>OX401406.1:1020228-1447728 GCA_947846245.1 Cerastoderma edule | reverse complement strand
TCAATAATGCCTAACGTCTTGTTTGGGCCTCGAACTCGGAACACACGATAATAGTTCTTCAGCGAGCCCGAGTTTGAATAGAGAGAATCTAAGTTTGAATACATCACCCATCTGATTTTCTTTCCAGTGTTGAATGACGCCGGTGTTGAATGTCGCCATTGCTCATTCATATATACGATTTATACTTGCCGTAAATCGTCAATTAGATACTTGTTTGTCGGAAGCGGTCGGTAGTTTTGAAATTATCTTACACAATAATTACAAGGATCTAAGGGAACCCAATCTGAACACATCGGGTTTATCCAATAGAAAACACCTCTGAAATAATAGGGATGACGCCATATTGTTTCCCGCGAGAATGACGTCACTTTCTTCCGTTTCTAAAAATAGATCTTGAGTGTAAAATCCAAAAAGTCGTTAAATTTGATTGAGGAAACAAGGATACATGTCACAACAACAAGTTCGCCATTTGGTATGAGTTACTGATCAAAAGTGATTAAAGAGGATGTCCAACACTTCCATACACATTGAACTACTTAACGTGCACGCTTAGAAAATGTGTTAATTGGCGGATGCCGATTTACCCGAAAAATTGTAACCCTACACTTATATCCGAGGTGTATTTCACAGTTCACGGAAATACCCGAGTAGTTCCGATTGAAGGGAACCGTGAACAGATACACTTACAACCACCGTACTGTTAAAAGCGACGTGAACTCGTGTAAGACTAACCCCCGTCCTGACACCACCGTCTATCAACGACACCGGAAATAGATACCAGGCGAAACGGAGATTACCATATAACAAACGATACGGGTGTGAAATTCACCACCTTTTCTAAATTCGTAGTAACTTGACTACTGCAGGAATGATTGAATGACTATCCGTGGATATCTGTCTCGATTAGAGCAGGTTGCAGGATCGAGACTAGGCCGGGTAAGCCTAGCAGTGTATAAACAGGGTAGCTTAGGCTCACCTTTAGGACCGTCTAAATACTGAAGATTATGTCGCGACTTGAAAGCCAGCTTCAAGTAAAATGGTAGAAACGGCTTCGATCAAGGCATCTTGGATAGGTTACAACAGTATATATCTAATAATCGCAAACATTAGCAAAAACCCACACAAACAAATACATCTAAGGTATTTGAACAAATCAATATATAATACACGTGTATGTGTAATTATATGGCTGTATCATATTTTCATATTTCTATATAGTTACATTTCAAACACGAGGAAACATCTCACATTGGTTTGACACTACACATTTATAGCAATAAACACAATTATATTTGTTGTCTTTGAAATTGGAAACCATATAAACTTGATTTATCAATGGTTCTGCAGTGAATTTTGACTTTTGAATAGACCAGCAAGTCACCTGTGGTGCAAATTTTGATTAAGTGTACATGTACTTGTGATAAGTTACGAATCAGTCCGTTGAAAGAACACGAGATTCACGTGTTTGACAAATCGCACACAGGAAGACCCGAGTGCACGTGCAGGTTGTTCGACAAATCGGACACCGGGATGCACGAGATGCACGAGTTTCGGGTTCGGTAATCGGCCGAGTCATAAATAGTGCTTCCCCTTCTAGGCACTAGCTAACGGGGAAATTACTTCAACAGGAAAACGTTCATCCATTGTGAAAAAAGGTATACAGGTTTTGATCCAGGGAGCGCCGATCATAAACCAGTTCTTTTTTAATGTCGCCTGAAAAATTAGACTAAAAAGTTAAGTACATGTATATATCTATAGAGAGTGTATTGAGTACGTATTCAATTAGCATTATACAACAATAAATTATATAATTACATAAATCTAGATGACATAAGCAATACTTGAACTGCCTGTTATATCATTTATACATACATTAATATAACGGTTCTCTTAAAATTCGTATTGGGCGATACGACAGACTGATCGAAAATAAACCGATGCAACGAAATGGAAAATTTGTCGAAATGAAACCTGTTCTTCAATTGAAAAAATGCCAATGAATACAAAATTCTACTTTCGTATCAATTCTTTCGACCGTCGTCTGAAACAGACATGTGAAACCCAGAGTGTGTGAAATGTAACCATTGTTTAATGGTCACAGATCAGATATCGGTAACTACATACGGGAGGAAAATATTTTCATCCTGCATGAACTTAATATATCGTCGGATGAACGCATGGTTCTTTATCTTCGTCCTTTTCACCTTCCAGGTTTATTTCCAATGGAATTTATTCTTCTTGGACCCTAAAATACACGTCAATTGAAACACACATCAACCCACCAGCCCGTCCACGTGTTAACTGGGTAAGACAATATATGTTTGAGGCGCATCAAAAGTCAATTTGACACGAATCAGCATAAACAGGTATTTTTTTGGAAACACACACATCTTTGACAAAAGATGACACCGCTCATTATGAGCAAACCATTATTTTGCCACAGTTATCTTAACTCGACATTGCTGTCGTAAAGTGAGTTATCATTTAGTTAGGGATTAACAACTTCTAATTACATAAGTTCGTTTTTACTTTCTTAACTTTACGGAATCCTTCGAGCACACAGCGGTGAAGGTTGTAGACAGTTCCCCGGGGTCGTGGGTTCGAGACTCAGCGGTAAAGGTTGTAGACATGTTACCCGGGTTCGTGCGTTCGAGACTCAGCGGTAAAGGTTGTAGACAGTTTACCCGGGGTCGTGGGTTCAAGCAAACAGGCACCGCTGGTTTGTGGGAGAGTCTTTTAGCAAGACTAATTCCGAGCCATTGAATAATTATGGTAAACACAAGGAATATTTCAGTATAAATGAATAATAGTCAAATGTTATGCGATATTTTCTTTCCCTTCTATTTACGTTATAGGTACGGTCAGCTGCACTTTATGGGACAGTGGACAGAGTGATCAATTGATCACAAGTTTTTATTGACTTATAAAATTACGGGTCTCCTTTAATATGGGTACATTGTGACCCTTTATTCTAGTCCGAGTTATAAGAGAACAGTATGAGAGGTTTGTTATTGAATCACAATAATACCATATCAATCTCAGACGGCAGTATTGGTAATGAAAGACGGAATTAAAGATATAAATGGACGCTATATCCATTATTAGAATACATTTCATTTGTCAGACTATTTTGAATATTTGCTGAATGTATCTTACATTAGAAGGATACCAAGTTCGAAAAAAAGTGTAAACCATAATTTGACAAAAGAAAGTTTAAAATCAATTTACCAACATCGAATCAAGATGTAACATAAAGATATGTCATGTAAAATCGACCTTAAAGATTCTATCAATAAATAAAGTGAAACTGTTTGTATCATTTTCCATGATGGACTATTTTGACCAGCCTGAACTAAATTCAGAAGCAAAAGACAATAATAGTTTGTTTAGCCTTTTTTCTGATATTGAGAGAAACTACCATAACAAAGGAAGACGTCTTCTGCGTGTACCGCTGGTTTTACGAGTCAATATGAAGTGAACGGTACAGGGAAACCGTCATGACAAAAGAGGAATAGATTCGTTCCGAGTTTATTTTTATGTTTTCTCCTGTTCTCCTGTATGTTCATAGACATATCAGATTGGTCAACTAGAATTCAAGCCCTGAATTTCACCTTTCAATGCTTCATATTCAATCCACTTCGAACAGTTTTCTGAAAGAGAAATCTCTAGATAACACGCGTTTGATATTATTAGTCTATATTTGATTTATTAAACTGTGTGTCAATGTAATTGGACTTTGGTCTTGTGCACCTGGTGAAAGGCGCTTGTTGACAGAGTCTGTCGACTCATACTTCGTTGAATGACTATAATAATTATGTTTTATACTTACAAACATCGCACAATTTCTGTATCTGCACAAAAAAGGAAACAGGGGTTTAGAAATAGGTTTCCTACCCAATTGTTGGGGTGGCGGTGGGGACATAACCACATAATGTTTGTTGAAACGGCCTTAAATACACCAATCCAATCCAACAGATCTAAAGCGGTATTAAGCACATAAGCTGCCTCGTAAACCCGGATTAATATAAGCTAGTTGTTTTGTCTGATCAGTATCTACATATTGTCTCGTCTCTTCTATCAACATTCGGATGGGCTCGCGTAGTACAACTATGTGTATCAATAAACCTTTAAAAAGCGTTTGTCCAATCGGAGTTTTATTCTGGTTTGTCAATCAAACATTAAACCGTGTCCTACCGATTCTAACCCGTCCTATCAAACATATTCCACAAAGGACATTTAACTCTCAATCAATAATTAGAATCCACACCAATCAAACGGGAGGACTCGGAAACATGTACGGACAGCGCTCGGTGACCTCCGTGACCTCCCGATTAGTTACGAAACCGGCCGATATAAAACGGACGTCCGATAGGAAACTGCAGAAGTCCCTGTTGAGAAAATGGCGGGGAAACACAGGGCAAAACATTTTGAGAAGTTGTTGTGTGGATTTTTATTTTTCGGGGCATGCGTTTTCCAAGTGGAGGGTACTTAATTATTTTATTCATATTTTCAATTATTTATTTATGATTATTCATTGTTTTTGAGGATGCTTTAACTGTTGCAAAAGAAGCCTTTTTGAAGAAACTCATTTCTTCATTGATTATTGCCTGAACTGCATTTTAACAAAAAAGGATGCACCGTTTTAAAAACACTTTAGATGACCGATGACCGATTCAGGTTATGAAGAGGGTTAATTATTACTTTGATAAAATAGTTTTTTGTAGCAAAATTTGCTAGTAACTGAAGATTCTCCAGATAAATTTTGAACCGTGTTGACTTACGAGCAGTTATTTTGATGGGGAGCAATTTTATTTTGGACAATTTGATATGAGTAATTTTCTTTTACATAGTGCATGTCCGACAACTTATAAAACATAACAAGAACATCAGACTATGGTCAATATAGGCACACGTGTATTCACTGTCAACTTAGTTTAATCATTTGACATACACATATGTTGTTTCTTAGAGATATTTTACTAGGTTACTTGAGCATCCATAAGTCGTCTGTTGCAAAATCCATATTAAGAAAAGCGAACTTCTGATAAAAGAGAAGTCTGGCCCATTTACGTAATGTTTGAAAACTTGATAGCGGTATGATGACCACTAAAGAAAAACACCAATTGAATATATTTAGAAAAATAACTTTTTAATCAAGAAACTCAGCCATTTTGGAAAGGTAAACTATTAACATATTGTAACTACAGAATCAACAACACATCAAACTCTCGGCATACATGAATAATAAGTTACAACTTCAATGGATGTAAGGTGAAGAGTCCCTGTAATACCTTAGGAAGAAATAAACTATGCGCGCTATAATCTTAACAAACTTAAATATGACAAAACTTGTATCGCTCTAGACATAGAATCGGTCTGGAAACGATGTCATGAAAAACACCACAGTGCTCTGTTTCCTTTTCTAAGGAGATTTCTTTTTCATAATTATCCTTTTTATTCAAAATGTATTGTTCCAAATCAGAAGAAATGGAAGAGCGCGCTGGTCTGAGATGTTTCCTATTGAGAAAGAAAAGCCCCGATTTACCGGAGAGTCTGTTGAATATAAATGCGTTATTTTGCATATCAACGTGTGCATTATGTAATAAAACCGTCAACTTTTTGATGCGCTGTCTAACTCGTTCCCGCTTTACAGGTTTTGTGACAAACCAAAAGAAACCGATGAGGATAAACTTGTATTATGTAAAATTGTATAGTTTGATCTTGTACAAAAACAACTTTTGTTACAATAGGAAAAGCCTTTCATGGCCGCAATTTCATCTATTTGATAACGATGCTCTGGAGTATACTTCAGCAACTACCAAAAACTAGAACACTGTTTTAATGATTTAAGTTTGTGGCCGCTTTTGCATTATTGAATTGACCTGTCTATGCATGAAGAAGAAAAGTTGATTACGCGAGAAAAGCAACTATTACAACTTCACGACAGACAAGTGTTGCTATTGCGGACAAATTATTCCTGGTGGGAGCACATGTACAAACATAGTACTGTAGGTTGTTTCCCAATGAAACTGTTAATGATAATGGTATAACTTGACGTATAATGTTGTAATTAGTCAATGTATTTAAACGATACCGGGACCTGCTAATTTGAAATGAAAGTACCCATGCTGGATGAAACGCCAACATCTATTGTAATACAAATTCATATAAACCCTAATTGAACGGACCGTATCTGAAATTCTAAAATTAGAGTTAAGAAATAGTAAAAATGCTGGCAATCATTCACAAACGGTTACTTAAATTCAAACAAAAATCGTTCCCTTTTTATTCTCTTAGTTACAAAACGTTTACTTTTCCGATTAATGTTTACTTAAAGCTTTAACAAGATACATGATTCTTTTCTAAAACTACGAGTTATCCTTTTCAAATGAAAATAAAATTGACATGTCGCGGCTTCTTGTGATTTGGAATAGTTTAAAACGATTCGTTCTCTATTGTCGGGCGAATGAGGTAGTTATGTAACGTGGACCGTTATATCGCTATAGAAGATTACTAGCCCGTGTCTTCAAATGTTTAACAAGAGCATGTTGTAATACCTTCATTAATTTTGTGTAAAATCTGCTGTTGTATTACGCAACCTGTTTATTTGTCTGAGAAAATGACAGAGATTTATGAAAAATTAAAGGTCCTTATTAACATGATTGTACACAAGACAGTACACGCACATTCAACAAAACCATCTTAAAGGGGTTGTGAAATGACAAGTCTTAATCCATTATCAAATTCATGTCATATTTTCTCAAGAAAGCATTTTCAGAAACCACTGCGATAAAGGGAACAATTACTTATAAAGGTCTTAATCCTTTGTCTTGATGTTATTCCTACCTCACACGACACAGTAAATATTGTGTCTGTTACAATCGTCCCATTGCCATAATGGGTTAAACGAATGGTTATGCTGCTTTAATAAAATAAAAGACGCAACGCATTATTTTCATGGAGCATTGATAAGTGAGGTTTCGCCATTGAGTATCTGCTGTCTTTTAGAATTGTCCTCTACAAACTGCTTGGTATGTAGAAGGTTGGGGGTTCGTGTTTCCTAACCCGGCTCTAAACAAAGACCAAATGACCTAGTATCGATGATTTTCCTGATTTGTAAACTGTTATCACCTTTTCGACTAGAAATCGTGTTTTGTGTCAGAATCGGATATCACTGAAGAAATACAGAGAATATGGATATATTTACTAATGCCGCAATATAGAGAACACACGTCGAAAGTAACCCTTAAAAACGTTTACACTAAAAATTGTTATCGTGACATTCCAATCTCAATACGAAAGAAAAACAAGCGGTCTTAATGAAATATTCAAACAATAGCCTTTGTTTTCACATAAAACTTCGATAAAACGGTTAATTTAAACTCTGTAATTTAAGCCACATCGTAACCGATCTAACCATTTGCGGCTGTAACACGGATGAAGTTTCATGCCGTTTTTATCTGTACATCGCATCTACCACGATGGTCAGTGCTCCTATTCATGGTCCGGGTATTTCCTAACATGCACAATACGCCATAATCTTCAAACCACTGACTACCTTAAAATAATCGAAAGGTGTTTTTTATGATTACAAGTAACGGATCAGAGCCAAACGTCGACATAATCATGTGTTCACACACGCAAAAATCCCTTCTGTAGAACAACCCAGTCTCCGATATCGTCGTGTATAAGACTTGTCCGAAACAACGCCGGTCTTTGTCGAGGCGCATTAACTCAGTCGGTAACATGTCCGACTCGACAAATAGGGGTCCTGAGACCGAGACCCGGCTAGACCAATATTCTACCCGACGTTTATAGTAGTCAATGCGACATAATTTATACATCTCTCACCAGTGATAAACTAGGTTATTTTTGGGAGGAAGTCAGAGGATTGGACAAAATATTGTGCACCACTGGTGTTCCTGGAGTGTAGATAGGTGCACTTATGAGCGCGATACAACATAAATATCCGTGATGAACAGTCTTTACCCAAAGCAAACGTCTGTCTTCTGTCAGGTCTGAAGCAAGACTCCTTTATACATATTATGGCAAATCGTTCCGAATCAACCTGTGTGGGGCATACAAACTGATCCATGGCGAGCATTTACACCCATTTCATAACGCATGTCGATGCTTGTCTTGGCACCAAGGAAGGTCTGAGTAAGATACGATAGAACTACAGTATTCACGTGACACCTACAAGGGTTAGAAGTATACCTATATTGTATATCTATTCGATTCGACATCGCAAGACGTACATACTGGTAAACAAACATATCACATGTCCATAAATTATAACAAATACAATACGAAAATAATGAGAATCAATTGAACCGTTTTAATTGGTTCCAAAGGTACCACAACAAGATATATCATCTCCTTCAATAGGGACGGGAAAATACATAAGGGTTTTAACCACGTGTTATGTTCTACCCCTTTCCCAAGCCTAAACAAGAAATATGCGGCTTTGTGTCAATTCTTTAAAACGAGAGATTTTAGACAAGTATCAAACTTGTGTTTAGATTGGAGGAAAACTTTTTTTCATGGAAGATGCCATCGTGGAAATTGGACAAACTGCTCATTTGAACACTTCCTCTTTTACCGACATTATCTTCACAGGGTGTCTACTAAATACTAGTCACTTACTAAAATCATCCCTAAGGTGGCAACATTGTGCGGCGGAGATTAATTTCTTGCAAATTTGATATCCTGGTTGATCATTATCAACTCTTCAGATCAAATTACATTCACGGCTTTTTACCTCAATAATTTATCAGCTCATTATAACTGGTAGACTATTGATGCGATATAAAATCACATTCAATCATACATAGCGTGTTAGAGCCCCGTTATATTAGCCATACCGCCAAATACAGGAGGTGCAAATGTAATGTAAGATTGAGGCTGAACTAATGTCATTTCTAATAGTCACACCATCCCGCTGTTATCAATACAATGCAGCATCGTTCGGAGTCGTAACAAATCAGACTGTGTGTTTGAACACCGATCGGGAACAACACTCTCCCTTATTATGGTGTAATCGTATCTCAGACAATAAGCTCTAAATCAGGTTAATGGACATTCCATGCGTAATTTTCCATGAAGGAACATAAAAGGCAGATTGCATAGGCTTAACCCGGTCGGTATCTCAGCCATTAGACTTAAGAAATACTGATTATCCTTCCAGCTTAAGCTTTGGTTTATATAAACGTTTTGAATTTAAAGTTTGACCATTGGAACAAATAATGAGACAATCAGACCTAATCCTCTCTAGGTATCGACAAGGATTACCCCATGATATTTGAACCAGCTAATCTAAAAACGACACGTTCTTTTTTTAATGTATATACAAATAGACAGTTGTCAATATATATATATATGCATCCAAGATGAGAAAAGCATGCAGCGAGACCGTGACTCGAGCCCGAAACCATCGCTCACTATGCGATTGCTCTACCGTTTGGCTCACTTGCTCATACAAATTCTACTGATTTGCCAGCTTACACAATAGACTCTACACTTCAGTTAGAGGATAAAGTGGTTTCAATGCACAAGTTAGTCTTTTGATGAATATTTCATGCAAACTAAAACATCCCATTTTGGCCTGAGACACTCTGAAAACTTTCCATGCCTCTTCAATAAACAAAGTTTAAATGTTCGTGTAAAATACCCCATGCTACTTTTAGGCCGACATTTTGACAATGCAGACAAAATGAGACGACACTCATATCTTTAACCTGCAATGCACACAATTTTGTTATATTATACGTTTGGTTTTTATGCTGTTAATGTCGCTTCAAATAAGTTCTTCTCATTAATGAGATCTTCTCTATGTTTGAAAAAAACTAGTACCAACATATCCTTTTTATGGAAATGGCTTTTGAGGAGCAACGATATCCAGAACTAACCGGGATGCAATGGGGCGAAGTAGGGATTTTTTTGCTTGGAGACGCGACCCACCAGTATCCCATACATATGGCGGACAATTTATATTTATACGCTGCTGTGTTGGTTCGAATTGACAACATCAAGACGCACAGAAAAATGACTCCCACTTTGTCTGTTGAATATCGGTCATAGATCGGAAACCAAAAAACCCTGATTTAATCGAAAATAATTGAACAATTTCTAGCAAAACGCATGACATTCTCTGTCATAATCCATTGTCATTATTAACGTGTGACTTAATCTCGTTCAAATAAATTTAACTCCAAACCTTGGCCTATGGTAAATTTATTATTAAGCTATTTAGTTAGAATGTAAGTCAATAATGACGAGTTCTGATGATCGATCAATATTTGACCCAGTCGCATATCGATTAAATAGATATCAGAATTCCTAAATTGGTTTCATAGTTAATCAATTAAAGTGTTACCGTGACCTCCGTAATCTATCAGTAAATTTATGGACATGTTCTTGGCATGATTTGCAGCGAACATGTCCGCCTAAGAATTTAAGTAAAAATTAGTTTGCCATTTTAGACAAACCACGTTATGTCTTACAGCTGAGCTGAAATTATTTCAAAACAAGGTCGTCTCGTGTAAAGCAAGCACTCTTTTCGTCACAATGTTTAGAAAAACCTGCATTTCTAAATCCTTTAGCGACCTTTTTCGGTGAAGGTTATGATAAACTGTGCGTGCTTTATCCGTGTCTCTTTAACACTCAGCATTATTGACGTAAATCATGTAGTCCAGTATTTAGTAATGATCCCCAGCACCGATTATAAGACAAAATAATATAATTGAAGAGGACTTAATGATCTTACTAAATAAAACGCTTAATTTTGAAGATCAAAGTTGATATAGGCATTTAGTTATTCGAATAACGATTTCCTTAATTGCAGCCCGCTTTACAAATATTATGCAACAATAATTATTTTCTGTATGAAATAATTATATAATCATCGTATGTCGTAAGAATGAAAAGACATTCCATAATTATCTGCAATACTTTGCAATAATTTGTTGTGATATGTCTTTTGATAAAGATCTGATGATTAGGCAGGCTAAAGTCTGGCGAACAAATGAAACGTTTTATGGCCACAAAAGCTAAACAGAACTTTATCTCTTTTATTTTCATGAATGACATACGGTCTCTTGTGCAATGTTTGACCGTGCAAAACACAATAGCCTTGTAGATTAAAGACAAACCTCCATATTTTAGGCGTGCATCAATAACAATGCTACCTTTAAAAATAAGAGTTATTCAAGTGCAAGTCATACTGGTTGTCTGAGATTTGGATTTATTGATTTATTTCATGGTATGTTTTAATTTTGTCAGCTGATTTACGGCGACATTACACCTATTCATGTTTCCTGTGTAGTCTATCGGGAATAGGAGGCAAAATAATAACTTAGTTGTATCCAAAGACTATTCACCATGAATGAGCAACTACCGTTGTGTGTTTATATATATTTGACATGGTCGAGCATGGTCCCGACCTGTGATAATCCAAACAAGAGATGGACACACTTCCTCACATGGAACATTCAAACGACTATGTATAAATGTTTGTTTATTTCCAGGCGCTTCTGTAAGTAACAACCGACTCTGTATAAATGTTTGTTTATTTCCAGACGCTTCTGTAAGTAACAAACGACTCTGTATAAATGTCTGTTTATTTCCAGGCGCTTCTGTAAGTAACAAACGACTCTGTATAAATGTTTGTTTATTTCCAGGCGCTTCTGTAAGTAACAACCGACTCTGTATAAATGTTTGTTTATTTCCAGGCGCTTCTGTTAGTAACGTGGAGCCGGACTATGGAAGTCTTGGTGGTGAAACAAGGATAACGATTTACGGCTCAGGTAAGTCTCAGTACAAGTTTGTAAACACTGTGGAGAGAGAAGTACTTCTCACTTTGTTTCCTATCTGCGTGTTACTTTGCGCCGACAATTCCAGCTTCTTTATAAAAATTGTCGGTTTCTTCAAGAAAGAGGAGTACGAAATACAGGTGTATCATAACTACTGACTTTATATATACTCATCTCATTGCGCATGCGTAGGAGACGTTCAGAAACACATGTGTAAAACATGAGTAACAGCTCTATGAGAGCCATTTCTCCTTTTGTCCGAAAGGTTTTGCCTTACAACACAGTAAATTTGTTAATATTTTTAATTTTCAAAATATACCGCCTTCTAAATTCTAGATTATATTTCATATATCTTAATGTTTCCGACGAACAAAAGAAGAAACAATCGTACACAATTCAACATCAGTAATTTTCATTATTGTGAATCAAATTCTATATAATTGCATGTTCTCAAATAACAAGCTATCATATAAGAAGATCGACTTAACCAATAATATTTCGTTCATACCGAGGCAATAAATATATCTCACAAGAACTGCACAGTGTAATACGAAGGCAAAGTGTTCTTCCCGAAAATAATACATTTGATCAATGGTCCAAGGTCCGAGTCCGTTTTACGGAAATACACCCTGTCGCACTTACTGCATTTGCAAATTGGAAAAGTTTAAGCCGAGCATGGTGTCGAACTAAAGTCATATAAAACGACAAAAACATGTAAATGTATCCGCACCAAACGATATTGTGTGAATTTCAGGTTTCTCCGGAAACCAGTTTTCCCAGAATGACGACCCTGCTGTTGGTAACCGCGTGTATCTGACCGGAAGTGGCGGAGATGAGTTCCAGTGTCGTATACACAGAGACGGAACCACCGTCGATCAAGTCATGTGTTACACACCATCGTAAGAAATACATGTTTCTCATCTTTCATGATTACAACGGAGACATATAATTCTCATTTCATCCTAATCTATATGTCATGATTTTAACAAGAACTAAAACGACCAGGATTATATAATCTTTTAAATTGTACCTGACACCAGGAGCACCAACTAACACGAGGAATGCTACAGAACGGTGAGAGACGGGGCATTGATCTCATAAAGGGAAATATCGGGTTAAAGCCAAGTATCTATCGGGCTGCGGGCTCATACCCGGTAATCTAGCTTGTTTCTTGATAAATACCCGAGTATCTACCGAGTACCTAAGTTATACCAAAATGTTTTGTGTATTTCTCGCTTATACTCAAATACTCACCGTGTTTCTTTGGTATACCCAAATATTTTTCGGGTTTCTTGGTTAAAACAAAATATCTATCGAGTTTCTTGGTTATAACAAAATATCTATCGAGTTTCTTGGTTATAACAAAATATCTATCGAGTTTCTTTGCTATGCCCAAATATATGTTGAAAATACCCGATTGTTTATCGAACTTCTTGGTTACGTTCGAGTATATATATCGTACTTATTGGCAATACCTGAGTAGATTTCGTATTTCTGGGTTATATCCGAGTATCTATCAAGTTTCTTGGATACACCCAAATAAATATCGTGTTTCTGGGTTATATCTGGTTACTTTTTGTGATCATGATCACCCAAGTATTTATTGTGTTCGTATTTTGACAGGGGTATGCAGGATCAAGACTACTACGTTAAGGTGGTGGTCGATAATATCACGATAACAAACGCCAACCTGTGTGGCGGAAATCCGTCCAGCGATAACTGTAAATACAGGGTAGGTCGCGTTATGTACAATACAACACCTCACATGCTTTATCATGTTTATAGGATAATCTTGGTATTGAAAACAATTAATACATGTGACTTGATTAGTTAGGCAGTCTATCTGGCTTCCGAATATGTTTTATTATTTCCATTTTGTCAATAAGCAGAACTTTCTCAAGCTGCAATTTACATTGATATAATTATCTGTATCACACAAACAACCTCTCTAATGCGTAAACATATTAACTTATATACCTGACATAGTTTTTTGTAAGGCCCTTTATCAGTTTACCTTGGATTTATTTAATTTAGCCCCGGTCAGCCAACACGCCCACTGTGACGTCATTCACGCCCAGTTCCGGGATCCCTGGGGAGTTTGTGAGGTTTGAGGGAAAACTTTTCTCCAACCGATACGGGAGCAACATTGATACAGCATTGAACGGGAAAACCGAGAAAATAACGAGGTTGGTACTCAATTTTTGGTGTTGGTGCAATATGGGAAACCTTTATTTGCTGACTAACCATTCATGACACCCACGAGCAAGAACCTTAACAAGTGTAAAATAAGTAAGAGAGAGAATTACTTCGCGTCCTACGTTCGCGAGCATTCTCCTACGCAGTGATCTCCCTTTTTCATTTTGGAGCTCTCTGCTATCATAGAAAACAAATCTTCCAGATCTGGAAGGATTACATTTTTCATCACAAATTTGGAAACGAAATCTGAATACAGCTATTTTAGCATCAATTTAGGATGTTTAACATCTTTGGCCCAATCATTACAAAAAAGTAATGGCAAAATATATTTGTATGTATAAAACTGACAGAAGTTACTTAAATCGTACTCAAACCAGTTTGTAACCATATTTTTTTCCTTGTTGGTTCGCAACATGTTCCCGTAACAGCCAGCACAGGAAAGGTTTATTCGATATAAAGTAACAAAGGTCATGTCCTCAAAGTAACGGACACCAAAAGTGTGTTTTCGTTATTAAAAAGATCGTATCCAGGTAGATTCTATAGTACACATTTGAAAACAAATTACATTGTCATGACTGACAGCACTGGCGAAATTGTAAAAGAAATGTATGAATTTGATTCATAATTCATTTTCAAAGCAAGGTAGATTGAATCAAATCATCGAGAACCCATCTGTTTGGCTAAGCTATATCGTTTGGGTCACATGACTGTAGATGTCGTCACGTGATTTCTATGAAGGCAGTGGTACTGAACCGTAGTGTAGCGAAGGGAAGTATTCCTGCCGGGAGTATGGTTCGCACGCTGACGAGAATAACCTCCCTTGTGAAAGTAACTCTTGGTTAATACCACAGTAACACATCAGGCAAAGGAAAAAATTTAGATGCATATTGAATTTCAACTTGTGGTTATTAAACAACTATAAGGTAAACCTGTTGGTAGTAATACGGACCGACTAGTTGAGAAAATTTCAATGAATATCAGTAGACTGTTTTGTGAAAGATTAATAACGATTGTAAAAGAAAATCGGAAGCAACTGCAGACCTCGATTAAATCCTTTGAAATGATATGACTTTGAACTGAAACCTTTCTGATATAAAAAAGATGTTGCCTTTTACCAAAAAATCCTTCAATTTTTGTTCTACAAGTATAAAATAAAACAATTTCCTAACGAACACGAACTATAGATACTCCTTACCTTGTTTTACAGAGTGTACGTGGGTCCCCAGGATTGTGGCCTGAAGAATGGAGACGAACCGTAAGTACATTGTTGTATAACGGATTATACTGAGCTGTAGTTAGCGCTGTACACAATGTGCACATATCAAACTGTACGTTTGGGTTGTGTGAGCAGGTGAGGTCACGTGATACATCCCCGAGCTACAGTTGTTCAATTGTCGGATACAATCGTCTGCGGAGTATATGTTGTTAACCACAATACTCAATCTATAGGTGACCAAAGAGGTGGGGTTTGGTTGCGGGATCATAACGTTTAAATCAGAAGGAATATAGAAATATATCAACGTACTATTTCAATTGCGATGTTTTTACTGGCCCATTAGAAAGCAATACCGAACGAAAACAAACCTTAGCATTAACAGTGTACCATTTCAATAGGTAGAAATGTGTTTGATGAAACCAGACACAAAACGTCCTCTTGTCACACTGGTTTTAGGCCCATACATGCAGATGTGTTTGATTAGTCCATTTCGATCTGTAGAACGAATTCCTATAATATATTTTTTGAGAAGAAAACGAAGCATGTTCAATTTAGCATTTGATTTCCTAAAAGTCTCGTGGATTATGGTATAACTGTTGATTAAGATTAAACCATTGAATTGAAGAATTAACCACCACCTTTACCTACATTCATTTTTGAATGCAAAGATTCTATCGAAATGAAAACGTCACTTTTGACGATTTTGCGTTCCTCTTCTGGGGATTCATTGTATTTTAGGTTCATTACTTTAAGCACTACTGAACTATTCGTTAGTTTATTATCAGGATTACGGAACATAGTCGACATGTCCGATCTAAATCATGATGTCATGTTATCGCTTATTCCCACCTTAAGTCGGTTCTGGACCTTCTTTTTGGGCAATGCTTGAATTATATTTCTAGTTTCTAAATTGAATCTACATTCTTGCATTTCGCTTTCGTTGCAAGGATGAAGATTATATTCGATGTGTTCCATCATTAGGTTTTTGTATTCACCAAACTCCATTCCCTTTGCTCCGTAAAGGGATGATAGCTCTGGAAGGCTCATTGTCTGATGTATATGCTCATTTTTTTTCAATTGTGTTATTATGTTCATTGTGACTGATGTATCTTTTTTTTTCTTTTTCTCTTTTTTTTTCCTTTTCATATGTTGATTATTATTTCAATTATCTGTAGACATTATCATCATATTGGTGGACAAATAAAATAAAACAATTAGTTATATAATTACTAATTGGTATCAATTATTTGGTTTGATTATTTCAGATGGGGTCTCAATCTGACCTCGGAAACATCTGATAACGGATTTATCGTCTGTCAAACTAAAGGCACGTCTGTAGGTAAGAACTAAAACGATCAACATTACTCCATCAACCGACCACTAGTATCTAGATAAAGAACAAATCGTTAATGTAATTGATAGATTTATCATCCCCTTCGCCACTTGGTCGGGCGTCGACTAATAAACCCAATCCTACTGCCCTTCACAGGGGCTCATCACAATGTTAATTGATTCGACGAGTTTCAAAATGGCGGATTATGGGTATTCCACCTTAAAGATTAACGTTTAGATTGGTGTACTGTATATAAATTACCGCCATGAGCAATTACATTTCGTCACAGGGGTTTCTCACTTCTTCCGGTTCAGATTCATGGACTTAAGTCAACACAGAGAAAGACATAAAACATTTTAGATTCGAAAACGCGGTTACAAAACTTACGCTCCTTGACTTGTATGAATATCAAAGTGGTGAAAGTATTACGCCTCTGTTTCGATTACACAAAAGGCAGTGTAACACACATGTTACTGCTTAAGATATAACTTTTTATTCTAAGTCGGGATAATTGACTTGTAGTTGATGTAAACTGCCTTTCGCCTATTCGACTTTCACGACGGATCCTTCACTTTTTCAGGGTACTTCAATGGCAGTTTCATTTTAGAATCTCCGTATGGAAGGTAAGGAGAATTCATTTCATGCTATAAATAATACGTAAAAACGGTTAAAGATTCATAGACCGACTTTATATGCACATGAATGTTTTAATGCTGTATTGTAGAATTCCCCAAGTTCACGTATAGGCCCTATAAACCATGTGTAATTCATTTTTCATGTATGTAATTTTGTTTATAGACAAAAGCTTATCTTATTTTAAATAACAAAGATGAAGTAAGCATTTGTCAACCATCACATAGCCGATAGCACTTATTGTACCACTTATCAATTGGTCCTTGATTAAGTTGAATCGACATGTGCCATTATAAAATTAATTATCTACCTTTTCGTTTCAGGTCATTGCCCGATACCACCGTGTATTTGCTGTCTAAGACCGATAGTATATATACATACCAGGTGTTTACAAGTAAGTGATTCAATAACTTATTAATCAATTATCTCTATTATCTTACACAATTAGATATTGTACAGATATTGAACAAAACCGTTGTACTTATTTCAGATACCGTAGGATTCATTGACTTGTTAAACACGAACAATAGCTTGTATCTTCATTTACACATTCTTATAAATGATATCTTACAAGAACATATTTTGATTTTAATGTCTATTGTTTGTCGTCTATGTAGCATTCGACCTTTAACTTTTAAATCGACATATTTTCTGTAATGACATGTGGTATTGTGCAATCATTTTAGCACAAGACTCGATCAGTCCCTCGACCGGAAGTACTGCTGGCGGTCTCACACTGACGGTTTATGGGCAATATTTCGACGATAGAGCTCCCTATGTGGCGCCAAAAGCATTCATTGAAGGTAGGTCTAGGTCATATCATTCAATTGGTAGGCATGTTAGTCAACGTTATCTATTGTTTTTCATTTATCAAATAGGAACCGTCAATCAGGTCAATGCGACAGACTTATTGATTTCCATTCTGTTCCTGAAACGCTCCAATATTTAAAGAATAACTGGACATTTTATGTTGTGAAAGCAGAAACGTTAACTCATTGATGATTCTTACATGAAAACATGATTTTTTTTATAATGTAAAATTATAACATATATAAAGGGGAATTTAATGATGTATATTGCCTATAATAGCTCATTATTAATATCTCCATGGTGTCTTAACTGGATTCAGTCTTAGTAGCGTTCAAAGAGACAGGGACTTATCAACATAACTCAACTATTATTTCAGATTCCGTTTGTGAAATCACGAAAGTACAACAGGACCAGTACCTTGAATGTACCGTTGCTCCTGACCCTAACTACTCGAAAACCCACTATATAGGGAACCGAGGGGCCACTTTTGAATACTGGACAGGGGTCACCAAGACCGCCAATAATATGGACGATATACTGACCTTGACAAACACAGACTCGGGCTACAACTCGAAGTTTATTGACGGGAGTTATTACACAGACAACCAGACAGATTACGTGTCCAGAACGACTTTCTTCTTCGAGCCCCCACACACGGGAAAATACGAGTTCAAGTTGTATGGAGATGACGGAGCGAGACTGTTTGTTGACGGAGTAAGTTCGTAAAGCTATACAGTCAAGCATACATTAGTATAGGTATTAATTGATATATCCGGAATGGTATATATATTTATATTATATTAGATGAATGTCGTGTCGTGACTAGCTTAGCATTATTCAATGACGAAGGTTAACTGTTTGTAGATAGATCGTGTTGTAAATTTGTAACTATCGTAGCAAACTTCCAGTCGTATATTCATAGATCAGATTCCAAGACGGAATATATAGGTCTAATCCGCTCTCGGTAAATTTATTTGAGGGTAATTACTATTGTTAATTTCAGGTTGAAAATGTAACATCCTCATCAAGTTGGGAAAGCAGTCCTGCCTTATCACTTGACGCAAATACAAAGTGAGTAAAATCAAGAGTGAAGGGGTAAATCAAAGTCTCAAACATGCAGTGTTTTGAAAATGTATAGAAAAGTAAGCAAGGTAAAGGATTTATTGGAAATACCAAAGGTATGAAGCGATTCAATTAGCACCCTTATACAACTGTATTAAAGTAACAAAAAACCAGTGACAAGTTAAATCCATGAAGGAACTTTGTAATTGATAGCGTCTTCTTACTTCACTAATCTTCATATAAGCGTAACAACTTTCTATTTTTGTTTACAATCCATGTCTTGGTACTTCGTTTGCATGAATGATTGTGGGACGTTTTTCTTCCACCAGATATCGCCTTCAGATTGTCCACTACCAAGGTAACGGCGATTCCAAAGTCCACTTGAAGGCCAAGTTTCTAGACACGGCCTTTACAAACGCCTGGTTAGGAAAGGCGGTTCAGGAACAGCAGACAATCGGTATTTCGTCAACTGTGGTGTTTGATAAACAGGTAAGAGAATGAGATTTATTTGATTTCGATTAATTCTTCATTTGGAACATTGGTGACAGCTAAACGGGGTAAACAAAGAGATGAAAGCTTCGAAAAATGTTTAACATTAATGTTCACTTAGTTTTGAGTAACAGGTGCCAACTAGCCCTTGTCTCTAGTAAGGGAATATTACACCAGAACGTAAAGATTTTTGATATATAGACACCGTGTTTAGCTTTCACCTATAGGCAATCTAACTTTCCAATGTATTCTGTCAGTGTTTTTTCTTTTCTTTTGCAAATCAGAGGCGAAACATTCTATAAGGTTGAACTATAATACAAATGTGTTAAATTGGTCTTTAGCGAAATAACTCGATGTGAAATTACAGGGATTCTCTTGATCGCTCTTCCAAGATATTGATGATTTGATATCATCTTACGATGTTTCATGTTTGTTTCATGCTTATGTAACTATCATAAATGATAAATTGATTGAAAACACATTACATTAAACCAAGCTTGGTATATTTCTTGCAGGAATTGACGTTTACAGATTTCGGCAGCCAAACGGCCACAAATGAAGTACAAACAGTTGTTGTCGCCACTTCTGGTTCATTCAGACTGGGACTTTTTAATGTGTTTACTGGTTAGTAGATCAATCATAAACCGAACAAAACTATTTTAAACATGCTATTGCAAACGATCGTTAAAAATACGTATTGAATTTGAAAATTTGGAGGAAAAAAAGTTTTAAAAAAAATGAAAAAGAAACCAACAACATGTGCCATAGACATTCGTATTCATCATTATGCTTTTTACTAAAAGGACTATCATCTTTCAAACGAGAACTAGTTTTCATTATCATAGCTCAACTAATGATACCAAAAACAAATCCCTTAATCTTTAACTAGTGCAGTACAGAACCTTTATTGTGGACATACAATTGTTTTACACTGAATCATGGATTGCTATTGATAAATCAATGACAAAGTTAAAGCATGCTTAAATGTCGCCATTACATGTTGAAATACCCGTCCCTTAGACAAGGTATTGCGATTGACTGAGACGTAGATTGTCATAAATATAATAAACGATCCTGATCATGTAAATGAACTATTCGCGTAATAGACGTATCTGGCTGCATAAGATATCGCCGAACAAAAAATATCGCCTTTGCTTATACAGGGACATTGTTTAATGAAGAACACTGTGTTTTGATTACAGGGGCAATTGCCTATGATGCTGACGAGAATACGATCGCCACCGCTCTGAACGCTCTCCCGATATGGGACTCGAGTGAATCCGTGACGGTGTCCAGGAGTGAAACATCGACCCCAACACTGACCGTTACATTCACATCATCAAGAGGTGAGATAACTTTACAAAGAACTTAGATTTGACACCGTCAAACTTTAAAATCATACACTAGATTATAATGGGCTTGTTCAAATTAAACGATATCAAATGCCCGAAATGCAACATTTTGTAGGAATGATGATCATATCTATCAACCCCGTAATATGTTTACAGGTGACTTTCCCGACATCGAAGTTCGAGCCCTGGCCAACGGTGCCCCAGCTACAGGTACCATCACACAGACTACTAGAGGGGTACCAGACACAGATACAGTAGCTCTGATGCTAGAGAACAGAGTGTCAACTCCATTCAAAGTCTCAGAATTAACTGCAAATAAGGTAGAATGGTTTTCGTTATTTCCTTTAGTGAAATACTGCCCCTTTTCAACTGTATACCGACGATAGTTTATAGTTATTTGATCCAAACCAAAACTTCTTTTACTTGACCTAAAACTGGTCAGACTTCCAGCTACATTTATTGCCAATAAAGTCATTGAGGGGGAGGGGATAAGGTATTACTGAAACAACTTTCTGTCTTTGACCACTGACATTTGTAAAGCTAAATATCCACAACATATTCTGTCGAAGTCACTATTTTCTCTGTTAATGTAAGAACTGTTAAATCTAACATATTCGTATAGCTACTGAAGTTATTTTATACTTAATTTCACTATTATCTTTGGCAGCTTTCAACCGTGATCGAAGGGATGTTCAAGGCTAAGTGTCCAGCAGTGTTTGAGAGCTCGGCCCTGAAGAAGGTCTATCTGGACTATGAGAGTAATACGGGTAACTTTGGGGGAAGTCGAGTTAAAGATACCGAACCATTCTGTGGAAGGTATTCATTGAAGAACCCATGGGCTATGTTCAGCAAGAAGGAAGACGATTTGGGGATTCTTCTGTCATCTTATAAAATGGTAATTGTATCCCATCGTTCATGACCCTGACTAATATAAGTAACCTCGCCATGATACCCGGCGTGTCACAATGGTCTCTGTACATTATCAACATTTCATTATAATTTATCATTACTGACTCTTACATCAATTCCTTTGTTAGACTGCTTTCATAGAGGGTTGTAAATGCATCTCAGTCAAGATTCGACTCAGATAAACAAAGATGTTCGATTATCCTCATTGTTTCCAATATGTGATATGTTATGTATTTCAGGCTTGCTTTGCGTATAAAGGAGTTCTGAGAAACAAGGTTTATGTCCGATTCACGTATTTAGAAAGCGGAGATACTGAAGAGAAGACCGCAACACGTGGTTATGATCACACCTTTAGTAAGGACTCCGATACAGAGTGAGTATCACGTGACATGGTGTGGAGTCTATGTAATGCTTACATGTTGGGCTCACCATCATTAAGGCGTACAACGTAGTGTTTTCGCCAAACACAGATACCATGTTCCCTTAATCATGAGGCAAAGCCATTTTCAGTTATGATGTGACCTGGTCTTACTGCAAACTCCAAGGTCATTTTTCCTTTGTTATGGTTTAAAGCCACATTCATTGTAATGATAGGACCTGATGTTACTCTAAACTTAAAGGACATATTCTCTTCGTCATGATGAAATGACAGACTTCATGGAAAGTGCAAAGACCGTGTCTCATACAGGTACTAATATGAATTTGTTCCCGTGTAAACAACAAAACGGGCGTAGTGCATATTATGTTGCATATTGAGTTGTCTTTTCATGCACTGTTCTGATTTTCCTGCTTTAAGATCACACGTTCATCACACTACATTATATACAAATATAAGAAATACAATAGTTCTATTTCTAACCATGATAAACGTGATCCTGCTTCAGATCGTCGACCTGGTACTACACGTGTCACGACATGTTGACCAGCGTGACCAGTACCATCCCCACGGGTACCAATGTACGCGTAGAGCGGGTATGGGTCTCCAAGGGAGGGTCAACAGATATCTTTGTGGATGCCTTCTTTATTGGCAGAAGTGAAACAGTTTCGGATGATGGTAAAGACAATAAGACATTTCTTCAATTTAGTCATAAAATGATCTGAAAATTTGGTTTTGTCACTATTTGATGAATAAGGAAATCAAAGTGTTGTTGTCATATCAATGTGTTTTGTGAAAAAAAGAAATTCCAATATTTCAACGTAATTTTCTAATGGAAATGAGCCTACTTTAGGCCCTTGTTACTTGAAAATAATGTTTGAAGATTTAATAAATGGTGCTCAAGAAACTCCCTCTTTTTGTCGTTTGTTCTCTAACAGAAATGAAATAATGAAATATTCATTCATACTTTGTTTTATCAACTAGGTTCCTAAGTTTAGAATAGATCTAACGTATTTTCACCACAAATGTATTTCAGTTATATCGCAGTACCAGTTCAGTTATATAGTATTGAACTGACATTAGAAACGTTTACTATAAGTTTACGACCATTGGATCCTGGTTTAATAAGTCAACATTATTTCAGAAATCGCCTTGCGCCGACTCCCGCCTGCAATGCCAAACAACTTCATTATAAACACCGTAACCGTAGCCGAATCAGCCGGTGTGTATGCTGTCACGTTAAAACCGTACGAGTGTGGAAATGCTTTCGGACTGTTTGAACTCGCAAATGGAGATGTAAGTATTTGGTGGGCAAATCATCAACAGTTATTTGTCTCTTTTATTCATTAGAACATATTTTATTAAACACGTACATAGTACATTGTACAAAGTATTATACCATGTGGTTTTTAAGGAAAGTAATACTAAACACATAAAATGATATTTGATTATCAAAGAGTGAAGAAATTAGTAAAAAAAGGTAATTAAGATTGTTGTGTATGATTATGAACGCTTAAGAATAGTTAATTAATTAATAGTTAATAATTAGAGAATACATGATCATTTGAGTTGATCACGAATGACAAAATTGGAAACGAGCTGTGCCTCCCATCTTTAGCACAATACTAATAAACACCTAATATTATAAAATACTAATATTCACCTTAGCTACGGTCTTGTCATGAGATGTGGACAAGGGAAAGATTTTCCTTCCACCCTACCGTTGTTTTACTTTTGTCGTATAACAGGCTTTCTTTGATGGTGTTTTATGCGTGCATATGTGCAAGCAAAAATACCAATGGCTCTAGACATTTCTTACTAATGCAATAAGTATCATAAGTTGTTCAATTATTCCCATTTACAAAATATCCACTATCGAGACACATGTAGAATACCTAACAGGCAAAATGAATAAATTTATTATCGCTTTAAATGTTTCGTGAACAGTAGTACATGGATATATGTTATCTCTTTAACAGTTGCCGCCCCTCTCCGCGTGGGTTCAAATCCTGAGAGGGATATGGATTTTCATAAGAGGCAGTCTCCCGACTGACTTACGGAATGACGATGGTTCTACCCGCATTGACCAGCCCTTATGGGCAGTTGAGTATGGGGTCTTGCTCCATCATTAAGAGTCGGGCATCGCTACATAACTGAAATATTGTTGATGTGATGTAAAACCCATAAAAATAAAAATAAATAAATAACATTTGCCGTTTTCAGAGGAAGAGTGGAAGTTCTGCGAGCCCGAGTGCAACAGTGACGTTTGGTTTAAACAATGGTGGTAGTGAGAGACTTGCAGTCTCAAGGACCTTGTTCGCATCTCCACCTGTTACAGGCTTTATTGATATCACATTCAACGGGACAACTCGAACAAGTGAGAGCTCTTCTTTTTAATTTTCTATACATTTACACAAACATGTGTTATGCCTTCCAAAGGTTTTCGTAAACGAGGACAAATATTGATATGATGTTAACAAATCTGCACATGAGCAAGTTGTACTGTTATACATCCCTCTGTTTTCTTTATACGTATTAATGAAATATCGTTTCTATCTATATAATAATATAAATGGCTTTGCTTCTATGCCATTCTAGAGTATCTTCTGACATAACTTAGAGTACGGGAAGCGGTCATCCTAACATTGTGACAAATACTTTTTGATTCGAGATTATTCAGCTTTTTTTTAGAATAACAACCCCTATTTGAGAGTATATATTACAAGAGCAGAACTCTTTTAACGCTCTTAAGGAATCATCAACAATTTTTAATGATAGAATATGCCACATTTCTTCTACAAAAGACATATATTTTTATCATTACGAAGGCCAGATTCTGTTGACCTTGATCGTTTGTGTTTCCAGATTTGAATGTCTCACTCACTGGGTCAGAGTTCCAGAAACAGCTTGAGTCCCTGCCGGGTATTGGATCTTTATCTGTAAACAAGAACGGTAACTGTGCCAACTTTGACATGTCCGTGACCTTCGCAACCTTGCCCGGTGACCTTCCTATGATGACTGTAAGTAGATACAAATAACACTTAATCTGTTCACAGACAGGTTCGCATAACCCTTCGCCATTACAGATCTTTTTTTTTTTCAAGAAAATGCTCAATAAAAGAGAAGAGCTGTTTTAAGTACGATAAAATTCAAAGACATATCCAAATTCCAATTAGTTTGCAATCATAAATTAGGGCGAAGTCATATACTTGTTTTTGTTTAATACGATTGACTATCAACAATTGTTCATTTTATTATAGAAAATGAATAGGATAGTAATTCAATAACATATCGATTCTTTATTCTTTCTAGTTTGCAAAGAGCTATGAAGAATAGCTGAAGTAAGTATATGTGTATTTTGAATCTATTGTACCAAATAAAGGTAAAACCATTACAACATGTAAAGCCATTGCTCACTACACCATTCTGTTACTATCCCCCCAGGTTGACTACAGTCGTTTAAATGGAATTGATGCGGCCGGTACTATAGTCGGTAATGTTAACGGTGGTTTGTTCTACAATCCGCTAACCGGTGACATGATCTCTACAATACACAACAAACCCCAGGTCCGGGTGTTTATAAACGACGTGCCCACAAAGTGTAGCGGAGATTGTACATTTGAGTGGAGTTCTGCCAGCACACCCACTGTGTCTTCCGTTACACCCACTTCAGGTATGCGAACACTTGTTTCTTTGATTTTGTACAAGATGCCTTTGCAACCAGTATTAGTAATTCATACGTAAACGATTTAAATTAGAATATACATCAGGAATCAAAGCATAGTATTAAATGTAAATAGTCCATGTACTGCGTGATGCTCTAAAATGTACTATAAGCTGGGATTTACTTTTACAATAATTTTGTCTCCAAGTTTATCGCTCTGGAAGGAATTTTGACAATTTAAAATCGGAATTTCTTTTTACATACCGTTTTCTAGGAACCAGCGCCCTCTCTACACAAATAACGATTTCGGGAACCGGCTTCAACTCGACCAATGCCGCCAACAAGGTCACGATTGGAGGCGTGGAATGTACAGTGGTTACCGCGACAACCACCACCATTACATGTGACGTTGGTAACGGTCCAGTGGGAGAACACAAGGTTGTGGTAAATGTCGCTAACAAGGGTGACGCAGATCATGGCGGTAGTGACAAGATGTTTACATACACCGCGGATATATCCGGTATAGCTCCAACATCAGGCAGCTTAGGAGGTATGATGGGTGTTTACTTGTCGTCTTTTAACAGTGTTCATGTTCTGATAAAATTCAAGCATGTGTAATGAAAGGGACTATCACCATGAAAGACTTTATTCATCTGACATCATTATTCTATAAACATGGACATTAGTCTGGTATGTGGGGAGCTGGAATCGATGTGAAATAAAGAAGAAAATCATAAAAATGAGCTTAGTAAACCTATTAGATGCTCAATGATGCAGAAGAATAATCAAGTCACGTGACAGTACAATTTGATAATGACATAGCCTCGGCAGAGTATCAAATATTTTGAAATGGCTTATCATGAATAAAGGGGAGCCATAAAGGGGAGCCATAAAGGGGAGCCATAAAGGGGAGCCATAAAAACATTGCATTTTTAAGGGTTACATCTACAGCTATTTAGTCAGACTGGAAGATTAGTTTTCAGTATTACTACACGGAATTGTCTTCTTGAATTATTTAATAAGTCCTACTTAATGGATATGATGATACATATATAAAGTTTGACATGGTTTGCCTGCTCATGTATATGTCAGTATTTTTTCAGGTGGTCAGTTATTGACTGTGACTGGTTATGGGTTCAAGTCTGGAGCTGTGGTTACCATTAATTCCAACCCTTGTACAGTGGTGACCGTCACACCGGCTCAATTTACCTGTACAATTCCTGCATCGGTAAGACCACTTTGATAAGGTTCATACGGCGAACACTTATAACGACGTGCCTGTTGTAACACAGGGTGTGGGTTACCAGATGATACAGTATCTTAATATTGTCAAGATTTGATTTTAGGCTTAATTACAGTCATTTCCTAGCATCCATTGATATAAAGATTAGCAATAACATGAAATATGCCTGAATGCGATTGTTTATGGTTTTTCCAAATATACAACTTCAGTGTTTTAAAGAAAGGGTATTGGTAGTAACTGGAACAGAACAGATTGGTCTCTTATTTTCTTTAAGCTCATTGTAAGTTTTATCAAGTTTAGCACATAACTTCGTAAAACTACTCTTATGTTACCCAAGCATTGAATGACTTTTCTTAGGATATCATTTAATTACATAATAGTTTGATACTAGTATTTTGATATTTTCAATCTACCATTACAGCATGTTTGAAATCAGAGAATGCAATGTCACTAAGGTTTCTCTAAAACATCATGTTCGTATCGTTGATAAGATTTCTCAATCGTCACATTTCACAAGACTGTTTTGTGGGAATTCTGAATAGACTAGTCATTCCTTGTTGTTCACTTACAGAGTTCCGCCGGTCTGTTCGATGTGGTGATTGTACAGGGCAGTGTGACCTTGTCCCACTCTGGCTACACCTACGACTCATCTCTCACGTCTACAGTGAATACAGTCAGTCCTGCTACAATTGCTGTAACAGGTAAGCCGAGGAGAGTCCACACATTTTCCACATTTACCGCGCTATCAGCACTGTAATGATCTACTAGGTGCCCTTCATCATGCATCCTATGTATTAGGTGTCCATGAGGGGGGTAAATAAACCGGAAGTCTAGGGAATTCCCTACTGAAATGATGATTGCAAACTGAGTTGATGTTGTCTTCCTATCTCAGATCCTGATATTTTTGTAATAGAAATAAAAGCAAATAAGGGAGATATAAATACATAACAATGATACTTTTGTTATAGAATAAAAATAAGTAAGAGGGATATATTGCTATAATTAATATACTTTTGTAACAGAATAAAGTCAATTCATGGAGATCTATAAATACAACAATGATATTTTTGTAACAGAATAAGAACATGTTAGAGATATATAGAGACATAAAAATGACACTTTTGCAAAAAATAAGAACAAGTAATGGATATAAGTAGACATAACAATGAGCGTGTAATTGAAACACTTTGATACATGGGGTAACGACTTTGAGAGAAACAGTGGGGTATTTCTTACATAAAGTCAGAGTTTCAGAATCGTATACAATATACAAAGCATTCACCAGTTGACTTACTTCATCATTGTTTGACACTTTTGATATATAATGTATACTTAGATCAAAATATTTTTAATCATTAATGCCACCTTGCGTACATGAAATCGTCTTTAAAGTCAGTTATGTCAACAAAACTTTTCAGGAGACACAATCACGATCCTGGGATCCTCATTTGGCCTGACTGAGCGCAGTGTAATGGTTGGTTCCCAGTCTGTTACTGTATCTTCCTGGTCTGACACACAAATTGTTATAGAGACTGGTTCCCTTTCTGCTGGGGTCAAGGAGGTCAAAATAGAGACGGGCAACGGATATGCTGTTACCGGGTGTGTATTTTCTCCGACATGGGTGCTGTAAATAATGATTTGTATGAAAATAACGCATGCGTTTTTTACTCCTCATCTTTATTGACAAAGGTCGACATATTGCGGCATGGTCTGTGACCAGGTCTTGAACGGAAACCCCTTTGAGAATAAGTCACCATCGCCGACTTAAGGTTGTCGACTTGTCAAATTTTATTATGACGACTATGAAACAAACAACTACTCTTGAATGGCCTTAGCAGATACCTTTTGTTATCATCTTTTGTTATTACTTGCATTATTAATTAATTGAGTGAATAATTTCCCTTCATGTCATTTTGGGTATCAGGGTAAATAATTTAAATTAATTACCAGGTCTATATAACTGAATGATATGGAACAGTAGATACAAATTGGATTAATCAATCAGCCAACTTTATCTTTATTTAACGTTTTATTATCTTACAGATCAAATGCGAGACCGTCCGTGAATGTCCAATTAGAAGTGACCAACGTTTATCCCCTTCAAGGATCGATGCAAGGAGGAACTATACTGACCATCACGGGAAATGGGTTTGGCACAAACATGAGCTTAGTGGATGTCGATGTCGGAACGTCTGACTGTGAAGTCACTGCAGTAACAAACACTCAAGTCAAATGTCAAATATCGAATGCTGCAACTGTTCATCATGTTACCAACGGAGGAACCGATGCAGGTAAAAAAATAAATTACATTAGCGTTTGATTCAACTGTAAAAAAATAAGTGTATGCTTTGCTGTTGAAATTTACAAGTTTACTAAAAATGGAATTTGTGTATATGTCTGTAAATAGATCGTTGTCATTGACTAGTTTGATCTAAATATGATTGTTCTTTAGTATGTGTGAATATCTGTACAGTAAGATTTTTATTCTGTCGTCAACAACGAGACGCTTTGCCCAATCTGGTATGATCAATTTCAGGAACTAGATAAAACTGCTTCTTTGTCTTACCTAATGTACAAACTAAGGGATGCAAATATCCAACTTCAATAAATTGAATTAGACGCTTGATATAAATGTTTTCATTCTGTGTGAATCTTTACAGCATTTGGAGTATATTACGCATTCGACAATCCTTACATGACTATTCGGAAGGGAGACTTTTTGACCTGGTCCTGGACAACTCCAGATTTTGTAAATGATGTGGTCCATGCTATAATACAGGTGGAGACGGCCAGTTCTACCACTCCAATGTCAGGGGGGTTCAGTAGTGGAACTCCAACTAAAAATGGTAAACTATTCACTATTCAAATGCATACCATCATCATGAAAGCTGTCAATCTTTCTCTTGGTATGATATCATCAGTAATTAAAATGAAGCTTTGATTTCAAAACATTAAAACTGTTATATGCATGTATCTGTTTGCAAACACATTCTTTCCTGTTTTACATACATGCTATGGCTTAGGTTCAAATAAAAATAGGTTTATTCAACCCGAAATAGAATGAATGCATTAAGAGCTGTGCTATCTCTTTGTATTAATCCTCTAACTGATTATTGAACTTCTTTGGTGAATAAAATATCTATAACACTATTTCAGTACGAAAACAAACTTAACATCTTTCAAAAGGTCAATAAACTTTGTCATTATTACTTTCGATTTGGTTGAAGAAATGCACACACTAAGAGTAAAGTTTATCACCAAAACATTGAGGATTAAAGACACAACATTCTCTAACATGACTAAAGCCATTTTTAAAAACAATCGAGGAAAGTTGGATCCTTCATGAATACAGCTTTTAGAATTCAATCTTTAAACATACAACATAATCATTTGCACAGTTTAGCTATAGTTAACAATACTTTACTCGCTAATAACAAGTTTCTTGTTTTACACAGGCCAGTTCACATATCAGTTTAATGAAGTTGGAGAGTTCTTTATATGGAGCGGATATAACGATATTTGGAACATCAAGAACTACGCAGGAACAGTTAATGTTACAGAGGCACAATCTTCTCTCGCAGAGGTCAAGGTTAAAATGTCTGGAAAAGAAGCAAACTATAATGTAGGAGGTGAGAATATTTACATATGTCAAATCTCTGTACGCGTCTAGTTAATTAAAATCAATAATAAGGCAAATGAAGTAAGCTATGTATATAATGACACTTTTGGAACAATTGGGAACCAATTCGATGCATGTTTCTAGTTATTTCTATAACAAAAATTCAATGGGATTAGAAATGCATTCTCTTCAAGGTCTTTCCTAATCCATGGTGTGTTTTTAAGTCACAAACCAGTGAAACGTTCGCACTGATGACAAGATAAAACAACATGCAAATTTAACAAACTTCTTAGCATGCCCTCTGCTTACTGCGGAAAGTTTTCATTTAAAGGCACTTCCGATACTTTCAGGTTCGTCTAACCCCGCTGATTCCTCCCAATGTAATACGGCCAAATCCGGATGTTCCGAGAGTCTGCCAACAGGAGGCGATGCCAATAAATTCAACTTTGCATTCTGGTCCTGTAGCACTCCTACCATATCTTCCATTAGTCCGAGGAACGGGACAACACAAACTGATATTACCATTCGTGGTGAAGGGTTCTCGTCGACCTGTACAAACGAGGTTAAAATTGCTGGAGCCCCGTGTACAGTCAAAACAGCTACAGCAACCTCAATAACATGTCAAATGGAGAAAACAGGGGAACCAGCCATAGGACTTATACAACCACTTTCCCTAAGAGTTGGGAACCGCGGAACAGCTCTTATCAACATAATGGCATTGGAAGATAGAAGTTTTGCATTGATTCCAAATATAGATTCAATCTCACCGGAGTCTGGTTCCCTGCAAGGTGGGGCATTGCTGACTTTATCTGGATTTGGTCTGCTTGATTCTCCCTTTGTTACTGTAAACGGGTACCAATGTCCTGTTGTTACTAATTCGTACACAGAAATAGTCTGTGAGACCCCTGTCTCATCCCAACAACATACAGTAGATGTGGTTGCTACAGTCAATATCGGTGGCAGCCCATACACTGTGAGATGTGAGACACCATCCAACATGTGTAAATATCTATACCGTACAGACCAGACAGCTTCCATCACATCTATCAATCCCGATGCCACAAGCGGTCCCCTATCTTTCAGCATTACTGGTACAGGACTTGGTACCAACAGAGCAGATATACAGGTTACCATTGGTGGTGAGGTTGCCACTGTGACAGATGTGACAGGCACTATAATAACAGGAACCGTACAAAACCTTCCTGTAGGAGATAACGATGTCATCGTCAAAGTGAAAGATTATGGAAAAGCAGCTGGAAGTATAAAGGTTGCAAGTAATGCAGCCATTACTTCAATTGTTCCATCCAGTGGTAGTATCCATGGCGACAACACACTTACCATTTCCGGCAATGGGTTTATAACCAATCAAACGTCAGTAAGTATTGGTGGCAGTGAATGTGTGGTACAGTTCGTGAGTCTATCCCAGGTCGTCTGTATCACGTCGGCTCATGCTGCAGAGAACGCCAGTGTGACGTTAACGTCCAACAGCGTGAGTTTTCCAGCTGCGTACTACAACTATGACACAGATTCAACTCCGACAGTCACTGCTATTAGCCCAACTACCGGCTTTAATGGGGCAACACTCACAATCACCGGAGAGAACCTTGGTGGTACCACGGTTACCGTAACCCTTGACAACGTCCCATGTGTCGTCACATCGCCTACAAATACTCAGATTGTCTGTACGGCTGGAAGTCACGAGACAGGAAGTGTTCCTGTTAAAGTGCACGTGTCAGAGTATGGAGTCTCCAATACGAACATCAACTTCGAATACGAGCTGGATCTGAGTGATATCAACCCTAAAACCGGTAAGTACTTACTGAATTTAACTGTGTCAAATTTAAAAGATTTCAGAATTTTCAGAAACCTAATTTTACTCTTTTCCAAAGATATATTGTAATTAAACTTTATGTTTTAACATACATGTAGAGCAGTAAAAGCAACTTGCTTTAAATTTATTACGTGAATAGTGTGTACAACATCTGTAACTGATATGTATGGTTTCTATAATTAAAAACGATTGAACTATACATTTTAGGTGGTATTGCTGGTGGTCAGACAGTCACTTTAACAGGATCTGGATTCGAGAGCACAGCAACAGTGACAATTTGTTCGGCTGCATGTACTTATGTGAATCACACGACCACGAATTATGTCTGTAAAACACCAGCCCAATCAGGTTAGCTTAAACAATCTCTTCCTTTTTAATGTAATCAATAAATAAGAATATTTTCAAAGCACTGTTGCGTATTCTCTTTCTTTCTTTGTAATTGATTTACCAATGCCTTTATTGTGGCTGACTTTAAGTACTAGTTAGCTTTGCTCCTGCAGTACAAACTTAAGAAGAAGCTCGAACTTGAATTTAAATAAATGATTTTGACTGATGAAACCACAAATGTAGTTAACATATTCACCAACTGCTGTATTAAAAAACTGAAAAACAGGCTTGATCAATATAATTCTAATAAGGCATCGTATCTTAATACATACGCATTGTGTCCGTGTCGTTAGGCAGTTGAAGGCTTTGATATAGTATCGTGCATTACTAACGAGGGACCGATCACAAGGCTGTTTCTGAAATCTCACCAAAACAGGGAAAAAATCAAAGCCATTGCAAAGACAAAACGTTCAGTTTAAAATTAAGGTTGTATATTTTACTACCTATTAGCATAAGGAAAGTATTGGTTCATCAGTAACGATCTGAAATAACGCTTGCTGTTTATTTTGAGAAACGGTCGATCTTCTTTATCTTTTAGCTCAAACATGTGATGTTGTATTGACACTGAATGGCCTAACGAAAACCCTGACCACTGTGTACATCTATGACGCTTCTGTAACCCCAAGTTTGACCAGTGTATCACCAACGCGGGGAGGCACAGGTGGTGGAACAACATTAACCATTTCCGGTTCTGGATTTGGGTTTGTACTTTCTTTATCATTTAAACTTGCAATATTGTTTGGGGATTCCTTTTTTCCTAAACTAGTCCAAATGCATAGTAAGACACTACTAGTTAAGATAAAAAATAGTTTTGGTATTTGTTAGATCTTTGTCAGATTCTCCTTTGTAGCTCTGTGCAAGAGATGCAATCGTATATATGAAGTTTGGGTTTGCATGTTGGACTAAGGAGTTCTCTTCCCAGTGGTCTGCTACTCACTGTCAAAACGTGGACAGCGAAACACGTCAATGAGCTTTACCGCAAATACCCGCATACATCTTTGAAGTGGACATATCTGGTTTCTTCAAGCAGAATTCCGAAACCTTTAAGCTGAGCCAAACTGTATTGACGAAATATTTCTCATTGAAAAGACCTTTATATGTACATACCACATGATGATTAAAGAGGGTTGATAATAAATTATGCCTTTTACCTAGACTCCTGTAAACCCTGATAAAACTCCTGTTTCAGAACGACCCTTGGTGATGTCAGTGTGACCATTGATGGCACTGCATGTGTTGCCTCCTCTGTTATTGATACAGACATAGTATGTGTGACAGGACAACGTACAGGTTCCATAGAAACTAAAGTGGCTGTAGAGATTGGAGGGAATGGAATAGCCCTCGAGGTATGATAATGGGACTTAAACTTTCAAAATAGTTCTTAATCAGTCAAGTTTAATTTATTCTGCAGTGATATACAGAAACCTGTTTGCATTTCTAAGCTGGTGGCTTCTCTAAATATATTAACATTCTTTTCCTCTAACTCCTTATGAAGAATACTTGTTCATTAAGGTGCAAGTTTTCATTTTTCCTTATCAAACCAAACAGAATGTTTAATGATTTGAGACGTTATATCCTGGGTTTGATTGTCTTTCACTTTAAAATGTCAGTCATTAATTAATCATCTCTCAGTTTAAAAGTGGTAAAATACCATGAAAAATGACTTTGTTTACAATCATCTTAGAACTTGAAGCTAAAGGGCGTGTTGTAAATGAAGTTGAACCCCATTCAGATAATTTAAAGATATTTTCTTTTTCCATAAGTTAAAGAGTCTGCAGCAGCTATTGGACTCCAAATGCTGTTTGGTAATGTTGACATATATTTTATGATGTGTGCCACATACGGTTTGTTTTCACCTTTTTCGTCTTGTGACTACTAACAAATTTTATCTGTTTATGTTTCAGTCTACAACTGGAGCTGCTAACTTCCAGTATGTTGATGTTTGGTCATCTAATTTTACCTGGGGAGGGGGTCCGGTCCCTCAGGCTGGAGAATTTGTAGTCATTCCAAGTGGTCAACTCCTGTTGTTGGACACAGATACACCTGTCCTGAAGTTCCTGCTCATACAAGGTGTGTTTCTGTTTGTTGTAATTGAACAATGATCCCGATGTAACACCATTTTGCAGTGTTTGCACTTTTGACGTATAAATATATAAAGAACTGAGTTGAGTTGAATTTATCAGCTATTCCTATCTTGGGACACTTTGAATAAGAAAGAAGCCAATAAGTGTGACACTTGATGATTACCATTGTTTCCTTCTTTTCTCAGAGAACTTAATGCAAAAGTAAAATGAAATATCACCAAATGTATGATCAGTTCTTTGTTTTGAATTTCAGGAGGAAAATTGATTTTTGACAATAAAGATGTTGAGTTGAATTCTGAAATCATCATGATTACTGATGGCGGCCTTCTACAGGTATAAATTGACATGTTACATTATATATAGGTTTATTCTTTTCAAAACGGAAAGCGTATTAGAGAGATGTTCCATTGTCTTTCCAGCAGTCGTGTGAACATTCCGTTGATAAAACTTTATGTTCCATACCGCTAACACGAACATATAAATGGAAACTTCTATTTGACATAATGGACACTTCAAGCCACTTCCCAGGCCGACAGTGTATTTTTCCCTCAAAGACAAATCGACGACTTTGCCTCTGTAAAGGCAAACTACAATATGATAGTATTGTCAGAGGCAATATTTCTGACGTAACCATTGTATACATTGATTGTAAGTGAATACACAATATATTCCCATCATCATACTGAAAAGATTTAGATGGTCATTTCTTGCGTTCACACAAATTTATACAAATGATTTTATGTATCATTCCTAACAATTGAATAATTAGCATAATCAATGTTTTATTTGTTTTCGGTAACAGGTAGGAACAGAAGCCGCGCCTTTCCAGCACAAAGGAATCATCACCCTTCATGGACATCATAGAAGTAAAGAACTTCCTATTTATGGTACAAAGGTGTTAGCTGTCAGGAACGGCACCCTAGATTTACATGGTGAGTTATACATAGATGAATGGTGATGTGAATTATTGTCGCAATTTAAAGATTAAAGTTTTTGTGTCAAGGCTTTAAGATTGTTAATTTCTTCTACAGGGATCCATGAGAAAGAAAAATAAATGTGCCAAAACAGGTAGATAAGATTGCATAGCATAAAGTTCCGAGTTGACTGCATTGCAATCCAACATAAGTTTAAAGTAGTGCTTTATAGAATGAGTTGCATGAATAACTTAAAAACATGCAGCATGAAAAAACACGTTAATCATCTATATGCCATTAAACAAAAGCTAGAGAGTGTAGACACTTCATATGAATTAGATATGAACGAGTAAAGATGTTGTGAACTTATGTTCCTAGAAACATTGTTTCTGTTACATTGTTGGTAAACACAGTTATCATTTGTTATGTCCTTCTAACGCATGTTTTGAGTTTGCCAATAATATGTTTTCTGCTTGGCTGTTGTTTGACACAATTCTTAATAATTTGTTATGTCTTTCTAACACAGGTATTGGGGTCCCTATTATGTTAACTTTTGGTCCCATAAACATTGTTTCTGCTTGGCTGTTGTTCGAAACAATTTCAATAATCTGTTATATCTTTCTAACACAGGTATTGAGGTCCCAATAATGTGGTCCCGGCTAGCAGCTACATCTGCCTCAGGCTCCAGCACACTCCAACTCCTGGACCCGGTGGAATGGAAGGCCGGTGATGAAGTAGTTATCGCCGCCACGGGACATCGTCATACTCAGAGTGAAAACGAGAAAAAGGTCATCCAAAGTGTCTCTAATGACAAAATGACCTTGACCCTTACAACGCCGCTTGAAGCCCAACATGTTGGAACGGAAGAAACATTTGATGGTACCCTGGTACAGTTCCGAGGAGAAGTGGGACTCTTGACGCATAACGTTGTTGTCAGGGGCAACACAGACCCACAGTGGGAGACTGAGATTGAGGCCTGCGAAGCTGGGTTTGATACAGGTACAGGGCGAATATTTCCAGTGCTTTAAATGTCAAAACACTTCTTATTTAATTATCATGACGAATAAAACATACGTGTTCCCCAATTGAAGAAGCGAAATCCATTGGCTGTGATATAAACATCCTGAAAGTTCTAATATCAATTTCATCATTCATCACAACTTATGAAGCATATCTCTGTAGTTCATAATTGATTTAAGCCGATCAAATGGCTCAGTGTTTCATATTTCGCTTGGAATGTACAAACATATGCAATCCATTAATTGCACTTACTTTTACAAAAGTTCTGATTGTCATGGTAAAAAGATGATTTTTGTGTCTATATATCTAGACGTTTACTGTCGATAGCGAACCGATCAATTAATAACCCGATAGCTTGAGAAGAGCTTGGCGTATCCGGTTTTCATAAAAAAAAATCGAAGTATGGGGAATGTAATCTTGGGCTCTTTACCTTATGACCATATCTCATACCTTTTAGTGAAAGAAACATTCTGATTTGGTTGAGCAGCTACATTATAAACCAATAAATCAAATTCCCCATTACAGGAGAGTTTGCGACACAGACATGTTTCCTTGGTCGGTTTGGTGATGAGATAGGCAGCAGTCAATTTGGTGGAATGATTCTCGTCCATTCTCCCGTCAAGGACACGCAGGAAGCTCGAGCACGCCTCTCTTACATAGAGGTCACATTCGCAGGTCAAGCTTTCCGTTTGGGTCGCTACCCGATACACTTCCACTTGAACGGCGAGATGTCTGAGAGCTATGTTCGTGGTGTTAGTATCCATCACACGTTTAACAGAGCCGTCAATATACATGGATCCCATAACACAATCGTTGAGAACACTGTTATCTATAATATTATGGGCGGAGCCTTCTTTTTGGAGGACGGCATTGAGACCGGAAACACCTTCCAGTACAATCTTGCGGTATTTGTTCGCGAATCATCCAGTCTGTTGAACGATGACGTAACTCCTGCCTCGTTCTGGGTGACCAATCCAAACAACACCATTCGACACAATGCTGCCGCGGGAGGATCCCATTTTGGTTACTGGTACCGAATGCATAATCGCCCAGATGGACCTTCCTTTACAGACTCGGTGTGCCCTAAACAGATCCCACTGGGAGAGTTCTTTAATAACACTGCCCATTCATTCGGATGGTTTGGTCTGTGGATTTTCCCGGATTACTTTCCAAAGGCATTAGACTGTGGAGGCGGGGCAAACGAACCAGCCGTCTTCAGACAACTGTTTGCCTGGAACAACGAAAAGGGAGCGGAAGCGGTGAATGCAGGAGCTTTACAGTTTGTCGATTGTACGTTTGTTCAAAACCAGAAAGCCGGCTATGAGGGAAAGAAGATTATTGGTGTATCCGAGTTCAATGATAACAGTGCGATGGTGAAAGACACGTTGATTGTAGGGACCACTACCGTTATTCCTGATGGCAGTCAAGGCTGTACCAACGCTGGCATTGTGCTTGCCTATGGCTATGGTTTCCAGATCCAAAACACACGATTTGTTAACTTTGCTGCAAGTTGTGCGGCAATAGGCTGGACGAGTATTGATGGAACCTGCAGCGTATTCTGTGGAGGTTTCACCTACCACTCCAGAAACCTTACATTCATCAATGCACCAAATCGCGTGAAAGCTCGCTGGGATTGGGAAGGCGTTATCGTTGATCGAGACGGATCTTTGAGTGGAAAGACGGAGGCTGATTGGAAGGTCGTTCCTACAACTGGTACCCTTCCCTCAGATTGTGAAACAGCCTCGTTTACAGCAATTGGGGAACCTGTCAGTGTTTGTCCTCCTAACCACGTATTTCATCGATACTCCTTCAATAACCCAATCCCTGGCTCGCTAGAAGGAAAAGACTTTGTGTACATCAATCAGTATGGTAACGGAACAGCCCCATTCCGGAAGAAGGCCATCACTCACAAGCTGGGATGGATGTTGTGTCTGCTCGGTGGAGAACGATACAAATTTCAATTTCAGAATGCTGAACATATGACTAATATGAGTTGGTCTGGGGACTTTTACGAATTTGAGGTATGTACCTTACCACCATAACGTTATGGTCAAACGAAAAGTTTTAGTACAGAAAAGTACCACAATGTTTCAAAAATCGGTATATAATCGCCTCTACTTCTGTACCATTAAATCAAGTCTTACACAGGGATAAGATACTTTGCAAGGCATTGTTTTGCTTCAGTATGCCAACGACCTAATCTATGATAAGTGTAGCCTTTGGTTAGACCTCCACTTTCTTTTAAAAAATAATCATAATGAAGAATTGATGTCATCAAATAACTAACATCCATGTTTTAAAACAAAAGTTTTTCTTGCTGTGATATGATTTAACCGAAGTTTAACAATAGTAGAACACACATGAAACAACATTTTATCCATTAATGTACATTGACTTACTGGCCTTAAACAAAAAAGTTTGTATGCTATTATCCATAACTCGTGGCAGATAATCAAGAACTGTTGTAGATGCGCATTGGTAAGCACGTTTTCAATGTGAAATGCCCTGTAACCAGTCACTGTAGCCTAGTGAAGAATTTGTTGATTAAATAAAGGACAACAAAACGAATTTTCCCCTTTCAGTCCGATGATTATTTGATGGTGGCACTGAGAGCTAAAGAGTTCCCGGATAGAGTATCTGTTGATGGCGGGAATACCTTCATTAATGCAACCGTTGGTAACCTTGACCCCTCTGTACACAGATATGGTGACTGGACGTGGGACAACGATAATGATGAGATGACCTTCATGAGTAAGTAGATACAACGAATAAACGCTTACCTGAAACAGACAAATTGTGAAATGTTTTCAAAAAAATCTAAATATGACTTACTTTAAAAAAAAAAATAAAGCGTTATTACCCCTTTTCTAAAAACATACAAAATTTGAAAATATTTTGACAAAATGAGAATTAGAGCATGTCATGAGCATTTTCCCCTGTTTATTGAATGAGTATTCCCTTCTTCGGAATGCTGTTTCCTATTGGGGCGGTTCTTTAACTCTGCATGACGTTAATAAGTCAGCATTATTCATTGTTCAAGAAACGTGTAAGCTTTTCCAATGCTAACTTCTTTGACAATTTGTTTAATTATGAGTATCCTCCTGATTGCTTTATTGCTCATTTAATATACTTTGTTTTATCAGTCCATGGATCAGGAAGATCGAAGAGAGAAGCCGAAGCCCCCGGTAGATCGAAGCGAGACATCTCCTTGAATGGTGTAAACCCTGTGTTCTCCTTTAAGAGTTTTAAATGTTTCTACACGGACTGTATACCTCCACCGGATCCGGATACCGTGCCGCCCCAGGACCGACCCGTTAACTTCGACTTCTGGAATGATACGACTATCTGGAACAACACCGGCGATGGTTATATCACCAACGATCTGGCCAAGGGCAGCTCATACGGTGTGCCACAAGAACTGGACAACGTTAGAATTCTCTACAGTAAGTCTCCGATGCTTGTCGTTCTTTGTAGTTGTTGTTTGGGAGTTGATTGGTGGTTGTGAATGATTTCTTCTTTCTTTTGTCTACCTAATTTTATGGAGAACTACAGGATTGCTTCATTCAAGTTAGAAAATATCTAGTCTATCTGTATATGAACTGATGATTCTTGACGACATAACGGAATAAGATGTAAATATGGCAACTCAAAGTATCCCTTTTACCTTTCAACTTCACATCGTTCTTACAATGTATCAAGTGTGAGTGGTATAGTGCATGATATGCATTATTCAAAGTACAAATGAAGTCTCCACTTTCTTTTACTCGCTGTTGGTAGGAAAAAGGTTTTCTACAGGTAGCGAACCTTGTAGAAAGCTCAGTAATGCACATTCTGCATTGCTCGCGTTCTATATCATTGTGATAGCATATGATTTGGCCTTCCGTATAATAAAGCATTTGAAGATGACCGTTTAAACCATTATGCCTTATCTGAATTACAGGCAGTTGGATAATCGTCAACATGACATCCATCAATAAGCTCAGTAACTTACTTCTGGAGGGCGTGCTCGAGTTTATGGACACCCCGGGTGCTAACTACGAGATTAATGTCGACTTTATCATTATACGTGGTGGAAGACTTGTGATTGGTACCCCAGCAGCACCATTCCAGGCCTCTGCGTCAATTATATTGAGAGGGAACCATTCTTCTGCAGTATGGAATGATGGGGAAGACGGTCCAACGGTCGGTGCTAAAGCTATAGGTACGTGTTGTGTTTCTTTTTCTTATACTTGAATTAAGTGAAATGTACTAAAAATAATTGGCCATTAATTATAAAGGGAGATGTTTGTTTTTATGTTTAAAATATAAAAAAACTAATTAACTAATGTAAATTATCATATATTGATGCTATCTAGTTTCTAATTTGATCTTTACTCTCAACCAACAGCTGTTTTTGGTGGCCTAGACCTTCACGGAAAAGACAAAGGTCAGACATGGACCAAGTTGGCATCGACAGCCAATGCTGGAGGCAACCAGATAGTTCTTGCTGATGTCGTTCAATGGGAGACCGGAGACGATATTGTTGTTGGTCCGACCAGCTACAACGTCTGGGAGACAGAGTCCTTCAGAATATCCTCGATCGCTGCTGATGGCAGAACATTGACATTAAATGATACTTTGAGGTTCAAACACATTTGTAAGTGTTCGAATATTGAGACAAGCATAAAATGAGGTATCATGCCTCACCATTACCTTTTGTTGGCAGAAAATATAATTCATTCATCCTTTACCAAATCTGTGCGTCAATAGTTGCGTGTGTGTCATAGAGTATATGGTTTCCAAGCACGAAACCCCGGCTCAGCTGAAATTCACTCAGTTATTCAATAATGTCAATGATATACAATTAGTTCATCTCTCACTGTCGATATATTGTATTCACGCGAGATAGCTTTGTTAGGGTATTGTGTGACACTGGTGATAAGATGTCGGCGTACTGGGGTGCTGGCGTTTTCTACACTGACTACGAAAATAAACGTAAAATGCTTAATCTCAATTTATTGTAACTCATGAGAATACAAGGTATGGGTATGAGGGAATAAATGAAGAAGTTACCACAACCCTCACGTGATCTACAAATTGTTATTTCAGCTCACAGTGAAACCATTAACGGACAGTCTATCCAGCTTGGGGCGGCAGTTGGTCTGTTATCACATAACATCAAGGTGATCGGTGAAGACTATTCCAACATGTACAAAGAGTCGTGTGGTGGTCGTGTTCTTGTAGGACTTGCTGTTCACCAGAAACAGATACACACAGGTAAGATTGACGTGCTATCTAAGACCCATAGATTCTGTCATGTGAAAGCGGTAGTAAGCGTTTTAGATATTATAAGCACTAGAAAGAGACTGGTTTTAATGATATTGACTTGAGACATACCGTGTAAAGTTCGTGGCAAGTACTTATGGTTCTGATGTCTATTTGATACTGTTAAGAAGCCGCGATAAGGTAACTGTGTAAGACATTTTACAGCATTGTGCAATACATCGGTATGCATCATTTGCAACGCCATTTTTACTCGGAAAGAAAACAGATGACCCGATTTCGAGGCCCTAATCGTTGACTATTCTTTCCGGTGTTGAATGCTGAAGTGAATGCAACACAATTTGTTCGTCTCTCCCCGTTATCAAGTTTGTCAATATGGGAGGCACTTTGACAATGATGGTGTGCCGTGCCGTTGTGGTGATACTAGATGCATGTAAAAGTACGCCGACTGAAGCGATAAGACTAATATCATGTTGAAAATGTGGTAAAATTTAGATTAACCCTAAATCGCTCTAACCTTTCAGGATATGCCCGTGTATCGAATGTAGAATTTTACCATATGGGACAGGATGGATACACAGAGGAATATGATCCACGCTTCGCTCTCTCTTACGTTGCTACGGGAACAGTTGATGACGTCAAACCGTCAACTGTCTCAAAATGTTCCTTCCACAATGGGTTCAACACAGCAGTCGGTGCATTCGGTATTGGTGGGCTTAACATTACCGATAATGTGGTGTTTGGAAGTGTGGGACACGGTATGTATTTTAAACGTTCGCATATATAAAACTCTTCTGAATTGAAAGCATAAGCAAATGGACTATCAGTATCAGTTCCATTGTTATTATTGGTAAAAACTTTGTAACACAATGTTTTAACTATCATATTGATATGTGAACAACATGTATCCATTACCATGGAAAAACACTGGTGCAATCAATTTTGACGAAACTGTATAACAAAACTTGAGAAAACGCCATAGAAAAAAGAGAAATCGCTTGTAGTGATAAGAATAATGTTATTTATTGGATCGTGATTTCGTTATATTAAATGTTAATACCCAACGTCATTTTGATGCGTTGCCTAAGGGATCGACTGTTCTTTCGATAGTCTTTCATTGAAACGTGTTAGATTTAAAAGAGGATTCCCTCCAGATACTATTCGTTACACGGATTAACATGTTCTCGCATGTCTTTTATAAGTCCAAATACGATGGTACCAGGTTGTATTTAGGGAAATGACCAAGTTAACTTGTATATCGTTATAAATAAATAATTGTTGAGAATGACATTAAACCACCACACATATATTTCCGTAGCTTTACGTACGAGCTCTGATGACACGAGAATGATCGGTAACATGGTCGCCCTTGTTCAATGGACGGGTTCCTATCAGGACAGGTACGAACAATTCAACTTTGAAAACGAGGCTGGTATAGAAGCCATCGACGCCAAACGACTCATTCTCCAGGGTAACTTAGTCACCGGAAGTGAGCGTTTCGGTTTCCATGTCCCTCCACAAGACTGTACAGACACCTCGGACGATTACAAAGACAACGTTGCTCAGGCTAACTTGATAGGGCTGGGTATCATACCAATAGACACGCTACCATCTGCCAGCTGCATGAAACTACAGAACTTCGTGACCTGGAAGAACTGGGATTATGGTATCTATTACCAAGGCGCCAAAAGTTTTGTCGGTGAGAACAACGTTGTGATCGAGGACGGGAATGGTTACCATCTACATGTGTTCGGACCAGGGGCTCTCTCACACGTGGCCAGCAACAAAACAATGGAGGTTAGGAACGGTATGATTGTCGGCGCCACGTCCTCGTTCGATTGTAGCGCCGATGTAGCAACAGCGACGGATAATCTGGCTTTACGCCTTTCAGCCTCGAAAAGGGCCGCGAACGGAGGAAAAATCGGCATCACCTTCCCCAACTTCATGAGTAGCTCGAATAACGCACCGGTCAAGCCATGGTCCGGAATCATGAGCTATCCGGCCATTACTGGACTCATGAAACTTAAAAGTAAGTTAGACTTATCAATCTGTTTTTATTATTATTTATATAAACGATGAATAAATACGTATTAAGTACTTGAACACATCGTCTCAGACAAAGTAAATCTCCGTATGTTCTTTGACGAACAATAGCATATTTTGGTTTTGACCACAGATATTCTCTAGTTGTACTTATTGGGTTATCCCGTATTAATATCATGGACAACTTTGTATTCGCTTGTGTAAAGGATAATTCATGATAATTACACGCCAGTATTCTCTTTGAAGCGAACCCTTCCATCATGCATTGCTTTCTATGGTTTCATTATGATTCTAGGTCATCAATGTTATAACAAACCAAATGTACTTTCAGTTTTCTATATCAGCCTCTCGTAGGAAAATATAATGTGATTCGATTTGAAAGAATAGAGTGCTAAGGTAACGATGTTTGTTTATACCAATGCGTATTTCAGACGTGACGTTCGCCCACTTCAATCCATCGTCGTGTAACGGGGATTACGCCGTCGCGTCTAGTAGCGGAAACGATGACGGACAACATCCGGTAGAGGCCGAACAAATCACGTTTTATGACGTCAACGAAAACAACAAAATCTCCTACCATAGACCAAATGTTGGGTACGTCCTTATTTGATAGACTGACACCGAACATGATACGTCTCAAATATCATAATACCGAACAAATACTTAAAAAGGGATTATGATATCATGAAAATTATGTGCATATGTTAAAGATCTTTGCTTTGAGCGAAGTAGGAAAATATTTGCCAAAGCAGAAAATAAAAGTTGAACATATGAAGTATTACTGGAAAAATAACACTAATCAAAAATGCATACCAACTCTTGTCATATAGGACTTTCAAAACAAAGCTAATGATTGACTATAAAACTTTAATGACATTGTAAAAACAGATTACAAACCAGTTTTTGCTATTAGCCCATTCGTCATAATGGTTTTAAAAGCATGTGTTGCAAAGGCTATTTAAGTCAACGTATCTATAGAGAGCCTTAAGACAGATAATAAGTTTCCAAACGTTGTAGTTTTCAGAGGCTTCCATCGGCTATTGGTCAGAGTGTTTGCCATAAAATTAAAAGAAAACACTACAGATTTGTTTACATTTTTAGGGGATGTTTACAAGCTTACTAACCAAAGGTGGATGGCTTTCCACAGATGCTGTGTTAGGTACTAATTGACAGCTAAATGAATTGGTTATTCTTCCATCATTAATGATCTAGGCATCGCAATCAAAGTAAAGTGTAATATCATGCTCATATAAATAAACTCGATTTTTTATAATAAATTTAGAAAAATCAACAGTGCGGATTGTGTCGACATGGACTGTGATGGTCTAAAGAAATGCTTGTTTAAAGACCTGGACGGGACCTTCCTGGGCTCCCCGGGTGCGGTGATCTCTCACTCGGAGTACGAATGGGGCGGGGATCCACGAAGAGGGCTGGGAGATTACAGAATCCCTAAAGAGATGGTCACAGAGATGGATGGAACCCAGATACCCTATAGTACCTTTGCTCCAAATAAAGGTGCGTAATAGGTTAACTGTTCCTTTCTAAAATATGATCATTAGACATTGAGGCAATTGCAAGTGTATGAAATTATGTTGCAGTCATTATCCTTTGCTTGTAATGGTATCGTTAAACATATATGAATATACCTAGGGTCTGTAGGGTTGGTGGTGTAGGCGTCGGACACTTGTTACCGGGCGACCTTGGTTAAAAGCCCAATAGCGGTAAAACACTATCTTAGGGCGTCCTTAGACAACAAATATAACATAGTACTAGCAAGCCTTCCAAGAAACATATACGCCAATGCTTTATAGTGGGACCTGAATACTATTAATGGAAGGAAAGCTTATTCACGAATCAAACTTGACTTGAGACTAATATATTTATCAATATGATTCCGGTTTAACGCTCTGCAATTCAGTGTCGAAGGACGCTCACTTTAGACAGTTTGGTTGCACTTTTCATGTTAATTAGATATATATTGCACAGAATTTATGGCATTCCATGCATTGCTTTTAACAGGGTTTTTGCTAGACACAAGTTATTGACTTTAACGGTGCACGAGTTTAGCTCGGTACATTATTGAAACGAGACCAGATTGAATACCCTCTTCATGCATTACTAAAGGATTCTCGTGCAAGACAGATTGACGCTGATTAACCCTTTCCCAAACAACACATTTTCGACTGTCCCCAATTGAAAGAGTTTGCACAAAGTGGTCAAATGTCGTTATTGTTTGGGAAAGTGTTAAGAAGAATATACGTTTACTTTGTGCCATTTCTACACACCGTACAGGTATATACAGAGGACCTGGCTGTACGTATGTGAGTGCTTGGCAGGCGTATAAATGTACGGACAGTAACTACGAGATGTTGATAGTGGAGAGTATGGACTCGGACACGGAGACACGGCGTCTGTCACCAGTCGCTATTCGATCACAGAGCGACGTGGTTAGTGAACGATACGTCGATCTGATTAACGGACCCCAGGATCACGGCTGGTGTAGCGGTTATACCTGTAGGAAGAGGATTTCCACATTTATGGCCATTGTAGCAACAGGTGGGTATTACTGTGATGCTTCAGCTAAAGGTTGGGTCACGGCTAAAAACATATACAATCAATCGTTGTTAAGGGTACACAATTAACATCGGGGAAAGGTATCGTCTCTTTACTCCGTTTTACTGAAAGAAATCACGTACTTCATTATTGAATTTACACCGACGACTTTCTTTGATTATTTTTATTAAAAGAGATGGGACAATATACGTTCAGTTAGCATTTGAGTAGCAAGTTAGCATTATCTAGAATCAACCACTATGTGTACTTTGAATAATCACGTTTACTACTTAAGGATAATGAAATTCATAAAATGTATGTGTAAATGATGATAATCGGGTAACGAAACATTCTTGTCGATTCTGATAGGTACCCTACAAATAGGGTTTAGATCAGAAATAAGGGCAGTATCCGGGTAGATACGCTTCTAGCCTGAAGAACTCTCTATTTACCACACTTACCTATTATCAATGATGGTCGCTTAAGACAAAATTAACAGTCCTTTCCTCACCTATTTTACAGACAATGACTACCATCCCTTATCAAATCATATGACAGACTTATGTCATATTATAGAAGGTCGCTGTATACAAGGTTGACTGTTCTTCCAAACAGCTATCGATCCTAACCTGTTCTTTCATGTATTTTTATAGACAAGGACTATTTGATGCATTTCACAAGTACGACCCCACAGAAGCTACGATACCGACTGTTGAACGTTGGAGCGAGCGAGGGGATCAAACTCACTGTCTGGTACTCCAGCTCTAACCGCCTCGATGTGTATGTAGACGGGACCTTCGAACTCGCTACCAACGCCAGGATCGAGAACGGAAACTATATACTCAGTATGCCAGACGGTATGTACAGTAATTTCTTATTGCTATCACCGACGTGTCTTTAATTTTAATCAAGGTTCAATTTTTGCAAACACTTTTTTAAATAATATTAATCATCTTCGATCTTGTCTGCTTGTCTTGTATATTGGTTTTAAACTACATGTATTATTTATTTTGTATCAAACATGAAAGAATTATGGCTTTCGTGAATTTAATCGAATCTGGCTCCGAACAACCATTCAGATCGAAAGATGATCGATGAAAAAACCACAAGGTTGGCCCTGCAACTGGAATTGTTCGACCCTTGTTCATTTATACCATCAAATGATAGGGAAACACCTCTCTAGTATAATTTCAACCAACTTTATTCGTTAACATTATGTTGTAAAAAAGAATTCGTCCCTTTCCTGGTCAAAGAAATGCCGACCAAGCCTGTTTGTTTCTATATTTAGGTACGAAGTACACCCCGTTCCTGTCGAACGTTACGGGTACGAACTACTACGACCGTGACCGAGGAGAACTCTCGGTGATAATAAAAGGACCCCAAGTGATCGACGTGGTAACCAAGGAAACCATTATCGTATCGTTCGGTATGCCAGCGTTGACTGTAGAACAGTTCTATGGCCCGAATCTGGTGGAGAACATTGCCGCGTTTTTCGACATCCCCCTGACCAAGGTGCGAGTTGTTAACATTGTCAGCGAGTCGAGTAGAAGACGTCGACGTGCCGCTACAGGTATCGTGGTTACCGTCGAGATTGCTGATGAGCCCGGAACAAGTAAGTGGCAATTTGATATATTATATATGAATCTATATGTATACTGTTATTTGATCTAGGTGGTATACCTGTAGTACTATTTAAAGCCAATTAGTTTATTAATCCAACAGCTAGTCATGCTTTCCGAGCACGTTTTGGGAGCTAAAAGATAACTTAAATCCATTCTCGCTAGATTCTAACCTTAACCAATCTTCGGTAGATTACTGAAGAAAAGATCCTTTAAAAATAGACTGAAACAATATTGTGATGAAAGAATAATGTGCAATTTCCCACTCTGACAACAAAAGTTAATGCCAGTACTGAATCTTTCATATTATGAGATACATCATTGAATGTATATTAGTGAAAATTATCAAATTGTAAATTGTTTTTCCTGTATAGGTCTACTTGAACACTTTGTTTTTGTTTTTTGTTGTCTTTATTTTATTATGCTTTGATTTTGCTTTTGCTTTTTCTTTTGTTTTGTTCATATACATGTGATTTGTCTTTATTTTATTATGCTTTGGTTAATTACCAAACCTATTATGCCTATGTTTTGTTAGTCCTGTTCCCACATTGAAATTTGATTAATGAATGGAATATCCTTTTTTCCCTGCACACATATCATAGAACCCAAACTATGAAACATATCTTTTTTTTTTCTTTTATACAGGGGGCCATTAGTGGACTATTGGAGATGGTAGTTTATCCTATAAATAATTGTCAAAGATTAACACACTTAATATGTATACAATGTGTTCATTTTCCCTTAGTGCTTCAGGAGTGGTGGTTAAAAAGGGTTAAAGATGTCAAATAAGATCTCTGTGGTTTCGATGAATGTCCAAGGTCTGGGTGATAAAGCCAAACTAAAAGATGTGTTAAATTTCCTGAAAGGTAAACAGTACTCGATATGTATGTTACAAGACACTCACTTTACACAAGCAGAAGAAAGATTTATTCGAAATGAATGGGGATATGAATGTTATTTTAATAGTTTTAACAGTAAATCTCGAGGTGTAGCCATCTTTATAAATAACTTTTTTGATTTTAAATTAACTAGTGTAGAACAAGACAAAGAGGGGAATATGTTACTTTTGAATTGTAAAATTTGTGATAAAGATATCACTTTAATTAATATTTATGGCCCAAACAGAGACAGCCCAGCCTTTTATGAGGATGTCAATAACAGAATATCAAAATATAATGATAACTCCTTTATCATAACAGGGGACTTCAATTTGGTTTTAAATCCAGATATGGATTCTTATAATTATCTACATGTGAACAACCCCCATGCAAGGGAAAAAGTGCTAGAAATTATTTCTAGATACAATCTAATAGATTGCTGGAGAGAAAGCCATCTTGAATGCAAAGAATATAGTTGGTTTAGGAGAAACCCAATTAAAAAAGCAAGACTAGACTTCTGCTTGATCTCTAGCAATCTGTTCACAGATATTGACTGCTGTAAAATTTTACCGGGATACCGCACAGATCACTCTCTAATAAACACAATTTTTGAATTTGATAAATTTAAACGAGGAATATCCTATTGGAAGTTTAATAATTCCTTATTACAAGATATTTTTTATGTAAATGATATAAAACAAGTTATAAAACAGGTCAAACTACAATATGTTACAAACAACCATGTCAATAATGAGAATATAGATACAGTACCTCTAACAGACCTTGCTTTTAACATCAATGATCAACTCTTTTTTAAAACATTACTAATAAGTATCAGGGGAAAATCAATTTCATATTCTTCTTTTAAAAAGAAGTCGGAAATAAATAAGGAAAATAATCTTTTAAAAGAAATTGAAATATTAGAAAAGGAGGAAAATGTTGACTTTGATATGCTTTACGTTAAAAAAGGGGAACTTTTAGAATTGCGCAAGAAAAAGATGGCAGGAGTTTTTATTAGGTCAAAAGCAAAATGGATTCAGGAGGGAGAAAAACCCACCAAATTCTTTTGTAATTTAGAAAACCAACATTATGTATCAAAATTTATGAATACTTTAACAACAGAATCAGGAAACATCTTGAAAACACAAGTTGAAATTTTACAAGAAACTAAACGCCATTATGAGAAACTCTATAAGGAAAGAAACATCAAAGACCGTTCAATTCATGATTCTCTTAAAAACCTCAGCATACCAAAACTATCCGATAAAGATAAACAATCAATTGAAGGTATATTAACTTACAAGGAAGCGCTGCAAAGTCTTAAACGAATGTCAAATAATACCAGTCCTGGTAATGATGGTTTCACTGCAGAATTTTTCAAATTCTTCTGGAATGATATTGGTATATTTTTAGTTAGATCAATAAATTATGCCTTTACAGCAGGAGAACTCTCTGTAACCCAAAAGCAAGGAGTCATAACATGTATTCCTAAAGGAAGCAAAGATAAATCTTACTTAAAAAACTGGAGACCAATCTCTCTTCTTAATGTTACATACAAGATTGCATCATCATCAATTGCTTATAGAATAAAAAACATACTGTGCAATATAATTAATGAGGATCAAACCGGCTTTTTGCCGGGCCGACTTATGGCAACCAATATAAGACTTCTTTATGACATTCTTTATTGCACTGAAAAATATAATATTCCAGGGCTTTTGTTGTTAAGACTTTGCAGCTGCTTTTGATACAGTCTCTTGGAGTTTTATGTCTAAAGTTCTAGAATCTTTCAATTTTGGTCCATCGATCAGGAAATGGATAAAGCTTTTTTACACAAATCCTGAATCTTGTGTTATAGTAAATGGTCACATGTCTGAGTGGTTCATCTTGCAAAGGGGCTGTCGTCAAGGCGATGCTTTGTCACCCTACTTGTTCATTCTTTGTGCAGAAATACTCTCTATAATGTTTAGAAATAACCCTAAAATTAAAGGCATAACTATTAATGGGAAAGAATACCTTGTCTCACAATATGCAGACGACACTAGTCTAACTCTAGACGGCACACAAGAATCTCTTGTTAACACATTAAATGTTTTAAAATTTTATGGATCTATCTCCGGCCTTAACATCAATCACGACAAAACCAATGTTATATGGATTGGCTCAAGAAAAAACTCTCAAGTTATTCTCTGTCCAGAGCAAAATTTATGTTGGGGTAACACCACATTTACAGTCTTGGGAGTCAAATTTTCAATATATTTGAACGAAATGATAACTCTAAATTATGACTCAAAGATAGAAGAAATAAAAAAAATGTTAGTGGTATGGTCTAAAAGAGTCTTAACGCCTTTTGGGAAACTTGTTGTAGTTAAATCTCTGGCTCTTGCAAAGTTAAACCATCTTTTTTTAGGCATACCAAACCCACCTCAAGACAAAATCAACACACTGCAGAATATGTTTTATAAGTTTATTTGGAACAATGCAAATGACAAAGTCAAAAGAGATATAATTATTCAGGACTATAAATTTGGTGGGTTGAAAATGATTGATGTTAAAATATTTATGCATAGCTTAAAAGTCACTTGGCTGAGAAGGCTTTTATATATCAATGATAAATTCAGTAACCTTGTGGAATATTTGTGTCCCGCAATAAAAAAAATGTATGTTTTTGGAACAGATTATATTAAAACCCAACTAGACCATCAACACAACATATTTTGGAAAGATGTTTTAAATAGTTACCTTAACCTTGCAACTAAAACACAGCCAACTTATAAGGAAGAATTTCTTTTTAGTCCAATATGGTTCAACCCAAATATTAAGGTCGGAGGATCCATCATATTTTATAAAAGATGGCTTGCGGCAGGAATAGTTTTCATAAGAGACCTTTTTCACAAAAATGGAAGATTTTATACATATCAGGAAATTGTTGAAATTTTCAATATAAAAACTAATTTTTTAGAATTTAATGGTGTATTAAAAGCAACAAGTCTTTATCTGAAAGCAAATAACATTAATCAATCACCACTTGTAAGCCTAAATGCACCTTTACCCTTAATCATTTCTGTGATTAATGAGGATAGGAAAGGATGTAAAGCAATATATAGGAAAATGTTAAAAGAGGGAAAATATCCTCAAACTTTTCAAAAGTGGAAAGACGACTTTGATACTTTACAAATGTCAAGCCATATAAATGAATCAATATATGGAGAAGTCTTCAAATTTACATGCGACCCAATAATGCTATGGTTCCAATTTAGAATTAATCACAGAATCTTAGCAACTAACTATTTACTAAAAAAAATGCAAATTTCTGTTGATGACAAATGCACCTTCTGCAAAAACGAGCAAGAGACTATACTTCATCTCTTCTGGACTTGTCCAGTAACCCAGCAATTTTTTACTCAGTTATCTATTTTTATTAAAAACAAATGTCAAATTAATTTCGTGTATTGGACTGCGCTAGAAGTATTATTTGGAAACATTGACATGGACAAAGTGATTAATAATATACTGCTGCAAGCCAAATATCATATATATTTAAAAAAAATAAGAAAACAAATGCCGTCTATTGAATCTTTCAAATATCAAATTAAACTATTTTACACTACAGAACAACATTTAGCACAAAAGTCTTTCAACATGGATAGTTTTGAAGCATCATGGGAAAAATACAAAAATATTGCATTATAATTAATACATGAATAATACTATATTTTTTTTTTACTGAAGTGTTAAAATGTGTTATTACAAATCACCCCCTTTCCGTCGTCCACTTTGTTTTGTTTTTTTTTTGTTTTTTTTTTGGCACCCCACACTGTATGTAGTCCACCTTTCATGTTTAAAACATGGAAGTGAATAGTAAATTATGTGTTCTTGATCTTTTTCTTCTTTTTTATTTTCTATTTTATTTTTTGTTCGCTCTTCTAATTTTTCTTGTATTGAAATACTTTTGTTTTTCTTTTTCTCTGTTAAAAAATTGAAAAACTATTTTTGTTGTAAATTAACCCCTTGTCAAACAGTTATACATTCACCATAAATTAAGAAACATTTCATGACTGTTAATTAATATTAATTTATGGCTGTTGATAAACTGTTTTGTATGAAATCTGTACAATCAAACATATATTTATACTGTTGTGCAAATATCATCCTTATTCTATAGCTAAAGGGTCCTTTGTGTCCGAATGATAAAGATGGTGGATTTAGATCTTTAGCAATGCGAATTGAGTCCCACCAATACCTCTGGTGGCGAATGGGCACACAAGATTGTATATTAAAGAAAAAAGCAAAATGATGTTTTAAAAATAAGATTCATCTGACAAGAGTTGTCATTCAAGGTGAAAATTGATCGATTGATTTTGATACTACATGTATTTTTTGGACAATCACAGTTTTCTTTTACTTAACCCAAAATTTCATACTGTTTAATTTTATACTGTTTAATTTTATACTGATTCACCTAAAAAAGACAGACCAGAGAGCATCTGTGATGGGGACTGACTTCTCCGAAATAAACCGATTGGTTGTCTGTCACAGAGTTTTCTGTTTAAGAAGCTGTAGTGTTATGGATCATTTGCGTTTATTTGATGTATTTATGGGAATTTTGGGTTAAGTTAAAATGTATTTATCATTTTGCTCTTGTTGTATGATAATGTAAGGTATGTAGAGGGGTGGCCCCTCCCGACCCTCACATACCAATTGACGGGGGGAATAAATGGGTTAGAGCTTTGAACTCTAACTGAAGTATAAAAAAAAAAAAAAAAAAAAAAAAAAAAAAAAAAAATAAAAAATTATGAGATAAACAAATCTAAAGTAAAGGAACGTGTGTTTAATAATGAATCTTTACATACACGCATATTTAACACGATTACAGGCCATGATATATACCAGTATATTTATTTGTGTGCTTCAGCGGTCAATGTTACCCTGTCTGACGCCCTGAGTCACGAGAATCTGCTGGTAATCGCGTCTAACGTTGTTAACGAATGTCAGGCCGGTAACGTGTCGTCCTCTCTCAACATTACCGGCGGTTGTAGCTCCGTGACTGTACCCCCGGCTAGTGCCAGCGACTCTCCGATCACCTACTCCACACCATCGCCACACAAACTCGCCTTCCACGCTCCACCTACAGCACACTACGAGGGCAAACCGCTGAAGATTCAACCCACAATCCACGCCGTGGATATAAGTGTAAGTATGCGGAAAAATGTTTCATCTGCCAAGTTTCAGAAATAGGTATGTTACTTTAACAGATTGATGAATCATTTACCATTAGGTTAAGTAAATGTTGGATTAAAAGGTGAATTCATTTCTCCAAAATTTATTTCTATTTTAGCATGCTCATTTTCAGGAATTCAGAGTCATTAAAACTTTGAAAATCAAATTTAAACAAAACGAAAAGTCAATACGGACAATATATTTACCTACAATACCACAGTGGACATTTCTTAATGCAATAATGAAAATGAATTGTTTTTTCCCTCCCGACAGGATATCATGATTTCCCAGCTCGGCACGACGGATTACCCCTGGCAGTTGACTGTTGCTCTGAGAGCCAACACGGGCCATTCCAGCGCCATACTCAGCGGTACTACAACAGTTAGCGCCAGTAACGGCTGGTTTAACTTCACCGATCTCGCCATCTCCCTCAGTGGGAACGACTATGTTCTCGACTTCAGTGTTACCTACCCGGCCGTCGCTGTCAACTTCACGCTCGAATCAAGCGCCTTCAATGTACCAGGTCGACCCGTTAAAGCCAACGTTAAGACGGTTTCAAGCGGAGACAAAGTGAAGAATCAAGCGTTCGCAACGACTTTGAACCTTCAAGATGAAGTAACAAGTGAAGTGATTTCTGATATCAACTGGCGTGTAAGTAAACTGTTTGTTGATTCGAAAATTTTCCAATCTATCCTTTGTTATATTCTGTCTGATGGAAATTGGATTATCTCCGCATCTGGGCTCAAATGTGCGCTTTTATTTGAACCCAAACACTTGTATAGAATGTATTGTCCGTTGACAATCGAAAGCAACAGCATGAGACCGAGATTTTTTTCTTCTCATTTGAGTGAAGATCTTCGAAACACAAATAAATTCTAATTTGAGTGAAGATGTTCGTTACAGAAGAAAAAATGCTCATTACGCACATCTTTTCCTTTTGTAGTAGATGTGTTTCATGTCCTCTAAGATAGCTGCAACAAACTGAGTCATCATTAAGAAATGAATAAACTTTTATTACAGAGCCACTCCTGGGCAGTCACAGCCAAACTACTTGGATCACCGAAATATGGCGCTCTAACTGGTGACCTTACAGCCACGTTTAACATAATCACCGGAGAGGTCCAACTGTCTAACCTGGTGATTACCGGACAGGGGGTATACTACGTACAGTTTAACGTCGTGTCTACACCGGCTGACTACAACATTACAGTCAATCAGAAAATCATCACAATGAATCCCAACCATGTGGGCATGCAGATTGAAGAGAGGAATGAAATAAAGGTATGTCAATCATCATGTAATCGGGTTGGTAATTGTCAATTAGAACAAAAAGGTTTCATAAACAATTAGGGAAGTTCATTTGGAGTAGGAGCTACAAACGAGTGTTCGTTATTCATAATAAAACCAATATAATCAATGTAAGAACCAGTTGGTATAGGAACTACGAGTGATACTGAATAATATCTGTATCTACAAGAAACGGAACACACAGAAAGTGAAAATAAGAGATAGTCTTTTTAATGCCCTGATCTCAGTATAATGCAGAACGTGATTGTGTTAAAACCAAGTGAAATTTTAAACCATACGTCTTTATGATCAACGTGCTTAGACTGACTATATTGTACAATTGTAATGGATTGGAATGGGGTCAAGTTTCTAAAAAAAAGTTATTTTGTCTGATAAAGTATGATCAGAACTAGTTAGTGATTACCGCGATGCGTTGATCGACGAGGTGAAACTTTATTGTAGGTCCTGCTGAAACTGACATAAAGCAAAAATCAAAATTTTACAACGAAACAAACATGAATTAAAAATATCAATTATTAGATCATTTGCTTAACCGTTATGTCCTGGGTTATGTTTCAGATGCGATTTGATGTGGATTATTACACTGTGTTACCGACGACAGATTTACAAAATGAACTGGAAGCATCGATGATAGAAGAGATTGCCAATACGCTGGGACAAGATATCATCGTCGAAAGCAGTAGCATAGCTCCAGGTAATATACCTTCAAATGATGACTTCATTAAAAAAAACAAATAAACATTCAAATAACAGTGCTCGAGTAAGAAGACGCTTTCGCCTTGCTTTTCTCTAAATTTCATCTCTAAGGCTTTTTTATTTGGGAACTAATTAGAATCGTTTTGTCGAGACAATTCTGGTGAATCACCTCAGTATTAGATTAATCAAATATTTCCTTTAGAATATGATTCTTTGGAACTAAAGCAAACCACTGTCATTTCGTTAATTTGAAATGGGCTATTTAGTTTAACAATGACGCGAGATTCCGGTCAGTACACATACTGTCGTCTCTCTCCATTCGGGAGTGCGAACCCTTGTTATTGTGTTACAAAGTATTGACCCCAGAATAAGGACAAACCCCCATGCTCTCGATCACGACACCTCCCCGCTAATTCACATATGTCTATGTGTATCTATATATCTATATGTATCTACAGATCTAGTTGTATCCCTATATATCTATTTGAATCTATATATCTATTTGTATCTTTATAACTATTTGTATCTATATATCTATATGTATCTGTATTGCAGGCAGTATTGTGGTGACGTTTGTTATCGCTGGTAACACGACAGACGTCAACTCGACAGCGTACAGTCTATGTGACAGCGTGCTCAATGGTACCTCGTACAGTATCAATGGCTACACTCTCACACTATCGCCCTTCATGACCGTCAATAACGACACCTACTATGGAGTGGTGTGCGGCGCCACGGTGAGTTTCATAATTATTTAAATACATAAAGTCCTGCATATACTCGTATATGGTGCATATTTGAATTCGATTTTTCATCATCAGCATTTTTTCCGTCTGTCATTTTTATTTTCTTAAATGTTCAACCTAGTTCCAATAATCAAAAATTGAAGTTGATATCTGCGCCATACTGCGAGTGTTCACCATAACCCAGTTGATTATTACTTCCAAACTGCTGAATACGTTTACACTGATTTATACTGTCAGCCCCTAAATAAATCAATACTTTCCTTTCAAACTTCCAAACCCACAAGTTTTACAATGATTATACAGTTCCAAGCATTCTAAATTTGTATCAAGATTTTATCTTTATATGCTAAGTTCATACTATTATTATGGTTATTCTTTATTCCTCCAGACACCAGACGACGATGACGACGACCTGAGTGTGGGAGCCATTGTTGGTATCTGTATCGGTGCAGCCGTGGTCCTCTTGTTGATTGTTATTATTGGTATACTACTCTGGAAGAACAAAGTGAAGCCAAACACCAAAACACACGGTAAGTCTGGTGGAAAAGGTTCTCAAACAAATCGTTCTTGAATCTCAAAGTTAGATTGTTATCACACTTTATTAAAAAGAGTTTTGGAAGACACGTAATAAAATAACAGTCTGAAAGCGATGTTGAATGATTAGATAGATTACAGCAATTTGTGAATATCGTCTGAAATGATTTACAATAAAAATCCCTGAAAACTGGTCGAAACCGTGAAGGATCGACGCATACAATCCATCATTCGCTGTAAACATAAACCTAACACCTATCTCTTTACTTGCAGACACAACCGGCCATTACACATCCAACACCGATGCCTATTTTAGAGAGGACTCCTTCGTCCCGATGAAAGGCGCAAAGATTCTCCCTCCTGCTGCCACAAGGCTGGGTCCCGAGAGACGACCGGACTCCGGTATGTCCTCCATCTCCGTACACGTAAACAGCCCGGTACCGCCGAAAGGTAACCAAGTCGGCGACTCCTGGAACGGTCATGTGTTTAACCGCCCCGAATCCGTGTCTCTCCCGCCATCTTACCTCGAATCCGAGGCCCTGTATGTGGAACCACGTGGCACGGGACGACTGAGGAGTCCTAGCCCAGCCCCCTCGACGTCATCCAGCAAGGTACACGGTCACGTGTCGTTTGTTGACGCAGAGAGCCCCCTACCGCCCGTGGGTAACGACCTCTATAACAGCGATTACGTGATGACGCCCGTACCAAGGTCAACAACACCCCACCTCCCAGCTCCCTCTCCCAAACCTAAACAATTCTAAATCAGGATGAATAGCATGTATGGGATAAAAGGTTCGTAGTAGGTTTGGAAGAGACTTGCAACAGTTTTCTTATAAACAATTTAGAGTTTTAAAGAGGGAATTATTTAAGACCATACTTTATTTTACTTGTGTTTTGCTTTCGACTTGTCTTTTAACTATCATTGAATCGTTGAGTTGATATGCTTTGTTAAATTATTTGTGGTTTTTCTCTAAATCAATTTGACTATTCTAATTACCTCCTTGATGCCTTTATAGAGTCTGTCAATGTTTCAGTCGATATTGATTTTGAATAATGTACATTAAACGTCGTTGAGCCTTAAAACCCTATTCATTCATACATTCTGATTTAGAAATGTTCGATTGAGTTGTTTATAGTCTACAATTGTGTTTTAGAAATAATTAATCATATTCCAATATGTCTTAGACGGACTAAAGAAATCTTCAAAAGACTTTCCTTCCGACACAATCAAATGTCGATCGTTTTGTGAAGAGGTGATTAAGGATTGGAACATCTGAAATCATTCTTAGCAATTATGTTCCAATATTATTGTTTATAAAAAAAGAATATACCTTCAGTAGACTCTTTAAACTATTAACTATGAATTGTTGTTTGTATTCCGATTAGCATATCTGTGATAGAAGTTCTGTGATACAATCATTTAACAAGCCGATACAGAGGTGGGGCGTCTAAAAACATTCTTTATGATTAAAAATTGTCTATAATTCATTCTATATCATCTAATTGGTTATTTCTGATGTCACTTGAGATTAAACGAGAACTCCCATGATCATAGATGAACATAAATTACCAGCTGAGACAAATATGGAAGTTTTGTAATTAATTTGTTAAATATAGCACGAAAGTACAAAGATGTTATTATACGTAAACATACTGATGCATTGTTATATATAAAACATTGACCTTCTATTCAATACTAATCACTCACTGACTGAACTTTAATTTATTCTATTTCGACTATATTTATGTTAACATGTATTGTGGCTTTTTCTCACTTTTTACAAGGCAACTGTAAATAAAGACAACTAATATTTTGGAGAATAATCTGTTATTCAAACACATTCTGTTTTTACAAATATTTTATGCAAATTTGTTATTGGTGTGTGCTCCGTTTCTTTGCTTTTTCTGTTTCGAAATAAAATAAACTTGCACTTCTCGCATGTTCGCGTTATTGTATTTATTTATCTACCTTTATATTGATCTTGTTCGATCATGAAACAAATAAACCATGAGTGTTGGGTAGCACCGTTTCAACATAAGACCATAAAAAGAATTTAAAACGATTCTACTATTATTTTTCTCACAAGCAATTTGATTACATTATGTTTTGAACAGATTGGTATTCATTCGCCATGAATAACTGCCAACTCGTTTTCTTCTTGTTTTATATAACCAAGTAAAGCTTCTTATGGCTACATGGAATGCAATTTTCTCTCTTAGTCATTTTAGTTATTGTTTAACCAAAGTACAGACTATAGTTCTCTGTTGTCCACTACTTAGGGTGACCGATGCATTCGCAGCTCAAATTCCAATAAGTTTTTCAGCGCATTACTTGGATAAACTAGTATAACAAGCTGTTCATTGCCATTAGCATGAAGTGAAACACTTACCCTCTGGGTTATTCCCACTGCTTTAGGAAGACAGACCATCCTTTTACACAGATGTTTGTGAAGCAGTCATTCTAGACTAAATATCCAGGTTGTCATTTCAACTTAAACCCCGAACTCGATAAGCCTAGCTTTGACGATGTTACAAAAGCTTTCAGAAACCATAGAAACAAAAGAGAAATTACTCCTAATGCTCAATTAATCCTTTTCCATATCTACCCAAATCCACAGAGAAAATATATTTTTCCACACTTTTTGTCGTTACTTGGTGCTTACAATTATGAAGAGACACACATTTTCATATGGAGCATAGATAACAGTAAACATGTCGATGTCCTACCTTCCCTTACATCGTTAATGCTCGTACCCACCCACTTATAGCAGCAGATTTATACCATTGTTATAAATGGACAGGTTTATGTGATCACATTTCAAACTGACTGTGGCATTAATAGAATACGATATCTATACGTATTTTGATTTCGCAATGTGCGTTATTGGCACTGGAAGCAAAACCACTGTTATCAACGAATAAAGATTGCAAGTAGGTATGAATGGGGGAAAAAGCACAATATAGAATATTCGGATCACGTCATGGCTACATTTTTCCCATTATATAGACATAAAAAATATTTGCATCGGAAACCAGTTCTCAGCATGGCCCAAATATCTTTTTGTAATCAATATTCCAATGGTTATTGCTCCATCATACAGTTATTTACTTGATAATGTCTTCTTTTTCCTGCGTGTGTAAATGTCCTCTACCGTCAATAATTAAGGACGGGGTGAGGGTAAGATACAGGTCAAGTCTATCAACATGGGAATCTTACATAAAAGGAAGAAATGGGTTGTAAAAAATACCAAATTAGTTTATCTCAAACTCAACACATAAACACATCAAACCAATTACATATATTTGCAGAATTTACAAACTACTTCAGCACTATTCATTTTTTTTATCAAGACCATTATTTTGTAATTTATTCATTTATACAGCTCATGAAACTTTGCAAATTCAATCTTGGAACATTGATACATGCAAATCACATATTTGGGTAAAATTTTGAAATAATATCGGATAGCATTCATTCACATCAGGCCACAAAATATCTTGATTCAATGATGACATGTTTCTTTTTTCACTCCATGCTTTATAGAGGTACTAGTTTTAACACAACTTCAATATCTAAGTTATCTTAATTTTCATTATTTTCCTCAAATCCTGATTTTGATTTAGAAAAGTTAAAAAGCTGAATATAAAGGGACATATTTTAAACAAACTTTCTTTAACACTCAAATTGATTATTAGTGGAAAAAAACATCAAAATAAAACTTGAATGAATAAATATAAAATAAACATGTATGCTGGTTGTTTACGAAACAAGTAAGATTCAGACATTTCAGGTAAATATCGACACAAACAAATGTTAGAAAGAAAACTATCTAATTATAACACCAGTCTCTGATTGTTTTCATTTTCTTGTTGATACTTGGTTTTCAACATTTTTCAGTTAAAATTATCAAATTGCCTTCTAAGTAACTTTAATTGCATAAAATACAGCCTCACCCAAATACGATCAAAACAAAACTTGGCCAAACAATCTTCATTAGGGATAATCAAAATCTGGTTTAATCTTATACTTGTGTTTACCTATCAAAAGTCATGATTACCGGTATGTAACTTTTCATCAAAGTTATGCACACATATTTGGTTTTAGCATCAAATCTTATCTTAGTGTTTAACATGGCTTTGTTATAAAGACTTGTGAAGAGATCTATTGGTGCATAGGTTTTCTTATAAAATAAGGATGGGCCTACCAGTGGAAATGTTAAAAAAACAAAACAAAATATTTACAAATGTTCCTTGTTTAACATTGTTACTTAATATTATCTCACTTAAAATGCAGCTATAGCAGAAAATCCCACAAAACATTATGATAAAAGTAAACATTTATTGTGACAAGCTATTTCCCTTAACTCACAATAGTTTCTATCCAATATCACAAATAACTGATGAAGCCTTCTTTGTATATTTGAATTACCATTTTCTGCTGGCACTTTTAATTTACCAGTCAAAAATTTCCCATCTCATGTTAGTCTGAGATACTTTCACAATAGCAGATATTGAAAGCAGTGCCCAAATGCGTTTTATTATCAAAGATTGGTATAATCTATCATTGGCTAAACCAATATGAATATTCATTTTAAATTTGGGCATGTTACATATGTTATACATTAAAATTAACTTAATTGGGTTAACACACTAGATTGCATAAAAGCATAATGCTTTTTCCCCCAATTTCTTATAAAAACTTAAAAAGCAACCTTTAGATGTATACAAATAAATTCATTACTATTTATCACATATGATGAAATTCAGCAACGTTGAATTCCATTTTCTTATACATTAAAATGTTTCAAGATAAAAGTTCTTCCAATCGATACAAAAATCATGATCTATCACAAAAGATTGTTTTGTAAATTGTTTAGAAGTAGAACTTCCAATTATCTGGCGGTGGGACAGGATTACAGACTTTTTTTGTGGATATTCCCGACAAGCTGGTAGCAGAGTTTGCGCTTGGGATGCGTTTGGTGGACAGGCTGGTGTTCATTGGTTGTACAATTTTGGATCCTTTCCTCGTGAAGAAGGAGTCTTCCTTGAATTTATAGAACTCTCCATGTATGTCTGAAATTGAAAATGTTTTATCTTATTTAAAGATAATCATGAAGAATAAACCATCAGAATAATTCTGAAGCCTAGTTGGTTGACCAAGAGGTTACTCAATCCTCTGACATCCGTTGTGTAGTTCCCATTGACATGAAGTTACCAGTCTGTTTGACTGGATATTAATTTTTGCTAGAGCATAAGGACTATTAATGAATTGTAAAGGGCTCAATTTTGTTTTCAATTTAGACCAGTAAAAAATCCAGTAACTTAATTGGTTTTCGCTGATATTTTGCAAAATGTGCTTAACATGCAATTTAAATGTTCATTTGCAAAATTAATAAATTTTATGAAAAACACTTTGGATGAAACAGTTATAATTGAGTAATATGCAGTTCTAATCATTAAAAATTTCAGAAAACAAGGCATAAAATAAGATAAGTAAAGTATAACAATAATCTTGATCAGACATACTATGTGTTCTTGTGCGTGGTTTCACTTTGTACACCCAGGTAAGTATGCTGACGATGATAATCAGAACCACAACCACGGCACCACCCACAGCTATACCAATTATAGATAATACACTCAGACCACTGTCAGCATCGATCTGAAAATTTAAAAATCATCAGGTATTAACTTATACATATGTTAAGGAAAATCATGTGCCATGTAATTTAATTTTTGTTTTAAATGCAGTTTATCTCAATCTAGAAATTCAAAAGTATGAGGAAAGAAATGTTATATAGCAAAAACCTCAATACTCTTAAGCATAAAAAGTAAATTGACCTCTAAAAGACACAATCATATGCAAAAAGTGAAACAATGGCTGTCAGTCACTGATAGGTTATGCTGTCTATATACATACCAACAAATTAAAAAGTTTCACAAACGTTTCACATGCAATTTATTGTTGAAAATTATAAAGTTCTATTCAACGAAAAAAATTAAGGCTAAAACCTATGAAATCATGTTTTAAGGTTGATTCTTAATAAAGAAACAATGAGTTATTAGCACCCTTATCAACCAAATACTAGACATCCTATAGAACAACAGTATTTAGCAATAAAAAAAGTTATAACCAAAACCCTTTCATATACAAGCAAAAAATTTGGATATATTTAGTGACCATGAGAAACGTTTTAACAGAAAGTCCAAGTTTAGACTCACCCCACAGTGAACCCCATAGAAAGATTCATTATTAACAGTCATGAATGGCGAGAGTGTTAAGTTGTAGCCATTAATGCTGTAATATGTCGTCCTGTTCGTAATACCATCACATAGACTGTACACTGTCGAATCAACATCAGACTTGTTGCCAGCAATGCCAAAGGTAATCAAAATACTCCCTATAAAAATAAAATACATAGTAAGTACATATTGTTTTTTTTGGCATAGTTTTAAAAGACTTGTTAAATCTTTTTAAGGTATAACATCCTGTAATTCACTAGTTCTAGGCTGGATCATAGAAGTGTATTAACAAGAAATGTCTCACAAACTAGTGGTGCAGTTAGGTCTCGAACCTGGAAACCTTGGGTTACAATTTTTCCACCTTAAATACTGGATCAAGCAGGATCCCTGGGATTTAGTCATTAATCAGAACTAAGTAAAGTAAGCAGAACACTGTTTTAACAAGCATCAGATTAGATTAAGTCAGCAGCGAGACTTGGCCTTTTAATAACTATAAAACGTGTACCAACAATTTTTCAATCAAAACCTATTTATATTTACATTTCATGAAAAATAAAACCCGCTTGGAGTGCATTCAAGTACATATGATGGTCCAAATAAAAGTTTCTCCTGATTATTTTAAAAAGTATGTAAATTTGGCAAGAATGTATTATTCTATAAAACTCCCACTAAAACTTGTGAACTCAATTTTGAATAAACAGACTATTTGACAAGGTATCCATATATAACAAATTACCATACACAATCAAAAACGGAAGTAAAAGCAATTTTTTTCCTTCTAACAAAATGAGATATCTATCTTTTTATCAGCCTGTTTTCTACATAATATCACAGAAAAATGTGTTAACTTAAATAAATCACACTGTTTCTTGATTGCTGATGTTGTTTTAAGTTTGGACCAGTCACAAATGTCCATATAGGGGTATGTCCTCAAAATACTGCATGCAATAAATTTCTTTTATGCTACCTTATCTCGACTTCTACTGGCACATGGTATTTGTCCAGCAGTAATAACAGTATTTGTCAAGCAGTAATAAAGTCACTATCTTACCTTGAGATATACTACTGTACTCTATGATAACATTGGGTCCAAACACATAGGCCACTTCCTCCATTACCAGCATCTCCATTTCGTTTTGTAGATCAGCGGTCGGTAACACAGTGTTATAGTCAACATCAAAACGTAGCTGAAAATGTCACAAAGACATTGAAATGAAACATCAGTGAATTTTTTTGGAAATTTCGATCACTTTTATATTCTGTTAAAATCAGTAATACGTCCTTGACTAAACCATTTTTTTTAACAACAATAAATCATGTTTAAATGACAGCTTTTAAACAGTGCATGAAAGGTAATATAGTCTGAGACTGTCTTAATATGGATGCAAGTCATTTAGATAGTTTCTACTGTAGGTTTATAAATGATCCGATTCTCTATTGAGCTGTTAATTGTCTTATACACCATGATTCTGTCTCCTTTAACTATGGTCCTACAAAACAAGATTGACTGTACTAACCAGTGTTTTTATTGATATACAGCAGTAAAATTAGCTCTTAAGTAAACTTTTGCAATCATAAACTTTGGTTATTATCTAATGAAATCAATCTAATTAGCTCATAGGTGTACATTTAAAAAACTTATTTGTGATGTTTAAATCACCATCAATGAAAAAAGCACATGATACGTACAGTCTTGCACAAAGGGTCCCAAGTTAGATGCATTAAAAATTGCCGGGACTATAACCCACAAATTTGCGCCAGTATTGGTTTAGTATCCAAGAAGGAGTCATGGAGATTGAATTTAACAAGCTTCAAACTTTCTACACAATCAATGTAAAACAAACAAGGACAATAAATTATTAAAACAAATTAGTACAGTCTTACCTTAACCTCATTCCTTTCTTCAATTTCCATTCCAACTTGACTGGGACTCCTTGTGATAATTTTCTGGTTGACTGTAATATTATAGTATTCAGGCGTAGAGAGCACATTGTACTGTATGTAGAACACACCCCTTCCAGTCACCATCAGGTTAGAGAATTGAACCTCTCCAGTAGCAGCATTAAATGTTGTTATGATGTCTCCACTTAGCTCAGCATGTTTTGGTGAACCTAACAGTTTAGCTGTAACACTCCAGGTATGACTCTGTGAAAAGGAGAAACCGTCATTAATATTTCAAACTGTCTTTTCGTCAGCACTTACCTTTTTGTTATAAAGGATTCAAGGACATGAATATTTACCAATGCTTATAAAACATCTACACACCATGAGAATTTCTATGACATGGATACAACCATTCATTGTGAACTTCATACATATGAAACTTATATTTTTCATTTTCAGTTATTTATATGGCGTTTTCAAGGCCTTAACATTATTTCAATTATCAATTTTAATTAATGCGATGTTCAACTCTTTACGATGGAGGAAGACCCCATACTCAACTGCTCTTCAAGGAGAGTAAAACCATTGGCATTTGGTAAGTCAGTTAGGAGACTGCCTCTCATGAAAATCCAAATGCCACCACTGTGATTTAACCCCATGCAGAGAGGGCCCATGTGATTTCAAGTTATGTACTCTAGCCACTAGGCTGTGAAGGCCCAACATTCGAAACTATACTTTTATAAACTTTGTAATCCATAATTAATTCAAAGTAAATCTATCAAGATACCAGAATAAAATGCAATTAAGCCTGGATCTGCTGTAAGTGTACTAGTAAATCACTTACCCGCCAACTTATGTCGGAAATCACTTCATCTGTAACTTCATCTCGCAGATCCAGAGTCGTAGAAAACGGTTCATTTATTACTTTATTTCCCGCTGTAACTTCCTTTATGTTAGGTTTCACTTGCCGTCCAGGGACGTCAAACGGACTGGATTCCAGGACAAAGTTTGTTGCAATATCAGGGTAGATTACACTGAAGTCCAGGATGTAACCAACACCCATGTGAGAGATAGACAGGTCAGTGAAATTAAACCATCCATCGTTCACAGAAACAGTTGTTGTACCACTCAGTGCAGCATCTGGATGTCCTGTGTTGGACCTGAGAGCAACAGACATCTGCCATGGGTATTCATTGGTCCCAAGTTGTGATATGACAACATCCTGTATGCAAAATTAGAGAAAATCATATACACACATGCATAGACTGTCAAAAAAGTTTTTTTTTTATCCTGAATTTTTTCTTTGGAAAAGTCTGTTAACTTTGATCATTCAGATGAGTTAATGTAAGCTATAAACAGAAGTAGGTCCTTCAAAAACAGAAAATGGATATACCATCAATCTTGTTTGAAACAATCATAGTAAAAGAGGTAGTCTTGTTGTTTCAGACAACAAACGGCTTGTTTTCGACATCAGTAAATCAGAAAGGTCCAGCAGCAGCATTAAGAATGAACTGCGCCCTGTATCAAGATGGCCTCGGACTGAATAATCTTTCACACACTGTTGACTGTCCTCAATATTGTCGCTGATATGCATTTTCTCAAGAATGAATTTACAATGGTAAAAGAAAATAATGAACATATTGTTTTAGAGGGGTTGTTTATGTTTGATTCAACCTGTGTTGATCATACTTACTTAACTAAATCTTAATTTTTTTACAGCAATTGCAGCGGAAGATTGAAGCTTATCAAGTTCAATATTGATGACTGCTTTATGGATAGTAAACCAGTACTTGCTCCAAATTGAAGACTAGTCCCAGCATTTTGACCTCTCCTAGAACAGGGATTGAACCAAGGGTCCTAAGCACAAGAGGCTGACACTCTACCGCTGCAACACTGCTGCCTACATACTTACATTGATATCCACAGAGTGTATACAAGGCTGTGTAGTCAGGAGCTCCCCCTCATAACGAGCTGTAAGTGGTGCATGTAATACAAGTCTGTTTGGTGTTGGTGTAGAGTAGGTCACAGAGGGGTCAGTAATGTCCGCAGGAGGCAGTGTGATGGAGCTACAAACTCCAGTAATGTTGAGTGATGTAGACACGTCCCCAGCTTGACATTCATTCATGATGTTTGATGCAATGATGAGTAGTTCTTCACGACTCTGTGAGTCCGACAGGGTGACATCTATAGCTGAAATAATCCATTACATTACCAACATGCCATAAATATGTAACATGTGCCGTCAAGGTACTGGTATGCAGAGTTAGATGAATTAGGCAATATTTTTGAGAAAAGTGGATAACAACAACATACATTTTCAGTAAATGAACCACCATTAAACAGGTAATCTGAAGTCATAACATGAGGCTACACAATCTACTTATTTATTTGGAAAGCGGTGTATTGATATGTCATTGAATTATATGCTTTCTTAATCTTTTGAGAACTACAAATTGATACAGGATTATTTAAGGTTTTTATCTCTATACAACTTTATTCAAACTTTATTCAAACTTTATTCAATCTGGTCGGGAAAAACACTTTCACAGGAAGCTCATAAAAACAATATGAACAAATGTTAAAATTCGAAAGAGTTTGAATATGGTACATATCTATAAACACAAAAAGGGGCATACCAAGAGATCCTAATAACCCACTCGATCATATAAAGTTTTGCTACTGAATCTAAATTGAAAGTAGCTGAAGAAAATACTTGTAAAGTATAAAGGTATGCTTCTTTTTGTTATATTGTTGCAGACATAGACACAAAGGAAATATTTGCTCATTTGAGAAATTTCTACTTTTGTTACAAAACTTGCTTGAAGTACTTTGCATCAGGTAAATTAAAAATTTGTACCCGTATTTATCAAGAAAAATGATTTGATTCTTAGAAAATTCAAGGACATTGTTGATGGTATTGATAGTACTTACTTGTCGAAGGCTCATCTGCTATCTCAACAGACACGATGATACCAGTTGTAGACCTTCGTCGTCTTCCACTCGATTGTTCACTTACAACGTTTACGACTCGAACCTTCGTCAGGGGAATGTCAAAGAATCCGGCAATGTTCTCTATCAAATTTGGGCCATAGAATTGCTCGACTGTCAGGGCTGGTAGGCCAAATGATACAATGATGGTTTCTACAGTTTTAACATCAATCGTTTTTGGTCCTTTGATGATGACAGTCAGTTCTCCAGAGTCACGATCAAAATAATTCGTCCCGGTTACATCCGTCAGTAAGGGGGTAAACTCATTTCCTGTATATATACAAAAAGTTGCAAAGGCTCCCAGTATAAGTGTGTATCAAAGTTACAAGCATGATGTATTTAAATTCTAGAGGGAGACTATTTAAATGAGTACCTACCACAAAAATTTAAAAAAGAACGGTTAATGCAAAACCATAGTAAGTCATTAACAAAAATGAAGGATTTGCTATAGTTTTGCATTAAGCACCTGATTTGTCTTTCATCATGACCATTGCAATCATAAAATTATTGTTCCTGTTTTTTTAGAGCAAAGAGCAAGCAATTTTCTAAGTGTTGTAAGATTGTGTCATACATATAAAACAAAAATTACTCTTACATGTACTTTATATTGGATTTTGAGAGATTGAAATAAAACACAACAGCAGTTAGAAATGGTACGTTCAATAAAGTATGATTATAATATTTCTTGTTGTATTAAGTACTGGTTGAAACTCCTGTCATAAAGGTAGGAAATGTCTCTGTTTGACACGGTTTTTGTTCCATAGATGCATTTTTATGAAGGTATGCTATCTATTAACCACTATATATCATCAATCCTCATTCTGCAACATTACTAAATTATTTATTCAGAAAACAGAGTTATAACAGAGGACAAGACTGCTTGTAAGAACTGGTTTCACAATCTTTTTAAAACACAAAAATGGTTTTATAAAAAGTTAAAGATCAACAACATAGCAACACTAATCAGTGGTTAATATACACATGTACGTACCGACAGGCATGTTGAGTATATAGTTTCCATTCTCTATCCTTGCGTTGGTTGCGAGTATCAACGTCCCGTTGACAAACACATCAAGTCTATTAGGTCTGGAGTACCATACAGTTAGTTTTATTCCGACGCTCTCTTCCACATTCAGTAAATGATATCGCATGTGCTCCGGTGTTGTACTCGTGAAATGCATCAGATACGGCTTTTCTATAAATAACAGAACATTCAGCGCTCTAAAGATTCATTAAAAAATCTACTGATTTACTGTACTCCTAAACTGCACTTTTTTAATATCATATTGTTTAACTAATCCAATCTATCAATCAGATCAAAGTTATTTCAATTTTCTTACATAATTGTTTTCTTACTATCATAGGAGGAAATTCTTTAAAACAAAACCAATATACGCCTTAAACTATGTTGAAAAATGCTGGCCTGCCCTACCCTAAGACTGGAGACAATCATGTAGGACATTTCACAAACAGTTAAACATTTTCAGTTCTAGTTATATAAAAATTACTGATACCCACCTGTTGCTACAATGGCCATAAATGTGGAAATCCTCTTCCTGCAGGTATATCCGCTACACCAGCCGTGATCCTGGGGTCCGTTAATCAGATCGACGTATCGTTTACTGGAAGTACCTTCAGAACGAATGGCGACAGGGGAGAGACGTCGTGTCTCGGTGTCCGAGTCCATGCTCTCTACTATCAACATCTCGTAATTACTGTCGTAACATTTGTACCCCTGCCAGGCATCAACAAAGGTACAGTTTGGTCCTCTAAAAATACCTGTGTAAATAAATAATGTAACTTTGTAGATGTAGGCAAAGACAGACAGATAGCTTTTTCTAAAATCATAAAAATGAAAATTAATTTAGGATCAGCCAACTTAATCATTTCGTAAAATATGCAATAAAACATTTTACAATAGATAAGCATTTTTATATGTCAAACCCTAAATCACTATACAATCCAAATGCTTTGAATAACAATGAAGGAAAACATCATTAATACATTGAACATGTTTCAATATTTCAAGTTTATGAATTATGTGCATCCATTCCCCCTGTACCTTCTTCCCCATGAAGAGGGTTTATGAAATCTACCTTTATTTGGAGCAGCAGTACTGTAGGGAATATGTGTTCCATCCAATTCTGTTACCATCTCTTTAGGGATTCTGTAGTCTCCGAGACCCCTTCGTGGGTCTCCGTCCCATTCATACTCTGACTGGGGTATAACGGCCCCTGGTGACCCGAGGAAAGTCCCGTCCAGATCTTTAAACAAGCATTTCTTCATACCATCACAATCCATGTCTATACAGTCTGCACTGTTGATTTTACTGTATAAATAGCAATACCACCAACTGAATAACTATGCTATTTGAATATCTGACAATACAGTTAAACTTCTACATTAAAGGATAAAAGGGTGTTACAGTTCCAAATTTGTGTTATTGTGACTTAATCAAGGCCCTTTTTCTATATGCGACTGAAAGAGCATAGAAACATTTGAATCTGACTCTTTTTTCTGCGTGTATTTTAAATACTTTCAACATTTTTCAATCATGTACATTATAGATTTTTGACAGAATTTTATAATGTATTATAGTGATAACTCCATCAAAACTTTAATATTTTGAGATTGCCATTTTAGTTCTGAATAAAGCCACTAATAATCCAACATAAACATTGTACAGTAAAAATGGTTCACAGAAAGCATGCTTGTAAGTAGAATTAAAACCTCCAAAAAATGGTTGAATTTTGTCAAAACAGATATGTAGAAAATTTAGACTTTGAAATCATTTTTCACATCCAGACGAATTGTCATGTATCTTTTTCACTAATAATTCCATCATTACAAGAAAGATTTACCCAAGATTTGGCCTATGATAGAAGATTTTATTATTTTCGTTGACATCATAAAAGGTCGTCTCTTCCGCTTCAACTGGATGTTGACCATCATCGTTTGAAGGATTTGTAGCGATCGCAAAATCTCCACTATTACATGAAGATGGTTTGAAATGAGCAAACGTCATATCTGCAAAAAATATAATAATAAAGAATGTTTAACAATTCTTCTATTGTTGCATGTAACTTTCTACTCAAGTCATTTTATGTGACAAACCAAGTAGTTTTAGATCTGTTTTATTATTCCATTTACATATAGTTTCAATTTACTTACCATATTTAATTGAGGCCAAAAATTGAATTCTTCTCGTTATACAAAATGTGTAAGATTCCAACATCAAACTTAATTTTCCATTCCAATTTCAGGGTCCTTCCAATATATTTCACTAAAAGTTTTATTACATATAAATGTGTTTAAAATCCAAAGTATTTACATAATAGACTTAAATAACTAAAAGATAAAGCTACATAAATCTTTCCAACATAAAATTGTACATACAATTAAAAAGATAAATTCTTAAACTTACTTTTCAGTTTCATGAGTCCAGAAATGGCTGGGTACGTCATTATACCAGCCCAATTACCGACTGGTGCGAAGTTTGTTCCACCCATAAAGTTAGGAAACACAATACCAATTCTACCTCCATTTGAAACTCTCCCTGTATTAGATGTTCGTAAACTTAAATTGTCAGTTATTGTGACTACATCAGTAGAACAATCAAATGATGAAGTAGCCCCAATAACCATGCCGTCTTTAATCTCAACTGTTTTACTGCTCGTCTGGTGAGTGAGGGCCGATGGACCAAGCACATGTAGATGATATCCATTTCCATCTTCTATCTGAACATTGTTCTCACCAACAAAACTTGCCGAACCTTGATAATAAATTCCACAATCTAGACTTTTCCATGTCATAAAGTTCTTGTATTTCACACAGCTATAGTCTGGTAGAGCACCATATATACCAAGTCCGACCACATTCGCCTGGGCCATATTATCTTTATAATTGTCGGACGTATCACTACACTCGAGTGGAGGTACATGGAATCCAAAACGCTCACTACCAGTCACCAGGTTCCCCTGAAGTATAAGTCTTGTTGCACCAATGGCTTCGATTCCTGCTTGATTATCAAAGTTGGATCGTTCTAACCGGTCTTGGTAGGTTCCCGTCCAAACAACCAAAGCAACCATGTTGTTTATCAGTCTCGAATCATCGGAGGTGGTTCGCAGTGCTAGAAAAAATTCAAGACAATCATAAATCTGGGTTTTAAAAAACTTCCCTGCATATGTTTCAGCCTTAGAATTTGTTTTTAAGCAACAAAAATCTAATGAAAGATGAGAACAAAACAAAGATAAAAAATAAACTGTTAGAGAGAGAATTATATTTGTAACAAACTGGCATAATTTTATCATTTATTGGAAATAAAACTTATTGTCATATCTCTTTTAAAAGCATCATATGAAAATGCTACTGTACGAGTATTACTTTAAAATGTTTTAACACACAAGACTTTGTGACTGGTAATCAATTGAAAGCAGCAGCATATGACAGTTAATACATATGAGAACCAATTGTCTATTCATGGTATTGGGTAGAACCATTGTGACAAACAGAGAAAATGCATGTCTTTTGTGACAACTCTCTATTGTGTCCCCTTTGGTAAATGACATATAAAGAGTATATAACTCCTTGAAGTAAGTGGTTAGATCATTTCGGTCTTCAAACCCCAGATGATGGAATGGATGAAAAACATACCGTGTCCCACACTTCCAAACACCACATTATCGGTAATGTTAAGCCCACCAATACCAAATGCACCAACTGCTGTGTTGAACCCATTGTGGAAGGAACATTTCGAGACGTTGGATGGTTTGACATCACTAACTGTTCCTGTGGCAACGTAAGCAAGAGCGAACCGTGGATCGTATGTTTCTGTGTAACCCTCCTGTCCCATATGGTAAAACTCCACATTCGATACACGGGCATATCCTGCAATGACAAAAGGGGATTTGGTGTTTAAATGGAATACCGGGTTTTAATAAAGTAAGCAATCCAACATATCTCCAATTAATATTTCCATTTGTGATTAATTGTTTTCATACTGCTATATCAAAACAAATAACATGTACTGTAATACCATACAACATTTCACAGTATTACATGAATGTGGTCACAATTGACTGAGTGTATATAATTGACAAAGTAATTGATTGATCAACAAAACAAGTTAAAAGTGAGTATGAGAGACAGGAGGCCACAGGGAGTTAATCTATTAACAAATCAATTACCAAATCAACCCATCCAGCAAATCAAGAAAACAAATACATCAAAACAATAGTATAAAACTATGCAGATACTTCAACCAAAGAACTCATCCATCATAGTAATGTGCATATTTTTCTCTTATTACCTTTAACAAGTTTACATTTGTAAACCCGAGACATTTCATATTTCCGTGGTTGTGAACTCTAACCCGTACATGCTTTCAGTCAAAGTGCTATCCCCATTTCCCAAAGTGGAATGAATTTAAGACACAACTTGATTTAAGTTGTTTGCATGAAAAACACATTCTTGAACCTGAAACCTTTCACATTGAAGGCAGCTAGACCCTGTATCTCTGTGTCAGTGTTGGTGTTTCTGTGTATATCTATAGGAATGATTACCTGTGTATATCTGTTTCTTATGAACAGCAAGTCCTACAAGTACACGACCACCACACGACTCTTTGTACATGTTGGAATAGTCTTCACCGATCACCTTGATGTTATGTGATAACAGACCAACTGCCGCCCCAAGCTGGATGTTTCTACCAGTTATTGTCTCATCATGAGCTGAAGTAAAGTCCATGCTGATCAATTATATAGCAAATGGCTGACAAAAAACATTTATTTTCAACTTATCAAATAAATATGCAGTAATTTACTTCAAACAAATATTGTGACAAAATAAGTAAATGATCCATGAATCTTATCTTGTTTGATACATTTAATAAAAATGATTTGTATGGTGTTTAATGCCGTATTAACAATTTTTTAAATTTGTAACGGCTTTCCTTTATCCACCAGCACTTGGCAAATGCTCTGAAGTGACTTGCCAAAGGTCACTCCCACAAAACCAAAGATGTGTGTGGGGCTCAAACCATGACCGCCAAGTTCTAAGTCTGCCAACTTAATCACTTGGCACACAGTAATAAATATAACAGTAGAAAATTATATGAATCGCCGGAAACTACTTCAGTCAGATTTCTCTTCTTGTTTGATTTTGCACCGATTTATGATCTGACTCTGCCAATATTTGGTTCTATAGAATACTATACTGACTTCATAATATCACTTTGTATTTTTCAACTCTCATTTAAAGATTTCTTTTGATATACTGTAAATGAAGAACTTTACAAATGATGAATAGCTCAGTATTAAGGATTTCCTTGGACATAAAAAGTCATTCAATAATTAATAGCTTAGTATCAAAGATTCCATTTGATACAAATAAAGATTTTATTTAACAGCCAATTGCTTAGAATCAAAGATTCCCTGAGATATAAACGTAGAATTCATTTAACAATGCTATGAAATCTTACCAATGTGTTTGAATTTTAAAGTGTCATTTAAGGTCAAGGTCTTGCCATCATCAGCGATTGCTGTTATTCTGAATGACTCCGTCTCCCAGGCATTATAACTTGTAGGCCCCACAACAATATCATCGCCTGATTCCCAGGCAACAGCATCACGAACAACTAACTGATTGTCCCCAGCATTGGCTGTCGATGCTAGCTTGGTCCATGTCTGACCTTTGTCCTTTCCGTGAAGGTCGAGGCCACCAAAAACAGCTGTTGGGTGAAAGAGAAAAGCAGAAACAAACTTCTTTAAGAATATATATATATATGTATATAAGAATACAAATGATGACCTACTGTTGTTTACAGTAAAAGAACAATAAATGTTCCTCTAAAACATCAAAACATTCTTTTCTCATTTCTTGTTAAAAATATCAAGATAATTACAATCTATAACAAAAGTTGATATTCCCTAGAATTTAGCAATTCATGAGTGCATCACTTCATATTTATGTCATAATATAGTATGAAGATTATTGTTCCCAATCTTAGACAAAATTCACGTACCTATAGCTTTAGCACCGACTGTTGGACCGTCTTCCCCATCATTCCATACTGCAGAAGAATGGTTCCCTCTCAATATAATTGACGCAGATGCCTGGAATGGTGCTGCTGGGGTACCAATCACGAGTCGTCCACCACGTATAATGATAAAGTCGACATTAATCTCGTAGTTAGCACCTGGGGTGTCCATAAACTCGAGTACGCCCTCCAGAAGTAAGTTACTGAGTTTGTTGATGGATGTCATGTTGACGATTATCCAACTGTCTGTAATTCACAGAGACAGAATGAGACTTTATTTGATGAAAGTAAATGAATTTGGGCACAAATCTTAAAAAGATAGAAGCATTTTGAGGCTGATTACCTAAATTTTGTCTTAAATGATCAAACATTAAAATATATAAATAAAACAAGCAACTTCTCCTTAGTCGCAAATAATTTTTCCTGTCACATTATTGGTCTCCCTAATTTTTTAAAATAATACTTTCCAACTGTAATATTACACAGCAGATGGTCTTCTTTGTCATTAAAAACGTTAAGCTCAACACTTACTATACAACACCTTTACATTATCTAGCTCCTTTGGAAGTCCATATGAGCTTGATTTGAGTGGATCATTGGTGATATAACCATCAGAAGTGTCGTTCCAAATGGTTTCGTCGTCCCAGTATCCATAGTTAACGGGTCTATCTTGTGGGGGTACAGTATCGGGATCTGGAGGTGGTATACAGTCTGTGTAGAAACATTTATAACTCAGAAAGGAGAATGTTGGATTAACGCCATTTAGTGAAACATCCCTCTTAGATCTTCCAGAACCATGGACTGAAATGAAACAAATATCAGCAATGAAACCATTGAGTTAAAAGCAACAAAAAAATAACAAACACAAGTGTCAATAGGACACAAAATTCTAACTAGATAATAGTAGTAGAGCACCTTAACCATTAAGCTAAGACAAATAACTCAAGAAACTCATAAAACCCTCAAGTTCAGGTAACAGAAGTTTGAAAGTTCCGTAATGTTACTCAAACGCTTACGAGTTCTTGAACCAAAAGAATGAGTCTTAATTATGAGACTTGAGTAAAAACATAAAATGGTACTTGGCCTAAACGATCATACTCTTTTGTTAATTGGTGATTTTGTTTTGGCACAATATGTAATACTCAAGATTTTATATAAGAAGCAATATAAAACAATCTTGGTTTTCAACCCTTTTTAAAAAGGCACATGGTTATAGGCCCTATATTTGTCCTAAGTAACTATAAAATGCATTGTAAATAAGTTCATTTCTTAAAAACATTTTCCAGACAAGTTCAAACCATGTGTAACCAAGGTGAATAAAACATGCAGCCATACCGGGACGCTTACCTGAAACATCTGCAATCTGTGCAAATGCTTTATCAACTGAGCTATCCAGCCTGCTTACACATTTAACTCAACCTTGTAAATCAAGACCTCTACTAAATACTCCCTCACAAAATTGAAATTCGTCTTGAATTTCACAGGAAAAGCATTCGTTTGGGGAACCAATCTGGAGTATACATCACTGTAGCTATTGTTGGCCATTTACGTTTGGCACAAATGTAACTAATGTGAAAATAACATGCAGCCAGACCAGCCGTCGAATTGTGGACCTCTGCAAACCGTGCAAACTCTCTACCAACTGAGCTATCCAGCTAGCTTACACATTTAACTCTACCTTGTAAACCGAAACCCATATTACACTTATTTAGTTTGACAAAAAAAGTCAGATCCAGACTTACTTAAGAATGTCATTTCATTATTAGTGTTGTCCCAAGTCCAGTCCCCAAATCTGTGAACATCAGGGTCCAGTGTCCCTTCGGTTACGTTGATGAAAGTTCTCCCCCCGTCCACGGATACTCGGTCAGGAAATTGTTTTGACCGCAATGTTACCATCAAGTAATCATCTGACTGAAATCATGGGAAAAAATTATCTATGGTACATAATTGGATAGTAATGAAAAATGGGTGCCATAAATTTTTCTTAGTAAAAGTGAACACAACTGCTAGAAATTTAGTAGCCACGAATAATTCACACTGAAGTGATTGATTTGTCTTATCATTCCACAAATGTTTATTTTTCACGTTTCATTTGATTCTAAAGTGTATTCTAGAATTCTTTTTATACTTTTTCTTACAACATATTGAAATACTCATTGGTCATTACAGAATTTTTGAGATGTCCATCAAATCGTGACTGTTGGGTCAGATTACCCAACTGGAACATATTAAAGACTTGATATTCTAAGAACCATATTTACCTCGAGTTCATAAAACTGTCCAGACCAACTCATATTGGTCATGTGTTCAGCATCCTTGAACTCAAATTTGTATGTCTCTTTTCCCAGTAGACACAACATCCATCCCATCTTGTGAGTGATGGCCTTCTTCCGGAATGGGGCTGTTCCGTTACCATACTGATTGATGTACACAAAGTCTTTCCCTTCTAGCGACCTGGGGATTGGGTTATTGAAGGAGTATCGATGAAATACGTGGTTAGGAGGACAAACACTGACAGGTTCCCCAATTGCTGTAAACGAGGCTGTTTCACAATCTGAGGGAAGGGTACCAGTTGTAGGAACGACCTTCCAATCAGCCTCCGTCTTTCCACTCAAAGATCCGTCTCGATCAACGATAACGCCTTCCCAATCCCAGCGAGCTTTGACGCGGTTTGGTGCATTGATGAACGCAAGGTTTGTAGTATGGTATGTATATCCACCACATAAATGGGAACAAGTGCCCTGTATACTCGCCCAACCAAGAGCAGTACAACTTGCAGCAAAGTTTACAAATCGTGTATTTTGAATCTGAAATCCATATCCATAACCAAGTATGATACCTACAGAAGTACAGCCTTGATTGCTGTCTGCTATAACTGTAGTAGTCCCAACAATAAGAGAATCTTTCACCATTGGACTGTTTTTATCAAACTTAGATACGCCAACAATCTGCTTTCCCTCATAGCCTGCTTTCTCGTTCTGAACTAGAGTACAATCAACAAATTGTACTGCTCCTGCGTTAACAGTTTCTGCACCTTTGTCATTATTCCAGGCAAACAGACCCCTAAATACAGCTGGGGCATTGTCACCCCCATTACAATCTGATTCTTTTGGAAAATAATCAGGGAAAATCCACAGACCATACCATCCAAATGAATGGGCAGTGTTATTAAAGAACTCCCCCAATGGGATCTGTTTAGGGCACACAGAGTTTGTAAAGGAAGGTCCATCTGGGCGATCATGCATTCGGTACCAGTACCCAAAATGGGATCCTCCCGCTGCAGCATTGTGTCGAATGGTGTTGTTTGGATTGGTCACCCAGAACGAGGCAGGAGTTACGTCGTCGTTCAACAGACTGGATGATTCGCGAACAAATACCGCAAGATTGTACTGAAAGGTGTTTCCGGTCTCAATGCCGTCCTCCAAAAAGAAGGCTCCACCCATAATATTATAGATAACAGTGTTTTCAACGATTGTGTTATGGGATCCATGTATATTGACGGCTCTGTTAAACGTGTGATGAATACTAACACCACGAACATAGCTCTCAGACATCTCGCCGTTCAAGTGGAAATGTATCGGGTAGCGACCCAATCGGAAAGCTTGACCTGCGAATGTGACCTCTATGTAAGAGAGGCATGCTCGAGCTTCCTGCGTGTCCTTGACGGGAGAATGGACGAGAATCATTCCACCAAACTGACTGCTGCCTATCTCATCACCAAACCGACCAAGGAAACATGTCTGTGTCGCAAACTCCCCTGTAATGGCCAATTAAAAAGAAGCTGATCAACCAAATCATAATGTCCCCTTTTCTAAAGGGAAGAAGATGCTAGATTATCCTGCAACTGTACCTTGACCCCATATAAAGCTGGATACTTCAAGGCTTTTCTGTATCATCATGAGTACTACATCATCATGAGTACTACATCATCATGAGTACTACATCATCATGAGTACTACATCATCATGAGTACTACATCATCATGAGTACTACAGTAGTTCAATTTAGATTGATTTGCTTTGATCCGCTCAAACTAATAGTTTACATCTGGATATATAGAAGCCACCCAAAGACGAACTCCTTTTCATGACAAATAGAATTTTGCAAATATCTTTGTTTCTGATAAGTGAATATATCATTGCTGAAATACTATTAAAGTTTCAACAAGAAATCAACAGAAAGCAACCGAGATTTATTTCTCAAATTGTTTAGTGTCTCGGGGCAGGTAAATTGTTGTACTTCTTTAACTGGTGGGGGTACAATCCCTGTCATAAAAATTCTAAAGTTTCAATCTTTGTATGACAATCAAGAAGCCAAAAATCAGTTGTATAATTCACCCATGTTACCTGTATTAAACCCAGCTTCGCAGGCCTCAATCTCAGTCTCCCATTGTGGATCTGTGTTGCCCCTGACAACAACGTTATGCGTCAAGAGTCCCACTTCTCCTCGGAACTGTACCAGGGTACCATCAAATGTTTCTTCCGTTCCAACATGTTGAGCTTCAAGCGGCGTTGTAAGGGTCAAGGTCATTTTGTCATTAGAGACACTCTGGATGACCTTTTTCTCGTTTTCACTCTGAGTATGACGATGACCCGTGGCGGCGATAACTACTTCATCGCCGGCCTTCCATTCCACCGGGTCCAGGAGTTGGAGTGTGCTGGAGCCTGAGGCAGATGTAGCTGCTAGCCGGGACCACATTATTGGGACCTCAATACCTGTGTTAGAAGGACAGATTATTGAAATTAGTGTCAAACAGCAGTTAAACAGAAACAATGTTCCTGGGACCAAAGGTTCACATTATTGGGAGGTCAATACCTGTTTGAAAGACATAACATATTGTTGAAAAAAATTGAGTCAAACAACAGACTAACAGAAACAATGTTTCTGGGACCAAAAGTTAACACTATAGGGACCTCAATACCTGTGTTAGAAAGATATAACAGTCATTTGAAAATTGTGTAAAACCATGAGCAAACATGAATAAAGTGTCACGGAACAGAAAATCATAATATTCTGACTCTTATTTATCTTACCTACATATGAGTATCTTCAATTTCTCTTGTTACAAAATTAAGCATAAATTCAATCCAAAATGGTATATGGTTAGCATATCTTTAACCAAACTGTATATTGGCATATTATTCATTCAAGTTATTGTAAGAAGTACTTGGGTTAACATATTTAAAATGCAGTCAAATAAGACCTTTTTTCTTGTTGATGTTGCAGAAGTCATTCAAAATTGAAAAGCCTAGATAGTAATTAATATACCTAATCGCACCATAAATCACATCACTATTTATCAACAGTAAGTTATGCCTATGTATAACTCACCATGTAAATCTAGGGTGCCGTTCCTGACAGCTAACACCTTTGTACCATAAATAGGAAGTTCTTTACTTCTATGATGTCCATGAAGGGTGATGATTCCTTTGTGCTCAAAAGGCGCAGCTTCTGTCCCTACCTGTTAGTCACACAAAAGAAATAAATCTTGAGTATGCTTATAACATACCTGTCAAATGGATCATACTTGAAATCATAAGTATATACCATTGAGAAAGCGTAAAAAACTTACCATCCTAATCTTCAGAGTATAATGAGAAAATCAAGCAGTCCCATTTCTTCACTTTAAACAATCGTGTTTACATCAGCAATGTTGTCTTCGGCAATAAAAATAGTACATCTTTTAAACAGCATTTTAGCATGACTGAGACAATGTCGTGGCTTTATCTTATAGGGAAAAATACACAGTTTGCTTTGACAGGTGGCATTTAGTGTCCATAAGGTCAAATGATAAAGTTTCATTTCAAATGTTTTTCATTGCCATTCTAAAATGTAACATAGAAGAGATTTACCGTTTCACAGCCCTAGTCTACAAAACAGCTTGGTCGACCGCCGTAGGCGACTTTAGTCAACATATGGTGGTGTAATTGTTATAGGTAGAATACCACAATATGTCGATCAAAGTCTCCTCTGATGGTCAACCACGCTGTCAACAAAAGTCGACTACGGCGGTCTAAGACAATTTAAAAAAAAATAACAATAATATATAAACTTCTCAGTGTACCTACTACTTTTTCCTAGTAAGCGCTAAATATATTTTGCGCGGAGATGACCTATTTGGTAATTAAATGGCGGAAAAAGGTTTAGAGACTGCATATAGGAACTAAATGAATTATTTCTCCGAGACACTTTCCATTTTGAAAGGAATAAACCTATATATAATATGTTATATGTAAATTTATACCTGTAGAATTCCGCCATCAGTAATCATGATGACTTCAGAATTCAACTCAACATCTTTATTGTCAAAAATCAGTTTTCCTCCTGAAATTCAAAACAAAGTATTGGTCATACATTTGGTGATCTTTCATCTTACTTGAGCATAAAGTTCTTGTAGAAAAAAGGAACCATTGGTAACCAACAACAGTCACAATAGTTTGCTACTTTCATGTTCAAATTGCCATAAGTTGAGTACAATTAAATAAAATCAAGTCTACATCATGCATTCTTTGTATACTTATACATCACAAGTGCAAATACTGCAAAATGGTGTTACATCGGGATCATTGTCTATTAACAACATACAGGTAAACATACCCTGTATGAGCAGGAACTTTAGGACAGGTGTATCTGTGTCCAACAACAGGAGTTGACCACTTGGGATGACCACAAATTCTCCAGCCTGAGGGACTGGACCCCCTCCCCAGGTAAAACTAGATGACCAAACATCCACATACTGAAAGTTAGCGGCTCCAGCTGTAGACTGTAACATAAACAGGTAAAATTTGTTAGTACTCACAAGACGAAAACACATCAGAGAGTATTTGTCAACATTAGCAAACAGGATTTGGATTTTATTGACTGCTGCAGACCTTTTAACTCATGAAAAAAGAAAATATCTTTATATTGTTTGAATGGGGTTTAACGTTATTTACAACACACCCTTTAACTTAATGTTTTATGATGATTGTTAACAAAGTCACTCTTAATGGTATTTCACCAGTTCTTAACTCAGAGATGATTCGTTAACAACTGACACTTAAAAGTGAAAGACAATCAAACCAATGATGTCTTGCCTCAAATCCCTAAACTTTTTGTTTGGTTTGATAAGGAACAAAGAAAACTTGCACCTTAATGAACAAGTGTTCTTCATAAGGAGTTAGAGGAAAAGAAGCCATCACATTCGAAAGGAAAACAGTTTTCTGTATGTATAAGTATGAAGTAAGCTTGACTGATTATAAACAATATTGAAAGTTTAAGTCCCATTATCATACCTCGAGGGCTATTCCATTCCCACCAATCTCTACAGCCACTTTAGTTTCTATGGACCCTGTATGTTGTCCTGTCACACATACTATGTCTGTATCACTAACAGAGGAGGCAACACATGCAGTGCCATCAATGGTCACACTGACATCACCAAGGGTCGTTCTGAAACATGAGTTTTATATCATATTCACAATTAGACCACAAGACACCCAGTTAAAATGATTCTCAATGAGAAACTGGTTATAAGTACAATAGTACTATTTAAGTTTTAGGATGCAATGTGAGGAACTCTGATATGCCCTGTTATATAGACTACAATATATGTTCAAACTTAAGTTGTTTTGATATTTAGGTTATATAAACTAAGGGAAGCTTGTCAACCTATTTCTACCAGAAAGTTATTCCATCAGATACTTTCATTGCAAGAAACTCCATCATCAATTGTGAAAAGAAGTATACCGCAGAGAGAAACAAGGCCATTTTAGAAGTCGCCAAAGACTTTTGAAACATCCTAAACTTTAGTTAAGTTAAGTTTATTTCTGACACAGATCCCATAGGGGCCTTCTTCACCAGTACCATACCATCAATGATTCAGTTTTTTAATGGCTCTATAAAGACAGAATGAGGACCTACCCAAACCCGGAGCCTGTGATAGTCAAGACGGTTCCCCCACCTGTACCACCTCGTGTAGGAGACACTCCCGATAAAACAGGTGTGACTGAGGCATCATAGGTGTAAACATCAGCGAGAGTTTCTGTCAAACCATTAACTGTCAACACCACATCACATGTTTGTGCTATGGAGGGAAACATACATAAGATTTAATGAAAATCATCTTAAGAAAGAATGCGATTAAAAATGTGTGATCACAATTGTCAAATTGCCTTTCATCAGAATGTTTGTAAATCAAAATAACATTTGTCTTACTGTACAGTTTGTCAAAATTATTTGTTTGCTAAAAAAGACATAAGCAGATAATGAGAGTGGGTTGTTTGACATAACATTTGGTCTAAACCAAAAGCAATGTGTATAAATAAATGACTCAGGGTCTTAATCCTCAGCACCAATAGAAAAACGTTTTATAAGTGCTATCAATCCATTAAATGAGCAAATAAACAAGTTCAAACGATTTATCATCAACAATAAGTAAATAGTTAATCCAAAAAAAATGAGAAGAACTGATACTTACCTGATTGGGCTTGTGTTTTACAGATATACTCTGATGTTGTATGGCTAACATAGTCACAATGTGCTGCACAGATTGTCACTGTTGCTGTGCTCTCGAAGCCAGATCCTGTTAAAGTGACGGCCTGACCACCAGCAACACCACCTGACAAGTAAAGGTCCAACCATCAGTATTCAACACATTCCCTCACATAGCTATCTGTGACAAGTCCAAATGGAAAACAATAAAGCCTCTCTTTGTGAAATTGGGTTAAAAAAACATAGCGAGAAAAAACAGGTTTTGCTTGATGTGAGCAATTTCTGATTTTGTCCGTTATTTCTGGAGTCATCTGCTGTAGGCATGTGCATAACCCTTTCCCAAACAATAATAACATTTGACCACTTTGTTGCAGACGACTTTGGAAAACACAATGGGTAAAGGAGAAATTGCTCATAATGAGCAATTTCTCCTTTTCCCACAATGTTTTCTACTCTATCAGAAGATCATTTTCCAATTTCATCACATTTTGAAATGTCGTCTGCAATCTCTTTCAATTTGGGACAGTCGAAAATTTGGCGTTTAGGAAAGGGATATGAGAGAAAGGGCTAAGAATGTAAAACTTTATTCAACCCTTCATAATCAATGAATCTCATGTTCCTGCTGTGTAGGACAAAGAGGTTTGTGTTAACACAGCATGCATGCATTATAAATCAATAAGGCCACCAACCTCTGACTTAACAAACCAGTTCCTGTGTTACAAACATTACTTATCACGATTTAAAAGATTTCTGTTCCAGGGTAAAATTTGAAATGAAAAAGTGACCAACAATGGTCAGACATAGCAAAAATAGCAAAAATTAATCTTGATTTGAGACGACAGCACTGAAACAAAAAAGAGAGCTATGCAAGTTGTCACAAATCTCTTTCAGCTCATTTTATATTCTTCATATGTAAAAATTGTATGTAGTATCTATGAAGTAATAATGAGACAGCCGTATTGACATAGCTTACCAGTTTTTGGGTTGATATCACTCAGATCCAGCTCATATTCGAAGTTGATGTTTGTATTGGAGACTCCGTACTCTGACACATGCACTTTAACAGGAACACTTCCTGTCTCGTGACTTCCAGCCGTACAGACAATCTGAGTATTTGTAGGCGATGTGACGACACATGGGACGTTATCAAGGGTTACGGTAACTTTGGTACCACCAAGGTTCTCTCCGGTGATTGTAAGTGTTGCTCCATTAAAGCCGGTAGTTGGGCTAATAGTAGTGACTGTCGGAGTTGAATCTGTGTCATAGTTGTAGTACGCAGCTGGAAAACTCATGCTGTTGGACGTTAACGTCACACTGGCGTTCTCTGCAGCATGAGCCGATGTGATACATACGACCTGGGATAGACTCACGGACTGTACCACACATTCACTGCCACCAATACTTACTGACGTTTGATTGGTTATAAACCCATTGCCGGAAATGGTAAGTGTGTTGTCACCATGGATACTACCACTGGATGGAACAATTGAAGTAATGGCTGCATTACTTGCAACCTTTATACTTCCAGCTGCTTTCCCATAATCTTTCACTTTGACGATGACATCGTTATCTCCTACAGGAAGGTTTTGTACGGTTCCTGTTATTATAGTGCCTGTCACATCTGTCACAGTGGCAACCTCACCACCAATGGTAACCTGTATATCTGCTCTGTTGGTACCAAGTCCTGTACCAGTAATGCTGAAAGATAGGGGACCGCTTGTGGCATCGGGATTGATAGATGCGATGGAAGCTGTCTGGTCTGTACGGTAGAGATATTTACACATGTTGGATGGTGTCTCACATCTCACAGTGTATGGGCTGCCACCGATATTGACTGTAGCAACCACATCTACTGTATGTTGTTGGGATGAGACAGGGGTCTCACAGACTATTTCTGTGTACGAATTAGTAACAACAGGACATTGGTACCCGTTTACAGTAACAAAGGGAGAATCAAGCAGACCAAATCCAGATAAAGTCAGCAATGCCCCACCTTGCAGGGACCCAGACTCTGGTGAGATTGAATCTATGTTTGGAATCAATGCAAAACTTCTATCTTCCAATGCCATAATGTTGATAAGAGCTGTTCCACGGTTCCCAACCTTTAGGGAAAGTGGTTGTACAAGTCCTATGGCTGGTTCCCCTGTTTTCTCCATTTGACATATTATTGAGGTTGCTGTAGCTGTTTTGACTGTACACGGGGCTCCAGCAATTTTAACCTCGTTTGTACAGGTCGACGAGAACCCTTCACCACGAATGGTAATATCGGTTTGTGTTGTCCCGTTCCTCGGACTAATCGAAGATATGGTAGGAGTGCTACAAGACCAGAATGCAAAGTTGAACTTATTGGCATCGCCTCCTGTTGGGAGACTCTTGGAACATCCGGATTTGGCTGTATTACATTGGGAGGAATCAGCGGGGTTAGATGAACCTGAAAATATCAGAAACGCCTTTAAATGAAAACGACTTTTCCCAGTAGGCAGTGTGCATGCTAAGACGTTTGTTACATTGACATGTTTTTCATCTTATCATCAGTTTTGATGTATGAGTGGTTTATTTAAAACATAAAATCCCATGGATAAGCAAAGATCTTTAACAGTGCTTTTCTGATCCCATTTTATCTTAGTCTAACAAAATCACTAGAAACATGCATCAATTGGTTCCCCATTAATTGTCTCATATTTTTAAAGTGTAAGTAGATATCCCAGAAATTTCATTACATTTATAGCTAATGTCATTTGTCTTGCTATTATTGATTTTAATCAACTAGACACTAACAGAGATTTGACATATGTAACTATTCTTACCTCCGACACTATAGATTGCTTCTTTTCCAGACATTTTAACCTTGACCTCTCCGAGAGAAGATTGTGCCTCTGTAACATTTACTGTTCCTGCGTAATTCTTGATGTTCCAAATATCGTTATATCCACTCCATATAAAGAACTCTCCCACTTCATTAAACTGATATGTGAACTCGCCTGTGTAAAACAAGAAACTTGTTATCAACGATTATTGCATTGTATAATCAACTATGGCTACAGTTGTGTCAATGATTATGTTATATCCAGAGCATCAATACAAGAGATAGAAATACATTCACAGGTTAATTATCTCAAGTATTCTTTGAAGTGAAAAAGAAATAGGTTAGAAAATACATTTATACAATCATGAAACAGTTGGATTCACTTAAAGTCCGATTCCAGTTTATACACTGTTGGTATCACATCAAGAAATAGTCTCTCTTACACCTAATGTGTTGCATGCAACAAAGAGACAACATCCCAATGCTATCATGTACACAAAGAAGTTTGCTTGTAATATCTGAGCCAAGCAACGCATATCTCATAGAACAAACTGGTAAATTTTAAGTTAGAAAGACTGATAGATTTTATGTTGATGATAGAAAGACTGATAGATTTCATGTTGATGGTATACATTTGAATAGTGTATAGTTTACCGTTTTTAGTTGGAGTTCCACTACTGAACCCCCCTGACATTGGAGTGGTAGAACTGGCCGTCTCCACTTGTATTATAGCGTGGACCACATCATTTACAAAATCTGGGGTCGTCCAGGACCAGGTCAAAAAGTCTCCTTTCCGAATAGTCATGTAAGGATGGTCGAATGCGTAATATACTCCAAATGCTGTAAAGAGTCACACAGAATGGAAACATCTTTGTCAATAGCCTAATTTAATGTATTACACAATCATAGTAGATATTGACATCCCTTTAAAGGATGACATTAGGCTGGTTAAATGAGCAGTATAGTGTAGTTGCTGAATTTAATGACACCAGATTGGACATATTGTTTCTTTGTTGACGACCGAATGGATATCATACTATACAGACATTCACACATACGAAAGAACAATCATATTTTGTATAAATCATTCATTGAAAATGATTGATTCCTAGACAAATACAAATATTCCATTCTTTAATAAACAAGAAATTTCAACAGCAAACCATACACTTGTTTTTCATGTTTGAATCACATGTGAATATAATCTATGTTTTTTACCCCTATCAGTTCCTCCGTTGGTAACATGATGAACAGTTGCAGCATTCGATATTTGACATTTGACTTGAGAGTTTGTTACTGCAGTGACTTCACAGTCAGACGTCCCGACATCGACATCCACTAAGCTCATGTTTGTGCCAAACCCATTTCCCGTGATGGTCAGTATAGTTCCTCCTTGCATCGATCCTTGAAGGGGATAAACGTTGGTCACTTCTAATTGGACATTCACGGACGGTCTCGCATTTGATCTGTAAGATAAAGTTGATTGCTTGATCATTCACATCTGTTTTTACTGTTCAAAATCTTTTAGTTTTATAATTAAATAAACTTTGTAATTGTTTTCAATCATCTATCCTTTTACCAAAAATGACATGAAGTGAAATCATTCATTCCATGAATAAATTATACAAGTAATGTTTCAAGACAATAACAAAAGGCATCTTCTAAGGATACTGAGGAAGTTTATTGAATAGAATTTGACAAGTTGACAACAGAACCTTTAGTCGGCAAAGGTGACTTGTGCTCAAGGTGTTAACTGTTCAAGACCGGGTCCCTGATCAAGCCTCATAATTGTGGACCTTTGCCAATAAGGTTCCGGAGTTTAAAACACATTCCTTATTTTGATACAAATCATAAACTTTATTTACTGCACCAATGTCGGAGACAATACACACCCGGTAACAGCATATCCGTTGCCCGTCTCTATTTTGACCTCCTTGACCCCAGCAGAAAGGGAACCAGTCTCTATAACAATCTGTGTGTCAGACCAGGAAGATACAGTAACAGACTGGGAACCAACCATTACACTGCGCTCAGTCAGGCCAAACGAGGATCCCAGGATCGTGATTGTGTCTCCTGAAAATTATATGTTACCCAATTATGAATGCAATGGTGGATATCATTTTCTTTGATTGATAAACATTCTGTATACCAGCCGGACAAGGTTTCATACAGATTATATCGGAGATATGAGCTATAGACCATTAATTTAACAGTATCTATATATGTATATTTAAACATCAAGTGTTTTGCCTCCACTCCCCCATTGTTCAGTGATTATACTACTGTACCTGAAATACCTAGGACCCTCTCAATATGGGGTTTAACCCTTGACAGAAAACAGACTAAGGGATCAATGGAATACTATCCTTAGCGCTATATGTGAAGGACTTACTATAGTCTTGCATTGGACTGTCAATAGGATCCTACCAAGTTTGACCCATCCAATATGGCCAGTTTAGTTAAGGGTCTTTTTCCATCTCTTGTAAGGTGGATATTCAATGATTTTTCAACAAAACTCCCAATGCAAAGTAGAAACATGATCGATAAAAACAAATAAAATGGGGCACTGTCACAAAATCCTAAATGAAAGAATGGGTGAAGATGAACGGTAAGTCCTGATCCCCAAATACTGTGTACTGACCTGTCACTGATATAACATCTGGACTGACTGTATTTACTGTAGACGTGAGAGATGAGTCGTAGGTATAGCCAGAGTATGACAAGGTCACACTTCCTTGTACAATCACCACATCGAACAGACCGGCGGAACTCTGTAGTAAACAACACATATGTTGATATATATACAAACACCAGGTCTGAATAGTATAAAACTAGTTCATGGAAAGAATCATGTATAATTCACAAAACTTGTAAAAGTAAAAGTTAATAAATATTCCATCCCCAACCAACAACTCTCAAGGCAAGTTGTTCATAACTAACATCTCATTTAATATAGCAACCTCTCATGCAATAGTAGGCATAACATTCAAATTCTTGCTGAATCCCTACCTCCACAATACCTCATACTGATAAATCTATTCCCTAACTCCACAATACCGCATACTGATAAATCTACTCCCTAACTCCACAATACCTCATACTGATAAATCTACTCCCTAACTCCACAATACCTCATACTGATAAATCTACTCCCTAACTCCACGATACCTCATACTGATAAATCTACTCCCTAACTCCACGATACCTCATACTGATAAATCTACTCCCTAACTCCACAATACCGCATACTGATAAATCTACTCCCTAACTCCACAATACCGCATACTGATAAATCTACTCCCTAACTCCATAATACCTCATACTGATAAATCTACTCCCTAACTCCACAATACCGCATACTGATAAATCTACTCCCTAACTCCACAATACCTCATACTGATAAATCTACTCCCTAACTCCACAATACCTCATACTGATAAATCTACTCCCTTACTCCACAATACCTCATACTGATAAATCTACTCCCTAACTCCACAATACCTCATACTGATAAATCTACTCCCTAACTCCACAATACCTCATACTGATAAATCTACTCCCTAACTCCACAATACCGTATACTGATAAATCTACTCCCTAACTCCACAATACCTCATACTGATAAACCTACTGTAATAAAAGGATGATATTACAACGAAAGAGCAATTTATCCTTATGTCTACTCTGTTCGTTTAAAACATCAATGACATGGTTTTTTTTTCATATTACTTTATCGTCATCTGCTGTTGCTTTCATAGACCTGTGACAAATTCCCACATTATGGAAATAGTTAATTAAAACTTTTTATATAAGGCACATTGTTGGGGTATTTCCTGAGTAAAACTTAATAAAGTGACCTTACCGAGGCAGGAACTGTACAGGTAAGTTGAGCCGGTGTGACGGTCACCACTGTACAAGGGTTGGAATTAATGGTAACCACAGCTCCAGACTTGAACCCATAACCAGCCACAGTCAATAACTGACCACCTGTAGATCAAATGGGTACAAATATCAAGCTAGTATGAACAAATAGTCAGTAGCACTATGTTTTGTAATGAAAAACATCATTACCTTGAGACATGCTATTTCTGTCGATTATGCCATTAACTTAAATCTTTTATCACTACATAAAGTGAAAATGTTTGTAATGGTCAATGAAATAGTTTGTTAATGCTTGTAAGAATGCTATAGACAAGAACATTACAAGGAGGTAATTCAATTAGGAATACAACAAACTTAGTTATCCCCCCTTACACACCTCCTAAGCTGCCTGATGTTGGAGCTATACTGGATATATCCGCGGTGTATGTAAACATCTTGTCACTACCGCCATGATCTGCATCACCCTTGTTAGCGACATTAACCACAACCTTGTGTTCTCCCACTGGACCATTACCAACGTCACATGTAATGGTGGTGGTTGTCACGGTAACCACTGTACATTCAACGCCTCCTATCATGACCTTGTTGGCTGCATTGGTCGAGTTAAAGCCGGTTCCCGAAATCGTTATTTGTGTAGAGAGGGCGCTGGTTCCTGAAAAATAAAACTTCAATTATGAACCTGATTTCTGTACCAATAATTCATTTAAGTAAAGTACCTTAAAGGTAAAAGACCATAACCATAGATTCAATACATTCCATGATTCTACATGCTATTTGGATTAATACCTGATTCAACCATCTATGTTAAAAAATCTTCTTTGAAACCAATCCAAACTCCTAAGACTCTGATTTAGATAGAGCACTTGTTCCTAAAACATTTCACAAAATTTGCAATTGCATTTGTATGAGAAAGAATTTCTCTAAAATATAAATTAAAAAGCATTCTAAGTCACTTGGGATGCTAACCAATATCACTTGTAAAAGATGTGCGAAGAAACTGTTCCTATCAGACCGACAATTTTATTTTTCATATTTTATATTTGCCTTTTTCCCATTTTTCAATCATTTTCACTTTCAATAAATAATAAAATGTACAAACAAGTGTTCGCATACCTGAAGTGGGTGTAACGGAAGATACAGTGGGTGTGCTAGCTGAACTCCACTCAAATGTACAATCGCCACTACACTTTGTGGGCACGTCGTTTATAAACACCCTGACCTGGGGTTTGTCGTGTATTGTGGAGATCATGTCTCCGGTTAGTGGGTTGTACCACAATCCCCCGTCAATGTTACCAACTATAGTACCGGCGGCGTTTGTACCCATCAACTCATCATAGTTGACCTTACAGGGGGGGGAAGTCAAAGTATCAAATATTAAATACTCAGTGTTAAAAACCAAATCAAACAATATAATGTAAATGAAACAATGCACAACGGTAGTTTACCAAGGAGTTTTTTTCTCCAACCTAAACAAATAACAGCAAGGTTCCTTAATGCTTGAACTGAATGGTTTATTAAAGGGCATTCTTATCTAGTGCTAAGAGAAAATGGTGAGTAATGCAAAGACTTCATTTAAATTTCAGTAAGCTTATTTGCCCAGCAATGGTTTCAAACTAAAACATAAACATTATCATACAAGTTTTTATAAGTATAGGAATAATTTAAACAGATGAATGATCAAACAACTTACTTGCATGCAAATTCTATGTTACTCATCTGCAGTACTCACTATGTAAGACTTTGATGATAGAGAAAAGACATTGGAAGTGACAGCACAGAGTCATAATGTATTCGTTTAGATACAAAGGAAACATATTTACCCCAGTACCACAGACACTCAGTTAAACAATGCTGCAATTAACCATTTAATCCTTTTATTAAGTTAATTTTCATGCTTCATTTTCCAAGAACTGAAGCTTGCAAGTTTTGAAAAATGTTATTTTGGAGTTAATCATCATCATCCCTAAAACTCAGACATTTGACCTACTTACATTCATCAAAGGAAGGTCACCAGGCAAGGTCAAGAAGGTCACTGGCATGTCAAAGTTTGCGCAATCTCCGTTCTTCTGCACTGACAGAGATCCAATCCCCGGCATTGACTCAAGCTGTCTTCGAAACTCGGGTCCAGTCAATGATACATTTAGTTCTGTGGAAAATCAGAAATCACAATCAACTTCAACCAATCCAGTATATTGAGTTACAAGTGATTTTTTTTTAGCAAGAAGCAACATGAATATCTAAATAACAATTGGAAATTTCAAGGCAACAAGAGATATTGCTCATGATGACCAAATTCGCCTTGTGTCCTACATTTCTTATTGCATTCATTTGCAGGGCTGTTTACGGTCGTCACATGATAAAGCAATTTGATTTTTAACAGTTACTGCAAATACACCGAGTGTGTATCAAATACTTCAATCAAATACGCCAATGCAATGGTTTCAAAATCAAGGCATCATTTTTCGAAATAATATTTTGTATTAGTCAATTTTTAAGTAATGTCATTATAATATTGTTGGATATATATGATTCAATTTACATAGACTTGCATAAGAAACATCGATTTCAGATCATAGCAAATGCACACAGCTGGCACCTTTATTCTTTAAATAAACCTGAAGTGGGTGTTTCTTCAAGATAAACAAAAAGAAATCTCACTATCTCGTGTAGTCCCGTTGAATGTGATATCAATAAACCCTGTGACTGGTGGAGAAGCGTAGGATGTCCTTGTCACTGTTAGTCTCTCAGTCCCACCATTACTCAAACCATAGGTCACTCCTGAACTCGGGCTGGCAGAATCACCACTCTTTTTCTAAATCATATATTGAGAGAAGATTACCCATGATTTCATGATGTTAAAATGACTGAAAACTTGAGAAGGAAAATGTCATAATTTTGTAATTGAAACAAAACCAAATATTAACAGTATTCTTAATAGTAATGGTATGACTTTTAATTAGTTTAAAGTCTGTCTACTGAAATTCTTTGGAGCATTAGTAATGATATTTACTTAAAAAGCATATAGACCAGACATCTTCAGGATTTTAAGGGTATATTAAGTTAAGTTAATTCACTCACAGTTCATACACTGCATACTTACATCACCATTCGTGAGTTCAAACAGTCCAAAACCATTTCCACATTCATATGGTTTTAGAGTCGCAGTATAAACCCCTGCTGATTCTGTCACTGATACTGTTTCCATCACAAAACCATTAGGTAATGCAGGTGGCAGACGACGTAGGTATATTTCTGGGGAAAAAACAAGTAGGTGAACTATAAATAAAAGACAAGACTTCCTGTTTATCTCACAAATTTCAATGAGTTCTTCACAAGCTTGGCTTCATTAGTAATAAGCATTTCCACCTTGAATCCAAACAATTTCTACCAAATTTCTTACTTTCGAGTGTATCAAAGTGAGTTAACATAAAGTTAGAAACTAAGTAAAGATTTGACATATCAACTTACCATCATCAGAAACTGTTTCACTTCTCCCGATAAATAATGAGTCGACAAAGATGTCTTCTCCTGTTGCCTTATACACCTCAACTCTCACAATGCGTACATTAAAACCATCTGGTATTGAGGAAGTGGCGCTGGCTAACATGTCATGGCAGGTGTAATACCATGTTGCTGACCTAAACAAAACAAAACAAAATATTATTTACTTCATGTGTATGAAGTATTGAACTCACAGGTTATTATTGTGGTAAATTAATACATTTTTATTTTACATTGATTATCAAACACCCTCTTACATTTTATATTATCACAATAAACTTTGCTTCCTTGTTACTTAAATAGTTCTTGGGCGGAACATGTATTGAAAATAGGTTGCAAGGCCAACCCTGCTTCTTATGAGAATCAAACCCAGTACCTATGTGTGCTAAGGACGACACTCTTCCAAAGAACCACTTCCTCTATAACGTACATTTTGGAAGCTGCACTGATCTTAGCAGCTTAATGGGACATCAGACTACAAGAGCATTTACCATGTGTTATTCATACTACTATTTCAAGTGGATATTCTAACATAGAATACCCATAATCAGCCATTTTGAAACTCATTCTGTTGTCCAATTGCTTCGGTTGTTCTTGGAATACATTAGTCAGGGCCGGAAGTTTTCACATTTAACCAAATAGATTCAGCCAAGACCAATGTATAATGACAAGGACCGAAGTTAACCGATGGCAGTATGAGTTTCAAAATGGTTTATTATGGGTATTCTTCTGACTGTCCTATTGTTATAGCAGCATTTTTTAAAGTTTTCCTTCCGGCAGCAAGACAAAGTATGCCAGAATTGCCATCATCCTCTTGTACTCAGACTGGCTATATTTATGGTAGTGTGAGAGTAAGATGTCGAGACACACTGCAGAGCACCAGAACAACAGTTGTCACTTCCATGGTCCATGACTTGGTGTGCAGAGTACCTGTTGGTAGTCCATCTTGCAGTAGACCATCATTCTTTCATGTGCATAAAGTTGCTGATGAAATAGGGCAGTAGCAGTTTAAGTTTTAATACTGTGTTGAATTGTAGGCAATGTCCCACAGAAGATGTGTACTTTCCTAGCTCATTTCTTAAGTGGCTCTCTCCGGACACAAAATTGCATGTGAGTAAGAGGGTTTAATAGAGACTTACTCTTTACTTGAATCTTTCATAAAGGTATGACCGTATGATCCAGTAAAACTCTGCTCATCACTATCCTCCTCTATGTAGAAGGCAAATTTTAAGTTTATCACATTTCGCAAAACACCCTTGTAAGCAAAGCAAACCTGAAATATGTGAAGAATTAATCAATGTACGAAACATATAATTGTGTAGCAGATACTTAATGGATATCTTAAAAGGTTACCTTTCAAAAATAACAGAATTGACAAAAAATCACTTGTTTGAGTTATATTCCCATGCCTACTCATGTAGCGGCCTTACAGTGAGATGTTAGTAAATACATGTACTTAACAAAGGCTTAATTGACATGTCAACTAAATTATGGTACGAAAATTAAATCTTCATCAAATTTTGTTTTCTTCCCATTATATTTCATACAGAATAATCTGGTTTGTTTATATAGTTTTAGATGTATAGTGTAGAACTTCTTTTGAAAAGCTTTGGCTAATTGATTATTTGTTTGTTTCCTCAGGCTTTACACCACAATAACAGCATTTCAGTTATATTGTGATTTCCAGTTAATAATAGATGGAGAAGACTCAAAGCTTAATTACTCTAAGAGTTGGTCAAGCATATTTAAACCATCAGCATTTCTGAATTCAGCTTGGAGACTTCCCCTCATGAACACAAAGGGATTTGGGCCATGTGATTTCAAATTCTGTATTCAAACCTCTAGGCTAAGGAGGCCCCAACTTTAAACAAATGCATGACTTTGTGTGAATCATCAATTAAAATATCAAGTAAAACTCAATAGTGAATACTTATTTGTGGTAAAAGGTTTAGACAAATATTGAGAACATACCATTTTGTATTCAGAGACTGATATTCCTAGTTCATCCTCCTTGGTAAGGTAAATATGCTGAGGGTTCTTTAAGGAATATCTTCCACAGAATGGTTCCGTATCTTTGGTCAGTGTGCCCACAAAGTCACCCGTATTACTCTCATAATCCAGGTATACTTTCTTCAAAGATGGGCTTTCAAAAACTGCTGGACATTTTGCCTCAAACATACCTTCAACTGCTGTGGAGAGCTGTATTGATGAAAAACATCACACAAGCTTTATAACAAGCATTCTCGTCAAAATAGTTTAGCAGAAAATGTATATTTTTGGTTAAAACTTGAAAATCTCACAATTAAAATGTTATTGTCTTATCATTATGACAGCTAATGACCCTTAATCATGCAATCTTGGATTCTAACCTATTGCACTAACATTGGATAGAATCTAGTCCAGATGAAAAGCAAAAGCAAAAAATGGGGAAAAAGACACAACATTTTCTGCTATTGATATTGAATAGAAACCACTGTCACAAATTGATAAATAGATCATTATGAGCAAATGTCACACTGATTTTCAAGTCTTCTGTAGCAGTCGTGGTAAAGTAGGGTAAAGTGAAGTAAAAGGATGTAGGGGTCTATTAGACAGATAACCATTCGCAGAAAGAGGAACCAGTTCATGTCTTACAGCAGAAAGAGGAACCAGTTCATGTCTTACAGTAAAACACCTACCATTTCTATATCAATTTCAATTGTCATTAGCAGAAATCATATTCAAGTTATAAAAAAAAAATTGAGAATAAGTAAAATTTTTAAGTTATATTTTGCAGGCTTATTTCATTGAGAATTTATGAAATACAGTATTAAATATGTTAATAATTTGTGTAATAAGAATCCCAAATGAAAACAAATTGGACTTAATGAAAGATTTCAAGGAAGACAATGTGCCAAAACAAGATGATATGTTCATTATAAGCATGTATTTTAAATAAAGTTTCAAAATGAATATCATGCAATGAAGCAAATGTAGTTGTTTGAGATAAGTTACCAAACTCTATAAATGTTCACAGATATCAAGGAACATACAGTATTTGCAGTTAATCCCGATACATCAAATGTTTGTGAGATTCTCCCAGCAAACATCAGAGATATGTTTGTCCTGTCTGGCACACCGGCAACATCCTCCGTCACAGTGCCCGTAGCCACAGCACCATTCAAGATCCCACGAACATCGACATCCGGAAAGTCACCTATGTACATGTTAAGTCATATCTATCATAGGAGACATTTCTTATATTCATAATTTTATTGTTTTCTTGTTATAAATATTTTGAAGACAATCATAAAAGAACTGTCAAACTTACATGAAGTCTTTTAACACCAGAAATGTCATCTTCATACATGTATCTCAGGGAACAATTCTTTTACAAACCATTCAGTTCATTGATTCATATATACTCATGTACTTAATTCATTTATCAAATTATCTCGATGACATGCAGCAGAAATCTAAAGTAAGTATGAAGTCAGTCTAATTCCAGCATTATTAAGTTGTAATTATATAATCATTACAAGGAAACATTCTAGAAATGTGAATATGCCTCACAAGTGATCCATAGCTGTTTTTTATTGTTTATTACTCAAAATGATTTCTCCAAATATATTTTTTGACAATAGAAAGTATTTATGATAATGACAAATTAGAGAATAAGGATGTACAGATTTGCATGATAGTATGAGAAAAAAGGTGGCGGATAAGACACTATGTAGAGATTACTTGTATGTAGAAATCTGACCTCTAGTTGATGTAAAGTTAAAAGTGAAAGTAGGAAGGGAGGCCACACTACTCCTTGTGACCGTCACAGACTCGCCTGTCTCCCATACAGGGAGGCCATTAAAGGCAGTTGTTACGGTAAAATCATCAGCATCATACGCAATAGGCTCTGTAAGATAAAATAAATCATCTAAATAATCTCTCAACTATTGTCTCAAACAATTATCCCCATAAACACAATTATTTTCAAAATCTTATGTTACAGATGTGTATAAGTGAAGAAATGATGTTTGAACTTAGTTATGCTGCTTTCGTACCCATTATTGTATTTGGCAAAGATTTCTCATGAAGAAGTTTTTACAAAAAGTAAAAAAAAAGATCTCCTTCATGGCATCCAAGTATTTTTTTTACGAATAAGACTTACATCTTGACCTCATTTAAAAATCAATATGTTGCGCTGTTCTGAAAATACAATGTTGAATAGATATAAAACACTGCCTGTCAGGATTTAATAAAAGAATTGTTGAAAGTGAATTTTATAACAAATCATCTTTAACCAGTGGTTTATTTACCGGTATAAACACCAAACATTCCCAGTCTAAACGACCCTGTTGTGTCCACTTCTAGTGTTTGAACTTCTTGTACAGGTGATTGCGGGGTAAAGTCGGTGAATTCCAGTGTCTGTAAGATAAAATAGGATAATTTCAACAATTAATGTGCCAATAGGGGGAGGGAACTCACAGATGATTAAATTAAAAAAAAATTGATAAAACATTCTGTTCATTATAAAGACTTCCAAATCAAAATTTCTTTCATATGATAATCTAAGACAAAAACATCAAAATCCAATTTCTTTTGAGAAAAATTGAGAAAATGTGATCTGTGATCTAACCTGTTTGCTACTCTAAGTATCTTCCCTCATCAAAATCAAGCAGACATTTAAGGTTTTGGAAAAAAGATGACACAAAAATCTATTTTTAGAAAGTTACCCAGCATTTTATGGTTTAGGAGGCACTCACCTGGACGTCATTTACAACAGAGGATGATATAGAAATTGTCTGTCGTTCCTGCTGAGCCTTGGAAATCCATGCATTCGTGAAGGAAGTGTTGAAGAATTTCACCTTTAGATGGACAAGGGAGTCTCCATTCTCCTGATAGTGAATCACCTGAAGACGGTATCTGAAAAAAATAACCTCTCTGTTTATTTTGTTTGGTTTGCAATGCCATCTTCAAGATATATTTAGTATCTGGCAGACAGTTCCTAAAACCATGTTCTCTGAATGAACAAAACCAGAACTGTTCATTTTGCCATTGAAATTCTTAAATTGGAAAGGATATGAATTAACCATGCCAATGACTTGACGAAAAGCATGTCATTAACTGTGACAAAATGAGAAAATGATACACTGGAGAAAGAAGACCATATAAAACTATTTCCCACATACTGTGTACTGGCATCCATGGCCATCCTAGGGCTAGTACCCCATCCTTTCACAGAGGTAACTTTGGCTTCCTGAAACACAAAAAACATGATCTCGTAAGTTGAAAACATAATCTTCTCCCTTATAATGAATTGTGTGACAAAACCAAAGTGAGTGCTACAACAGACTACAATTGTTGAGTATGTAATGTAAGACTTTATTTGTTGTTTTGAATGAAAACTATAGTGATAGAAAGAGAAATAGCTCTGTCTCAAATACATGATGCCAAGATGTTTCAAATTCATGACACCTGGTTTCTAATACTTGAGATTAATCTTTACATAATTATTGATCCTATAATTCAAGGTATCTATCATAAGTCTTTGTTTGTAATGTTGTTTAGAGTGATGTAGAAAAAATGATATATACCTCAAGGTTTTCCAATGGTAATTTAAAGATGATTAAAATGGTTCATGGTTACTCTCATGTTGCTAACTCACTGCATTATACAAATATATTTAAAAAAAAAAGTAAAAAAATATCTACAAAAGCCAAAATATAGAATTTACCCCATCAACAAAAAGCCTAGCTCCATCATCCCCATACAGTACAAACTCGTAATCTCCCGTGTGTGGGGGTTCGAATAAAAACGTCATCCTGGACACGTAGTTTGTCAGGTTATCCGCGTAATAAGTCTCATCAATAACAACTGTACTGTAGCCTGAATCCTCGTCAGACAGCGTGAGTATGTCGTTCATGTTGTTGATAGATTTGGTGATCCCAGTCCAATACTCAAAATTGGCTCCCCTGTTACCCCTGTAGAAAGTCTTGGAATAGTTTGGGTCGACAGCCACGGTACATTCAATGTATTGATCTAGCTCTACTTTTGTGATTTCACAAACTGAATCTGAAATAAAAGAATTTGAGGCCTAATTTGTTGAAAACATGCATGCAAAGTTTAAACAGAATGTCACCTTAATTCATTTAAATGACCACTGTAACAAAAGGAGAAAAAAGATTTCAAAGTGATAAAAAGTATACAACATAAAAAATCATTATCTAGAATATGAAGTTTTAATTATCTGTGAAAACATTCCTCATATCAAAATGCCTTATGTGTGCAAACCTAAGCCATGACTACCAAAATGTTTTTGTGGTCACCAACCCACAACCTCAGCACATGGCGCAGACACTTTACCTCTGTGCCAGCACTCTTACCTTCAATATATACATTAGGGGCAACATAAGGGGCCCGGTTGTCAAAGTAGTTCCCAAACACGGTCAATGTTAGACCTCCCGCAACACTTCCTGTAGAGGGGCTGATTGACGTTATATCTGTAATGTTAAAGTTTTTGTTCATTGACAAGGAAAACATTTACTTTAACCTCTTACTCCAGTTTGACTTCTGTTATCTCAAATGCTGACAAATTGTAACGCAATTTGAGCATATCCTCAAGTTGGAAAGACTTCATTTTCTAAATCCACAACACAAATCTCTAGGTTACTGCAAATCACTCAAAAGGAAAGAAACTATTGCCTTTGGAAAGGGAAGACTCATGATCTTTAAGAATGTAGGTTGTAAGAAGTTGTTGGAAAATGATAAGGCATTCCATAAGTCTTCTATTGTAGATGTGTAAAATGTAGTAAATGCTTAACAATGTTTTAAAACATACATGATAATAAGCCATTGATATATATTCACCATTCCCTTCATACATATTACTGTTACAAAAGAAAGAACTGCTTGTAAACATGCAATTCCTCCTTCCATCACAATGGTTTAGACCTCAATTTATTAAAGAATTATTTTTCAAATGGTTTAACTGATTTCTACTGTAGCTTTCAATTTGGACTAGTCATTAAATGAGGGAATAGATTAAAACCTGATGTTTAGGCTATACAAAGTTAGAATATATAAAGAGATGAAAAGAAATAAGTTTTTCTTACCGGTGTACACCTGATACATATAGATGTCATCATTTTTGGACATCTTATACCCATCCGAAACAGTCATGGATCTATTATACAAAAAGAACACTGATAAACATAATTAATGCACAGGTTACCCTCTTTCAGGGGTTGGACATTTATACTGACACACAAGGCAAGCCTACAACTGTGGCCCCCTAGACATATGCTGAAATCAACATGGCAAAAGAAAAAAATGGTTATTGACTGAATTTTCTCATAAAATCATCTTCAAATATATTCAAGAATATATTTAGATTAAATTATAAGAGCTCTGGGCTCAAAGAACATTACTACACAGAAATGGAACCATTAAAAAGTTACTTTTATATCAAAAGAGTATTCTTTTCCTTGAAATTGTCTAAGCATCGACAACAATCAAATGACTATTCTTTTTTAAAATCCTGGATAAACTGTCAAGTTGTGGGAAGAATGAAAGGAAAAATTTACTTATCAAAGAAGGGAAATATAGACTAGTCAGATGTGTAGCCACCCTCAAATCAATGTTACTTTGGACATGGGAGGGTGGAGGAGGTGGAGGAGGAAGTGTGCCCCTTTCGGGTGCCCAAGCGAAATTATCTTAAGTAGAAAATGGTGAGATTTGGCCTATATTTTGAGGCTTTTCACTTTACCACCATATTTGGCCATGTTTATTTTTTCACACTTTTGCGATTGATATTACGCACATGCCTGTGTGCATTTTACTGACTACGCCCCTGCTAGTATTGTGATAATAAAGGGAATGTGGGCGATACATGTCTTACCGTCCAAGGGGAGCCTCCACAATGAAACTGGCGTTGAAAAAACCTGAAACACAAACACACAACTTGACATTGGACAATTTCCCTCATACAGTAAATATATTGCACTTGTAAAAAATATACAAAAAACACTGTAGTTATATGAACTATCACTTGGAAAAAGCAGTTTTTATGAAATAATAAAACACTTTATTATAGTATAATGTCCTGCTCTTTCTCATGACAAAATGTTCTCCTGTCAAAGTCATAAAGAAAATGCATTGTTACACTATTTTTCTTTTTTTTGAAGCTATTGCTATCAAGCCATCAAAAAGATCATATGCGAGAAAATGGGTTTAAATACTGAAAAGTGTTTGGAGCAGCTTAGTTATGTTCAGTCTGTCACATGCAGGCATCATAAAGGTTCACTTACCAACAGATGTCCCTTTAGTTTTACAGATAATAAATCCATATTCAGTGGTGTCTGATGTAAGATTAAACCCATATCTGAAATAGTCATACAAATTAGCTTATTCCAGTCCTGTTTATGTTATACACAGGTATAAAGGTATTATTCCTGGCAGCAAATGCCTCTTTAATTAAATGTATCAAACTTTATGAAAAATAACAGTAAGCTCTATGTTGAAATTGAAATAAAATAAGACTTTACTCTCAAATAGGGTAAAAATGTCCTCAAGTGTAAATCATGCTTTTTTTCACAGTAACTTTAGATGAAAATATTTCTGTGATTGTTTGCTAGATACAACATTTATGTAATTGATCCATTCTCTATCTCATTTATTTAAAAAAAATAAAAAACAGGAACAGATAGCTATGAAACAATTGCAACAAATAAAATAGTTTCTCGTAACTTTTCCTCTTTTTATAGCAATGATTTCTACCACATAACACCATATAAATGTTATTTTATGATATTTCATGATTGCCATCAGCTTTTACTTTCTATGTAGATCAGTATTTGTGTATCATATTGGTTAACATGTTTGCATTACATCGCATGATCTTCATGCACTTACTGCTCATCTCCATCCTTCAGTCCGCAGTCTTGGGGGCCTACATATACTCTGAAAGTATAAAAAATCATGCAAATGAAAGCAGAAACGAAGGACAATTTCATAGGTCTCAAATCATTCTTGATCAGTTAACAAAGCTGTGCTCCAATATTTGTTGGAGGTTATTTTACAATATGTTTCAATACTTTACATATTCAATACTTTAGCCCTCCATTTTGGTGACTGCATTAAAACCTAGATTGGAAGGTGTTTATAACAATGGCCATGTGTATTTGTTTGTACACAACTCTTAAATTTGGTTTGTTTGTATGGTGTTTATCGCTGCATCAAAAAATATTCAGTGATGTATAACGGTTTTCCTTGATTCACCAATACTAGGCTAGGGCTCTGAATTGACTTGCCAAAGGTCACACTCCTTGATTTGTTCCTGTTTAAACACTCAAACATTGCAATAAAGAGTATTTAAAAAATCAAAATAATGTATGGTGTCACTATGAATACAAATGGTAAAGTGGTGAATCACAGATTCATTTGACATTTTCTTCAATTAAATACAATCATCTTAGAGATCAGGTATTATCCCCAAACCTGAGCAATTTCTCGTATCTGCCATTGGTAGCCTGGTCAATGTTACTGCCATATCTGTCTGTAAATATTCGACCATCAAATCGCACAAATTCCCCTGGCATACCGGAAATGGGCGTGAAGGACTGAACAGTGGGTGTATGGTCTGAGTGGGGCTGAAAAAGTCAAAATGTTGCATCTAGAAAACCTGATTTTCAACTTAGAACTTGTAACATAACAACAGAATTAGCAAATTACCTGTTTCATGAGATTTCTTCTTGCAATTACACTTATAAAATAACCAATAAAGGCAAGAAACTTTCTTTTTTGCAATAAATCACGAAAAGATTTACAGAATTAAAAATAAAATGATGCACATTTCTAATAAAAGGTAGAAACTGAAAAGGTAATATTTTCATGAATGTAATCTTTCATAAACTATTCCTTCATCAAGGATTTATTGATCGGTCTAAATTAAAAGAAAGACAACAAATAATAAAAACCACTGCAACAGCAAAAGAAATCACTTGTTATGAGCAACTTCTACAGTGGTGCAGAGGTAGAGCGTCTACCTCTTGTACAGAGGGTCCCAGGTTCAATGCCTGTAAGGCGAAGTGAAAATTGTCTGGACTATCCCTCAACGTGGTCTGAGTACTGCATTAGTATCCAGGGAGCAATCGATGAAAGTGAATTTAATAAACTTCAAGCTTCCATCACAATCAATGTAAAATGAATAAGTTAAAACTAAACTAAGTAGACAGCTAAAAAAAGTTCCTCCTTTTTATTTCCATATTTTCTATCTTCTTTACCAAATATAATTTCATTTTTCAATCTAAACAAGTAAAAACATTTTGTTTGAAGGAAACAGTTATTAAAATACATTTTTTGAAAACTTTAAATGCCAATTGTATGATAGATATGCATACGGTGTATTGACAGTCTCCGCTCGATGGATTGCCCCCACAGAGGTTAGAATCAGGGACAGTGACGTTATCCACCACAACTTTGACAAAGTAATTCTGGTGCAGCATTCCCCTGTTAAAATATAGACATTGATGGATTTTGCAAGAAAATAGAATCTTTTTACAATTATTCTTTATCAATTCACATTTTGTGTCTTTTCAATGATTATCATGGTTTTCTCTTGACTCCTTAATTTATGCTAATTTTGCAGACTTTTGACCCCTTATATATTGAATTGTGAATGGAAAATAATTGTCTTTAGGGTGGTATCCAGGCATTGGGGTCTTCCTGTCTTAAACAAATTAAGTTGGGTGTCAAAGAAAACCCTAAGCACTTTATTCATATCGTTGTAAGAAGTTCACCTGTGGTCTAAAATCCTGCTATTTCCTCACTAGAACTTCTCCAAGTCACTGTCTCCTTTCCAATACAAATGGGGAGACAAATGCAGTTATGAGGCACTCAGTTTATTAAATATTCACCAATGCTATTCAATGAAACTAATACTTTGCTTGTATTATTGGATAAAAGACTGGTGCAAAGAAAATTTGCTCTAACTCAATCATAATGAGAACAAGTTACTCTTCATTTATAAACAGAACAGATGTGACCACAATTTTTTAGCATGTTAACAAAGTTTGATGGTACTTACCAAGGCGTATAACACATGATTTGCACCGTTGTGGTTCCATCTCGGTGAATAGGACATGAGAATTCGTCCCCACCACTTCCAACAAGGTAAATCCTGTTACCAACAGCAGGATCATCACTCTGGGAGAACTGGTTACCAGAAAACCCTGAAATGTGATGATAAACCAAATAGTGCAGAACATGAGCAATTTCTCCTCTTGTCACAGGGTTTTTATTGAATCCTCTATTACTTAAGCTTTAAGAAGAGAACCTTTTTTATCTAAACTTGACCGAGCCAGGAAATCATACCCAAGGCATCCACCTCACGAGGCTGACACACTTCCTACTGCTTCCTCTTTATGTTGTGAAACAGGGCTGGTGAAAGTAAGTGTATATAAACATAGGTGCCAATATTATTTAACAGGCCCATTCTATCAATAGATTTTCTTTTTCATCCATTAGATAGTTAGGAGTCATCACCTAACTGTAGTTTTGACCAGATATATACATTCATTAACATGTCACAGGCCTGTGAAATGTGTCTGTGCTATCTATATTCAAAGAAATGGATTTAGGTATAAGGAACCAAGCAAATGAACCTCTCAAAGACACAAACACATCCGATCAGTGAAAAACACTGTCATGCACTGAGCAGATGTGTTGTCTTTTTATATACCAGCATGTTCTCTACAACAAGGCATTATGTTCCCTAATTAGCATAAAGATTCAATGAACTTTACATAGGAAATAAAGAAACATGACATCTTTAGTTGAGAGATAATGTAATAAGGCTATATTTTATACCTGACCCATAAACTGTTAACCTGGTTTCTCCACCCAGACTTCCATAATGTGGATAGACACTGGACACAGATGTTCCTAAAAAAAAGTAAAACATCACTGGCGGATTTAGAGGGGGGCGTAGGGGGCGCACGTCCCCCCTAAAAATTGCAAAGGTTATTACCCGGAGTACCTTTGTTTACATAGAAAAGAGTTTCAAATATGAAAATCATATTTCAAAGACTTTAGAAGGTATTTGGATTAACACAATTTAAACTTAATCTGCTATCCGCAGTTTCACAATGCGTTTAGCGCCCAACGTCTCAATTTAAATTTCCACTGCTCTCCATAGATTTGTCCAAAAAAATGTCATGATGGATTTTGCTTAAAAATAATGTTTCCAAAGGTTTCTAATTCTATTTCAACCGGTCTCTGTCAAAACCGGTCTCAAATGCATCTACGTGAAAGGTTATCCCGCATCAGCATGTGCAGTCCGAACAGGACAACATTTTCCGCTTTTAAGAGCCTTTTGTGGTATTTTCTGTTTCATAAAGGCCTTCTTTAGACATGATCATATATTCATTGGTGGCTGAAAATGTCGCCTGGGATCAGCCATTGGCATTGTGAACTGAACCAGTTCAACTCTACAGGCCGACTTTGCTTGATGCTTCTAACTTCGGTTACATCCAGTTCAGTTGAAAGGGCAAACTCTTCATTGAGATTTGTAAGAAATTATTTGAGGACTACTATGACTGAAGAAAGATTTAATGCATTGATTCTCTTATTCATTCACATGGACATTAAAGTAGATATCGACACAGTCATAGATATGTTTGCCACTAGAAACCCAAGACGTATCCTACTTGAAAATCCAACAGCAGATGTATGAGGGAAGATCAATTTTGTCATGGTGTTTTCAAAAGTTGTCTGTTGCAGGCATGTCAAATTAGTTTGTTTGTTTGTTTGGGTTTTTTTTACATCGCGTCAACAGTCAAAGTCATATTGCGATGCCCGGCTCAAAATGGTGGAGGAAAACCCCATCCGCTGAACTGCCCACTAGGGCTCGAACAAGCATTTGGGTAGAACCACCAATCTTCCGGATGGCAGCCGGGAGACTTACTCTCCTGAAACGAATTGGCAGTGCCGGGATTCGAACCAGTGGCGAGCGGCTGTGTGATTACAAGTTCCGTACTCCAACCACTAGGCCACGGAGGCTTTGTTCTGGGGTTTTACATCGCGTCAACAGTCAAAGTCATATTGCGATGCCCGGCTCAAACTGGTAGAGGAAAACCCCATCCGCTGAACTGCCCACAAGGGCCCGATCAAGCATTTGGGTAGAACCACCGACCTTCCGTATGTCAGCCAGGAGACTTCCTCTCATGAAGATTAGAATTGGCAGCGGAGAGGGGCTGTGTGATTACAAGTTCTGTACTCTAACCACTAGGCCACGGAGGCCCCAGGCCACGGAGGCCCCAGGCCACGGAGGCCCCAGGCCACGGAGGCCCCTGTCAAATTAGTAGTTTATAGAAAAACATGGAAAACTTTGTCTATTGTGTTGTTCAACACTTAGCGTAATATTAGTTTAAACTTTTTCTTAGTTTAACCTTGATAACCACGTTGTATTTGTGATTATTATACTCATCCTGGATAAGAATTTGCAGTCTGTACACATGCTGATCCGGAACGACAAGTTCCGCTTCCAAATGTATTTATGTTTTGAATACAATTATCCATTAAATACCATAAAAATGTAAAGTGACGACATGTTACGAAAATTCATTATAGGCCTACTCCATTTTTTTCATGGAGCGCCTCATATATTGTATAATTTTTGTCTGTTGTTAAGTATTTTTCTTGTGCAAAACACTCCTAGATTGCACCAGATGCAACATACGAAATAAAAATTTTCCCTGGGGGAGCATGCCCCCGAACCCCCCTAGCCTTCCTCACGCCCCCCGTAACTCAAATTTCTGCATCCTTCATTGAACATGAATGTTAAAGTGTTACATTGTCGATTTATTTGAGAGTTTTTAGCATTGACTGACAAAAAAGTGTTTATTCTGCCATTTCTTTGTAAACTAATTTTTGACTGGTCAAGGACTGTAGAAGACAACAGTTCAAACATACAGGGTTTTCCATTGACCCCTTGATTTACGATAATGGGGACTTTTGAACCCGTAAACTGTGGAATTGTGAATGAAAACAATAATCTTAAGGGGTCATATCCACAAATTAGGGGGTATTTTACTGATTAAGTTAGGGTGAAGGAAACCCCTTAAGATTTTGGTGAAGCTTTGACTAAAGGATAAATTTCAATATTGGCAACTTTTCTCGTGTTTCAGGTGTGTAAGAGTCACATGACATATGAGAAATAGTTAAAATCGAGATACAAATTAAGGTATTGATTTGTAAAGAAAGGGCATCTCATCGTTACCTTAATGTGGACAAAGAATATAGGGTACGAACGCCGTGCTTCCACGCACAACGCGCGATATCTAAGTATTGCATTGCTAAACGTTTTCATTTTTTATCACAATAAAAGAAAAGTTTTAAGAACACTTCGAGACAATTATCAGTTCATTCAAAGTAAACGATTTTTATATATACCAAGCTTGTGGTAATTTTGTAGTTTAAATATATTTTTTTTGAAACAAACATTTTTCTCCCGCCTTTCGAACCGCCGATTTTGAGAGTGTCAAAGGGGAGTAACTGGCTACGTAACGATTCGTCACGATAATGACTTGCTACCCACTATTCGCTTCAGGTTCATGTAACGGTCGCCCTTAGCTTTGCAGAAAAAAAAAGTGTCTATGGTCATCGACTTCGATCATTTGTTACCATGCTATGTCAAAGACCAGCTATAACATATTTTGTTTCATTCATTTAGATTAATTCAACCTCCTTTTCAAACCACAGACGAAGGGAAGAAGCTACATATTCAACGATTCGCAATGGATGTGACTCGCTACTAACGATTCATTACAGATTTTAAGCGTATAAACATATTTTATTACATCGCTTGTGAAACAGGTTTGTGTCCTAAGACTGACGCTCTATCCTAATCCCTCTATCCTGCACATTATATGTTGATCAAGATTACGCAGTTCAACGAAATAATGATTAAATTGACTCATTAAATTCACATCGTATCAGGCTATATATAAGATCATCCGAAATCTGAATGTAAGAGACCAACTTCAGCGAATTTTGTTTTGCAAAAATGATCGTTTGTTTTTCACAATATGGAGCGTTTTATGGAACGAACTAAGTCGATACATGACTTAACAACTTAATCATTAAGCATTCAAAACTTGGTAAAGATTCAAAAAACTTTTTCATAGAATATATAACGGTGCCCAGTGCACATATCCACGCTCATGTCATTTTCCTACTTAGTAATTTATTCCTTTTGTGTGTTTACTATAACATAGGAGTAAAGATTAAAGTTATCGCAGAAGTATCAGCAACCTATTTTTGTTTTCAAAGAAAAACATATAGTTGTAAAATTACGTGGTCATCAAAACGCATATACCCCAGATGTTTTTATTGCTTTTAAACATACCCATATGGGTTTGCTATTTATGGACGCACAATAATAATAAATACTGTTCGTCTTGGTGTGATTTTTTAAGAAAATGATACTGCTGTACTCATGAAATACGTGTATCCATTGAACAAATACCAATTGCGTTTTCTGGTGTCTGTTCATTTCAATTAGAGAGTCAATAAAATAAATCAATTGCTCGCATACCAAGACAAAACAAAAGCTCACATTCCATATTTGAACCAGTAATGAGTTTCAACAATAATTACCTTCAACTTGAAGAATACATGCTCCTAACACTATCAACCCTTCTAATAAACGTAATTGCCCGAGATGACCGGGCCAGTGTTTTCCCGCCATTTCACCGACAAATACTTAAATCGCCGACCGAAGGAAGCCCTTTTATACATCGGAAAATTGGGTAACACAATCTGAAGGACGGGTGTACCTATTGTTTTGGGTATGTCTGATCGAAGATCGGCTGGATACTTAACCCATTACTCCATATAGTGTAAACACGCACCCAACGAAAACCCCGATCGGACAAATGTTTAATCAATAATTATAAATAAATAAACGAACAATTTCTTCTTTTGTAATGATGACCAATTCTAAATAGAAAAATATCCAATGCTTTATATAAGAGACCATGCTATCTTTTAAATTGACTTTGGACAAAGCGCAGGAATAAAAAAAGTACGATATGCGTTAGTTACCGTGTCTTGTAGGGAAAGGTCTTGTTTGGAATAGGATATGCAAATGAAGGATGATATTACCAAATTATGCTTTTGAGATTTTATGGAAGCTCCTTTTAACAGGATTTTGTTTAGAAAAAATATATATTGCGATGACCAACAATTCAGTATTGAGATCAAATAGCACCTTTGTTTCAAACAAATAAAATGTTTGTTGCAAGTTCCTAAACAGTATCCTTTCTTGTTCGAACAATTGTTTCAAGATAGATTTGCAAGCCATTTTTAAATGCTTTGCATACTATTTGCATACACATCTCTTTATTGGGACGTATCGCGATGCGTGACTTAATCTTAAACATGGACATGCATTATTTGCAAAACTGATCACTAGGAAAGTTTCCCATTGCTGTGACACCGTTTCGCTTTGAAGGTTTCGCGAATTAATTACTGCCCGTCCGATGCTTAAATCTAACCGCTTTTTAAAACCATCTGGCGTAGTTGCAATAAAGTGATCGTGAGAAGAATTACCAAAAGCTAACCAAATGTTTATGATGTACATTACAAAACTGGGTGAGTAATACGATTTGGCCTACTTGTATAGCCAGAATGTATCATTTTACACTGATTGTCGAAATATTGAAATCTTAGAGACTTTAATTGTTTACATGACTATAGCTTTGATTGACGTCCAAACTTTAATGAGGTTCCAATGGAATAGAACCATCTCGCCTTTCTTGAATTATTTACTGAGACTGATCTCTTTAACCTATCTTTCCCTTATCTTCTTTTCTTTAACATCGTTAAAACATTCACAAATCGCTTGTCATACAGATGTCGGTGTTTTTGATGCGTTTGGCTTGAGCAAAACGCACACTGGTATAGAATTTGGATGGATTGTAGTAAAATATCATTTGAACTAAAAGTTGAAAAAAATGAATCTTCAAAAAGAGTCATTAACTAAGTCAACACATCCTAAACATGTACTTTATATATAGTGATTATGTGTATGTATTTATGCTGTAGACATTACGCAATTGGCTTTCACGCAGATACTTTTAATTGTAGGCGCGGTTATAGAGAAAGTGCAGTTTTAAGCATCAAACTTCAATATTTTTGAGATTTTAAACTAGGTCCACAACACTATTGGCAGGCATTATTTCATCTGGCGGCACTAATGACGCCTTTGTTAATGTAATTACAACGCAACTGAAAACCCAGACCTATAGCAGCTTAAAAAATACCAATTGATGTCCATAAAACAGTGAAAAGTGAAATGTCCCAGCGATATTGCTAAGATAAAGGTAAAAAGCAACAAAAAATACGTTTATACGTATACAACTGAAAAGGGCAACAGGGCATTAAATAAAGCATTTTTCTAAAAGATAAATTTATTTGTTTCTAAACGTGTCAACAATGTGCCTTATGATGATTCTACACCTGTGCGGACACCCGGCGTTGCATTTATTGGTCTATAAATATTTATAGAAATACTTTATTATATCACGTTGTCAGGGCGGGTGTCCTGAATCGTATTACAAATGTACTGCGATGTTTGAACGACGAAGTTACGAAGAGCAATATATATCACTCCGGGTTCGCGATCCTACAGTGTCTTACAATCGGAACTCTTCGGCAAATTCCGGCAGGCCGGATCAGACCTCGGTCACTGTGACCTGCCAACATCACCCAGGGATACCGAATGTGTGTCATATTGTAGGCTCCAGGCCACTGCTAGTAATGGCTTCCCTCCATGACACTCTGGATCTAGGAGTACGATAATAAGTGGAAAACCAGTTCCTTATTAAAACGAATGAAATTATAGGTAAGACTCGGGGGATCAACCATTGATATATAAACATAAGCCGCGATATGTCAGAAAGATTGTTTAAAACACTCATAATCCAAGAACAAACGAACATTACAACAACAAAGTTACGAAGTCATCTTTTTGTTGACCCAATTATCAATCCCAGGGGTGTGCGTGTTATCTGCAGACGGCTTTTGAAATAATGATCAATCATTACAGAAAAGTCGTCAAAGCAATGTTTTTGTTAAGCTGTGATTTTTTCAGTAATTTCTGCCCAAACCGTTACAAGTATAATTACAGTCTGCAATCTTTTTCAATCAGGGACAAAAAGAAAAAATGCAAGGCTTTAGTCTAAAGTCCAGAACAAGGACACCAGACACGAAGACATTGCATAAAACTGTAATTATAAACTGACACAATAATAATTACCGACATTATTCGTCAATAGAAATATACAATAGACACACGGTATATAAAATGGACTCTTAAAACCATCGAGAAAACAGAAGGTCAAATACAGGCATCTTGTGAAAGCTTTTTCAATGGTTTATAATATTATATATTATAATTATATGCTTTTAGTTATACGCGACCTTACGACAAGACGATATAAACGAATATGAACAATATATGGGTGGAACATTCATTTTACAGAAGAACAAGTATTCTTTAAACATACAGAGGAGTTAATTTAAGTTACCTATACTTTAGATTTTTGTATAGAGGATATTCATCTGATATAGTTCTGTTATCAAGCGTTTACCGAAAGGCATATATGCGGTCTCGAAACAAACGGGTTAAAACAACCATATCTGACCGCAGACAATCAGCTCTCTTGAGGCAAAACCTATAAGACCCCCTTTTTTCTGTTAAAGTTATTGAATTCGGTCAGGTATTAACATACAGGGTTTTTTTAATTATCATTTCTGAATTCGGTCGTACTTCAGCATACGACAATGTGACATGGTTTGATTTCAAATTGATTGTCCAATTTTGATACCACCAAGCTCGCTATTTGTCGCTTATGTATTTTGGTTAAACCAGCCGCATCTATCAGAACATGCTGTTCATATTGAATAATGCTGTTAGGTTCTACGGGAGCACTTTTGTAATAACTCCTTTGTTCTAAACAACTACAAATGTTTTACATTTTGCATGAACATTTTACGAGAAGATCAACGATTTATGATCAGGTGTCGGTTTAAACATTCTAGAAAAGCATATTGAATGGATTGAAATCAACTGCACTAACCGATAGATAAAAGTAACATTAAAACTAACTAACCTTCCCCCATTGATAATCAATAATTTCGAAAACATGTTTAGATTGATAGCATGTGCAGATGACAATGATAACTTATTTAGAATGACACGGTGAGTATCAGTGAGTATTATAATGAGCAGTTTCTTTATTTTGATACAGTTAATACCGCGTTGTTAGACGCAGGTACGGTATAGTGATGATACTATGTGTTGTCAGTTTTATATTGTACATGATTAAAGGTTTCTGAAGGCAGCTTATCTCTTATAAATGTTTGTTCATGGTCATTTATATTTCTTTGGTATAGCCAATCAGGGCAGTGTCAAACCCGCAACCATCCCCACACTGGTCAGACATCCTACATTTGTGCCACTGAGATGCCTGTTATAATAGATTCCTTTTTTTGACCAGACACACAATCATTTATAAGGAAATAAACCAGATAATTAAACCTTTATCGGTAATTGCTTTTAGATATTTTCATACGGGTTAATGGATTTTAGTAATGCGTGTGCGTGCAAAGCAAATACCATTAGGATGATAGCCATGAATAACACTTGATTTAACTATCCGTCATGTACATGGTTGTACAGCGCATTTTCTCGTAGTAGTCGATCTATCAATTCTCTTAACATGGAACTTTTGTATGCTTAAATAAGCGATCGACAACTTTGTAAAATCAGCATTTAATGTTTAGTTTAAACTGACTTATTTTATGTCGATTGTGAAACAAGTTCTTACAACTTAGATTAATCACTCTCGACTCTGCTTCCTGGATACATAACTAGGACTTGCGCAAAATGTAGATTAATGAAAGTTTGCAAGGCAGATCCCGCTACTCACACGATTCGAACCAAGGACCATTTTGTCCCGAGGCCGTCGCTCTACCCCTGGACCATTGCTCTTTCCCTGTCCTGATTAACGTATTTGTTTTCTGTCGCATATACGATAACTAAGTACGTATTGTATGTCCATGTAATTGATTAATGCTGTCATTAGAGTGAAAACCACAATACAAACCGGGGCTCCATTTAAGTATGATTATGGTGGCTCAATAGAGAATATTGCATCATTTGCTTAATGTTGCCGCGAGATGAAGTACTTTAAATGCATTACCAAAGAAGCTTTTTACTGAATGAGGTTTGTAATAGCAAAATAAATAGAATAGGAATGGTAACTAATGGCTATGATTTGATTGTGTACTTTTAGATGTCGAGCTATCAAAACGATGTGTCAATCAAGATTCTAAACTCAAGTAATGAATATCCTAAAGTTATCAGCAAAGGTATACAGCATTTATCAAACCCCATGTCCATTGGTGCGGTGGTTGGGTCGACTAAAAGGTTTTACCTCATACATGAATATCTACAACAGACACACATGTGGTTATGATTTATTCTTTATTTCCAAGCCGGAAATATCCCAATTACACGTATGCATGGTTTCACCACTGCTTCTATAACGAAGCTTATCCAGAACATCTCTTTCAAAACCGGAAACAGTTAATGCCCCCTATGTCTTATTTTAAATAACCGGTTACAAAGAGATAGAGAATTCGGCTCGCGAAGGGTATGTCATTATAAGGGCCAAAGTATTTGGAAATATAGAAAGTTCGACTTTGTACTTCTTTTAGGTTTCCTCTCTTAGTGCGGCTTATAAATCGACAATGTTTCCTTTTCGATGGAGTCTGACTTTTCCATTAAATGTATGACATAGTTTTCACATCGCATTGATGGTTTATGAATTGGCTGAAAGGCATATACAAGGATTTATTCCTGTATTAATCGATTTGTGATAGCACAATCAACAGAAACGCGAATATATCCATTAATGGTAATGGGGTAAAACGTAAAAAAAAAACGTTTAAATGGTAAAGCCAGGAACAACTGCAACCACGTGGCTATCATAGATTGGTCTGGGAAGATAACAATCAGTAATCGGAAAAATATGTTTTAGGTTATAGAACATATTGCGATTCGTGGGTCTCCTTTTGTAATATTAATGAAAGTGCTTAAAGAACAACGACAAAACTCATCCAACAATTTAAGTTTTGAGAACTTACATTAAGATACTTAACAATTAACAACTAAACAAAGTATATATTTAGGGGAGGAATTTAAATGTTTATGTTCGTATGATATCTCATAATCATCTTGTCTCAACGGCTTCTACCACCTATCTTGTATAAAGTGTTCTGTTCATACTTGATCGTTTTACGTACTGTTGTTTCCAATATCAATGTCAGTATTCAGACGTATATTCAGATACAGGACGATAAAGGTATACGCAGAAGCAAGGACGTACACCATGTAAAGAATAATTAACCAGAAAATGTCGAAAGTTCGACCAACGTGATTCCACGTTATTTGACGAGACTTTTTCCGAGCCTTGCCATCATCTTCATTCCTTTCAGCCAATGTTTCCACTTCCGTTTCCGGTTTGTTCTCATTATCGTGACCTATCGTGTCTTCTGTGACAGCGTCATGTTGAGTGTGCGTGCGTGTACCATCTATTCTATTAAGACACCATTTTATGCCATTTTGAAAAAGTTCTTTTATCCTTGTAAATCTCCCCCGCTTGCAATATCGTAGACAACGACACCGAAACAAGATAACGATGCCTTTGACGAGGCAGGGCACTTTCCCGTGAGCGTTGTAGATCCGTAGTGATATGATGCAGAGGAACATGATGGTGGAGCTATAGACCATGAGGAACATCAGATAGAGGTACAGGTAGGACAGCGGCGAGGAACTCTGGGGCACCACGTCATTCACGATACCCATGTACACCACGAACGACAGAAACGTCGTCACGGCAACAGAGTTCCTCTCACCCGAATTCGCTGGCATGGCGAACACTAAGTTGTTCAGAATTCCCAGGAACGATAACGGTACGAATATGTATACGATGTAAAACTCGCTTTTCCGTTTGAGTGAGAGATGGATCTCTACGCAGCTGGAGCCGCGGTCTTTGGTGCAGTTTTGTACTTTACTGGGCAGCACTTCCCACTGACTGTTGTTCGTCATCTGTGACGTATCTAGATCACTTTCTGTCGAATAGAATACTAGCTCTGATTGGTCGTAAACTAGCCCCGAGAATTCAATGTTACAAAGCTGTTCATCAAACGGAAAATACGTGACGTCAACGGAGCACGTGACCTCAAACTCGTTCGCCGGCGTCCAGTACACGAGCCCGTTGCTATAGAGACGCAAGAACACGGAGAGGTTCCCGATCTCTTGTATTCTATTGCTCGACTGTATTATGAAGAATCTGGGGAGCCATATATGGTCGGGAGAGACCAGGAGGGTGTCGATGCCACTAAACTCGGACGCGTTCCATGAGATACGCTCCTCCATCCACAAGAGTCGAAAAAACATGGCCAACGAGAGTTCGCCCGAGATTTCATCGAAATTGTTGATAGCAACGAGATAACACGTGATGCCGATGTTTACTGGTGCCGTGTGGTCAATGACGGGGAAACCTTTGTTGTTGTAATCTATAAATACGTGTTGATATAGTCGGTCACGTTCTGTGACCATGGCTGCAGAAGAGTGAGGGACTAGTAACGTGTGCAAAATCATAATCTGTTCAAGCGTCCTCAGTATCGCCATCGTCTTTTCCCGTCTTTGTGTAGTTTCCTCTAAGAACTCGTCCTGAAAAATATATAATTAACATCAAGAGCACTATACGTGACTTTAAGACTGGGATGATACAAATAGGTTTAAATCAGCATTTCTTTAGCATTATGAAATTTATCAAAATTATCCTCCTCTTGCATAAACTTTTACAATATTTTACAAGTAAATGTCTTCCAAAAGCAATCGCATTTGTTTGGTTGTTTGCTTGATGCTTAGGCAGTTTCGAACCCCACCCATTTAACGTTGAACTGTTTAAAGCAACAATACGATGTACACATTACAATGAGTCATTGAAGTAAGATTGCATTCGAAGACAAATATCATGCATTTTATTACCATTTGAAATTTCTATATCGACAACCAAATTATAACGAGAAAATATTTGATATGTCAATAATGTGTCAATATGACACATCTTCTAGAAGGGATATACGGTACAACACAATGCCTTTCATATTGATTTGATTTAATTTGATCACGAATATGTTGCTGACCGGAGGCCTGATTACACAATATACTTATTTTATCACATCATCAAGGTTTCTGAAAGCGTTACTCTGAAATATCGAAAAGTATAACCACACATGCACATAACAAAAGCATACATGATACATTTAAGACAACATATAACCATATTTACCGTACAGCAATATATGTGTAGCGTCACCAAGTCTTGCGTCCGTTCGCCAGCGATCCAATATCAAACTGTTATTAACAAATGATTAGAAACGCAATTAAACTTGCTCGGTGATGATCCCTAGACGTGGCTGTAAGCAGAAATGATAATATTGGCTTTTTGGACACGATTTCATCTAACTGTTGGATATGTGGTGGTACAGTGAATGGTGCGACCGTAATTATATATCTCATATAATACGATTAAGGATGCACATCGATGAAATATTGAACAATTTCGTATGGTTTAATGCATGCCTGATGATTTGTATCTTCACGGATCAGTGAACACCTCATGCTGTATGCAAACAGTTACCCGTTATACTAATTCATGTTTGCATGTACACGCATTTCATATTCATGGCGTTATTACATTTCTAAGCTAGCCTACACGTAAGCGGTGTTCGTTTTTATTTCATCACAAAATGAAAACTACTTTAAATGGATGCAATTGTAATGACGAAGCCAGATTTCCAAATAGGAAATGATAGTCCATTTCCGCAGGTAAATGAGGGAAGATATCTTTTGAAAATGCACTCTATCCTGGTCGTATGATTGATAACGCCCTTCCAATGAACTGTTGTAACAGCAGAAATAGCTGTATCTGGTGGATTTCTGTGATACTTAGGGAAATAGTCTCATTCTTATTAGGATTTATTCTCTTTTTTTTCAAATTCAAACAAAAACCAAATGACAGTTTCAAAGCATGAACATTTATATTTAATATGAACTTGTGAAGAACCAATTACGACAAATGAGGAAAAATTTCATTATAAACATGGTTTCAATTTCGTCACAGTAAGATTTCATACCTCTTGCTACAGAAACGCATATGTTAAATTGACTCAACGTGGAATTAAGGATCATATTTGCATACATGTATCTATCTTTTCATTTTTTCCATAATCGATACATGCCGCAATCAACGTAAAATAATGCCTCTCTGTTGACAATTAGTCAATATTTGCAGATGTCTGCTTTTAAAAGTTTAATATCATGCATCCGTAGAGGACTTGATGATTTCTTCATTACGACCGACTTTTAACCCCATGTAGCCGGCGAAGTCTAAAGACGTTGAAAGAAGTGTGTTCGTTATATTTATCGAAATATCTTGGTATTTTGTGTAAGAAAGAACATACGCTAAAAGGGTCGGCTCAAATATGAAACTTGGGTCAAGTAAGGAGCTCTAAAACAGATACTGTACCTACACTTCGGGAAAATGGAGACAAGAAATAAATACCCATTGAGAGTTATCATGACTTATGTCGCATTGTTCTTTTCAAACTTTTTTTAGATATTTTTTCGTATAGATATCATTGTTTCGTCGATTTGTCTGGAATTCCCAGGGCGAGACTTTTCACAGATGATTTTAATCAATCTTTTGTCAATTTTTTGTTCAAACGGAATTAAGTAGTATCGATCCATAAAACCTCGCCATTCACCTCATTTCATTCAGAATGCTTAAACATGTAAAGCTTTTGATTGACTTCAATTCCCAAATGAATTGGATTCCTTTTTAATGCTTTCGTCCAATCCCTCAAATGCGATCCTGTGACGAACTAGAATCAGTTCAGCATCAATAGATGGCACTTACCAATCCTATCGCATTAGTTCTCTGAAGGTCGGGAAGTAATTTCGTCAAAATGGAGACTCGAACTCAGAACTAATACTTTCACAGTGTAACCCTCTACCTACTCACTGGCTTAGTCGATACACGTGTTTAGGTAACAATTAAACATCTACCCGATCATACTTTTATTTTCCGCGTCTGTGGAAAGAAACTTTGGAAATCAATGTGACAAAATGATAAAATGCGCCTTATGAAGAATTAAGTTTTTTTAGCAGTTGCTTCTACCAAATTTCACACAGAAATCATGATCATACTTTATTCTGTCGTCTACTGTTGCTTTTAATTTTGACCAGTCTCGAAATTCACAAATAGAGGAATGGGTTAAACAAAATTAGTCATATCTTAACCCCATTTTCCTATACATGTATTTGGTTTTGAGAGTGGTCAAAAGCATAACTTGTATCAAAATACATTAGAAACCCCATTTGCCTTTGGTATTGGGTAGGAGAAATTATGACAGAAGAAGAGCTAGCTCGTTTTAATATAAGCAATTTCTGGTTTTTATCACAATGATTTCCCATGTAGGTACTTTGAAAGATGTCAATACAGAATAGTCGATCAGCTGATTTACGGCACAAAAGTAAACAAGTCGTTTCTTTAGTTAAAAAAACCCCAACCTATTCAAAAGCTTTGGTTTGATTTTTGACTTAGCATATTCTGCTAAGCATGTTTACAACAAATACCAACCCGTTCTATCAAGTAGACAAATGTTAACGCCTGTACAACAAACAGGAGTTAAAAAACATCGTGACAAAATGAGAATCTTTTCTGAATAGGTCATGTTTACTGCATATCGAGAAAATGCCAAGGGAGATAAAAGCTATTGATTGAAGACGTTCATTTAGATTGAGTTGCTTCCCTTTGACCGTAACGGTGGTTTATCGTACACTGCTTGATTCTTGGAAGTATCGGACTCTGTCAAACGGTCCGAAGATTGTGCCACTATCACTCAATCGGAACACCTCGGCCATTTCTTAAAATTACCTCGGAGGCGATGGGGAGCCATTTTTGAAAGTAGGTCAGCAACGAAGGGCATGTCCGTTTGCAATCGTATCTACTCGGAACAAGCCGGGGATTACCGAGAAAAGCCGATTGACAAAATATGAAACACAGATGTGTTGATATGATCATCTTTAATGAAAAGGGTAAAAACAACATTCAATGGTGATATATAGCCAATTTGTGTGTATCTAAAATACATATTTAGTGCCTGTGTGCATTTTGAGTTATCCGCCGGAAATAAGGCGAATTACCCCAGGATTTCTGGTGTATTCATGTACTGCCTACGAGGTATATCTACCGACTTGTTACGGGGATTGCCGAGTAGATACGATTGACTATCACTATCGACCGATTCACATTTAAAAAGCGTTTATCTTTTGTTAAACCATAACAGCCAAAGTGCGTATGTTAAGGTAGGGCGAAAGCAACTTGAACACCAAATAACATAAATAATCGTTAGATTGCCTCCCTTCTACCACAACTGTTGTTTGTTAATCTTACTTTACTTTCTTACATTAATCAAATACTTCATAAATGATTTATTTTTCAACAAACTTAACTTGAGTTTACTCAGGAGAATATTGTTGCAACGACCTTTAGTTCGGGTATCGTCGTTTGGGTAAAGAGTAGTTGGTTATTCATTGAATATCAGTTTTAACAACACGTGTTTCTGTAGAACAAATGGCCGAGGGGATTACGTGCAGGCTTTGAATGCTTGAGGCTGCAGAAAGGTCTCGCGAACATTAATTAGATTTAGGTTAAGTTTGTTGAACATTGATAGAAGTTTTGTATTTATATACAGAGCTCAGTCTGAAGGATTATCGTAGGCCTATAGTCGTAAGAAGTGCAGCAACCTCTGATCAATCCACAAATAGTTGTAAACGTATTGCTTTTCATGCTTTAACATGTTTATTATATACAAAAAACCACATTGCTTTTTCTAGACCTCCTACATACATCGTGGACATTTATTCAATGTGATTTAGCTGAGCGCAGCACCGGTTTTAGTTTACCTAGGTATTCATTCTTCAAATAACAAATGGTTACTAGTATATAACCTGCGTCTTGTATCTCTCTAACTCAGAGTTTAAGTTATTTGATTTCATTTTTATAGTTCCGCAAAATTTCATCCGCTCAGTAACCAAGTTTTACTTTCTAAATAATACAAATAGACAAGAGCCTGTAATTTACAAGGGACATAACTCTGTTTATCATATAGGAAAATACACGATTTGACTACTTCCCTTTGACTATTTCTCCGACAGTCGTTATTCTCTCTCTCTCTCTCTCTCTCTCTCTCTCTCTCTCTCTCTCTCTCTCTCTCTCTCTCTCTCTCTCTCTCTCTCTCTCTCTCTCTCTCTCTCTCTCTCTCTCTCTCTCTCTCTCTCTCTCTCTCTCTCTCTCTCTCTCTCTCTCTCTCTCTCTCTCTCTCTCTCTCTCTCTCTCTCTCTCTCTCTCTCTCTCTCTCTCTCTCTCTCTCTCTCTCTCTCTCTCTCTCTCTCTCTCTCTCTCTCTCTCTCTCTCTCTCTCTCTCTCTCTCTCTCTCTCTCTCTCTCTCTCTCTCTCTCTCTCTCTCTCTCTCTCTCTCTCTCTCTCTCTCTCTCTCTCTCTCTCTCTCTCTCTCTCTCTCTCTCTCTCTCTCTCTCTCTCTCTCTCTCTCTCTCTCTCTCTCTCTCTCTCTCTCTCTCTCTCTCTCTCTCTCTCTCTCTCTCTCTCTCTCTCTCTCTCTCTCTCTCTCTCTCTCTCTCTCTCTCTCTCTCTCTCTCTCTCTCTCTCTCTCTCTCTCTCTCTCTCTCTCTCTCTCTCTCTCTCTCTCTCTCTCTCTCTCTCTCTCTCTCTCTCTCTCTCTCTCTCTCTCTCTCTCTCTCTCTCTCTCTCTCTCTCTCTCTCTCTCTCTCTCTCTCTCTCTCTCTCTCTCTCTCTCTCTCTCTCTCTCTCTCTCTCTCTCTCTCTCTCTCTCTCTCTCTCTCTCTCTCTCTCTCTCTCTCTCTCTCTCTCTCTCTCTCTCTCTCTCTCTCTCTCTCTCTCTCTCTCTCTCTCTCTCTCTCTCTCTCTCTCTCTCTCTCTCTCTCTCTCTCTCTCTCTCTCTCTCTCTCTCTCTCTCTCTCTCTCTCTCTCTCTCTCTCTCTCTCTCTCTCTCTCTCTCTCTCTCTCTCTCTCTCTCTCTCTCTCTCTCTCTCTCTCTCTCTCTCTCTCTCTCTCTCTCTCTCTCTCTCTCTCTCTCTCTCTCTCTCTCTCTCTCTCTCTCTCTCTCTCTCTCTCTCTCTCTCTCTCTCTCTCTCTCTCTCTCTCTCTCTCTTCGTAACGAGGGGATTAATTATTCTTATATGCAATATATCATTGATTCAGAGTATAAAGGTTGTCTATCCAATGTCTTTTAGAAAAAGCATTTTTTTCTTTTCTTCTATTTCTTGTTTTCAATTCGGACCGGTCACAAATTCTCATATTCAGGGACTGTAAATATTATCTTACACTTGTGGGATAATGAAAAGGGTGGAATTTAAGGGGGAAAATAGATTTGAAATTTTCCACCCGTTTAGACCCCATTTCATGTGACACAAAATGTGACACAATTTATTTGACAAAATACACCGACATACATATTGATGGGTTTCACGGTTAAAAATGATTTGAGACACGTGCGTGCGTACGTGCGTAAGCACAGCTAAACATGTGCTTCTAGTTTTCTTCTGTTGACGATAATTACTTCCAAAGGAAAAGGGAAAGAAAAAGACATGACTTGAACAAATACTAAGAATTGTTTAGTATGTCGGTCGAATGCTTACTCCAACCTTTTATCGCATTAACTAACAAACAATTCATTCGGTCAAGTGTCGGCTGCAGACAACCTTTTAGAAATTTACTTTAAACATTTTTTATTGCCATAAAATTTTACAAAATATACATGTACATTCAATCAAATAAACGAGTAATAAGGCAAAAGGGTTTGGCCACAAGTTTTACCAACTTAGATTCGGCCATCCCCTTGGCAGGTATTTACATATTGTAATCATCAAGAATGTTTTCATATGTACAATGTATTTGTTAAATTATTGATTCAGTAATGTTCCGGTAATTCTGGAAAAACATCTCTACTATATGACAATAAGTTGATAACAATTGAAAAAGAATGATTTGGAAAGAGAGAAAAATTAATAAGTAAAATAAGTGATTAGAATCGTGTGTCAGTAGGGTCAAAGGTAAAATTGGAGAAGTCGCTAACACGATAAATAAACCTTCTCCGATTTGACAAGTACAGGAATTCTCATCTTCAATTATGTCTACAATAAGACGATAAAAGTGATGTATAATGGAGAGTAAATCAATTTATTGAGACGGTTAGCTTGACTGACTGCGATGAAGGAACTGGCACATTTGGCACATAGTCAACTTACACGACGAAGTGTATCACACGGCCACCGGCGTCAAACCAAAGTCGAAGTCAGAAAGTTTATTTACAAAAGGAGCTGTTAGCCGCAGCAGGCACAACGAGGAAATATCGAGTTGCTGATTCGTTTCGGTTGTATTGGTGATTAATTAAAGTGTCTAATTACGGAAAGGTTTACGTAATTTATTTGTTCTAGCAGACGGGAAGGAATCGCCGCCGGAATTTACCGACAACTCGCCGAGACCAATTTCCCAACGGCCAATCATTTCTGTCACATTGGAGTTTCGTTTCTGTGTTTTCTTCCTTCTCTGGCTTAGAATTTTGTTGGTTCGGATTTAAATGCTGAATATTACATATTTGGTGTTGAGATGGTAGGACTAAGAGAACCATGTTGGATTTACTGAAGAAGATATGGCTAGTGACATCGGGTTTGATTTGCTTGGTTATTTGTACAGGTAAGTAAAGGTTTTTACCTACCTGGCAAGGCGAGTTAAACCCGTGCTTGTAATTTTAACGGTACAAAGGGTTTTAGCATGTTATACATGATTTTAAAGAAGTGTCAGCAGAATGTTTTGAGTGTTGACATATATTTTCACCTAATCACACACTTTTGTAAATGTCACATTACAATTAGCCTAGTTTACAATTAATCACCTTGAATATATAGTAACAAAAAATAAGATTCATGTTCTCATGAAATAAAATAAAGAAACGGTATTTCTTTTCAATTCTTAAACTGGTATTTCTCCTTTCTTATTTTTTTTCAATACAACATTCTGATTTCAGATTATGATAGCATGAAGCAGTATTTTTTTCATTTAAGTATAATGTTGAGGTGGGATACGTTTAAAAGGCTCATGTAATGAAATGCAACTGCCAAAATTTAATGCAACACAATTTTAAAATTGGTTAATGGTGAAGAATATTTGCTCTTAATTTGGCTCTTTTTTCATTTGGCAAGTGTGTCTGCTCAATCTTTTTTGAGCTAGGGTGAGCCCTTTAATGACTTAATGTAGCTATTTTGAGTTCCTGATGTGAGTACCCTCATGGCACCTGAGGTTAGATAAAAAGTATAGAAGAATGAGATAGCCTGATGCCACTAGGATAAAGATAATATTGTGTTACAAGCAGTTTGTTCTAATAATCATGGCATGAAGAAATAAGAATTATGGCATGTAGATAATCATAATGTTAATGTTCATATATATGTATTATAAATAACAGTATTGATGTAGACTCCAATTTTGAGTTTTTGACATATCAGAAAGTAATCCTTTTGAGCCAGAAGTTCCTATTTAAGATGGTCAGCAAAATAAAAACAGGAAAAGCAAGTTCCAGCCTAAAGAAGGGTTTGACTTGTTTTAATTAAGGGAAAGCTGCAATTGAATTAAAAAAAAATGTAATAGCATTTAAGTACATTTAGTCTGCTATGGTCATGTCTACATACAATGTCCATGATACAATGTACTCTGTCTAAGTTATTTTGAGCCTCAATCCCAACTGTTGGGGTATTATATAAAAAAAAGGTCTTTTTGAAATGTCAAAAAAGATGAAAACCAAAATAACTTGTTGGCGAATTCCCTGCACTTGCATTAATTGATTTGTTTAATTGCTTCCTTCTTTTATTGCTTCTCTCTCGTATTCCATCACATGGCATGAATAGCTTTGTGCACAATTCATGTGGTTAAATTGGGATTGTGCTGAACAGAAATGTGTCTCCCAGGGTTCTGGATAAGAGAAGTATTTCAGTTGCTAGGTCATTAATTTCTTCTAAAAACACTTCAGTAAATGTTTTCATTAGCTTTAAGTTTAAAGAGACAACTCTAACCATAATGTAATTGTAATAGTGCATGCAAAAGTCTCTTATCACTAATCATTATAACTTCATGCAAGAGTCTGGTATTTTTTGTTTCAATTCTTAATCATCATTACTTTATGAAGGTCTCCCTATATTTTCTATACATCCAGCGCAGTGAATTGAACTGTTTGGAAATGAACAGATCATGGTTTTCTCTTGACCCTTGTTTTTTGCTGATTTGGGGACTTTTGACCCCTCATATATGGAATTGTGAATGGAAAGTAATAGCAGATCTTTAGGGGTCATATCAAGGAATTGGGAGTTATTTAAGTACTATAAGTTGGGTCATGGAAAACCCTAACCCAGATGTTCAAATCTTTGTGGCTGACAAGAAAGTTGATTATTCTTTAGGTTTATAGATGTGTTAGATTCTGTGACAAAAGATAGCTCATCATATTCTATCAAATGGTGATAAAAATGGTATTAGTATTTGTTGTAGGGCAAGATTTACGTTTGCTTACTTGTATATTTCCAGGCACAGCACAGTTTACAGGTGAAAGCTACACAAGGCACAAATATGCCTGTGATGGACCCAGACTTACATCCTGTCTAACCAATCTCTATTCCATCGAATGTTCCCTGGGTGAGAAAATAGCTGTGAAAGGTGTATCCTATGGGGCCAAACCATATACCCCCTACTGCCCGGAGGTAATGTCCTGTGTCTCTACAAAACCCTGCTGCGAGTACCATAAGGATGATTGTATGATTCCGTACCACGCCAAGGAGTTGTGGGATGTATTCATGGAGTGCTCTCAGGGCCAACAGTGTGGGTGGCTGCGTGCCAAGTCCATTGAATTGAAGGATGAGTGTCAAATTAGGAAAAAGTCTAACTATATTCGTGCCGACTTCCAGTGTGTCAGTGGTATGTAATTTCATCACTTTGATTGCCTTTATACCTATTTTTGAATGCTAGTAGTGACAGTTCAAAAATGCTTATTTAATCCAATGGTTTTGTATTTACTTATGTAAACACATTCACATTCTTAGATTCAAGAAACAATGAGACATAGCAGAGAAAATGCTTGTAACAAGGAATTTCCTTTTGGACACTATTATGGTATAGTATCTGATATCAAATATAAGGAAGTCTAATAATTTTTCATACTTATGTTTTTGTCCACTGTTGCTTCACAAACTGCCAATTTAATTGAAATTGTTTTCTTTTCATAATTACACTGAATTGAAAACTTTGTGACAAAAGAGGATATTGTTCACATTTAGTGTCTTTTCAGATACTTATTAAAGATAAAATCTTGTTTACTACACAAATTTGAAGTAATGGCAAATGGGCTCCTCATATATTAATGGTTCAGTGTATAGTAAGTGCTTCATGTTTGTGAAGGACTTGAATAGAGCCCTAAACCCTAAACATGCATACCTGGTCGGTTTCAGCAGTTGCATGATTAGATCTTCACTTTCAGTCAGAGCATTGGATTAGGGTATGTAATGTATGCTGTATAAAAAACGTGATGTGGTTTTCTCATTGACCCAAAATCTAAGTGAAGACTATATGTACTCTTCTGGATGTTACATAGCTAAACTCATTACACAGAAATACACATTTAAACTCTGTTCTCTATACTGACTTACTTTAAGGCAATGTAACTGAAGGCTAAGCAATCACTGTAAGAAAAGCAGAAATAGCTTAGAGTCAGCAATTTATCAATGTCATCATAATTTTCATGAAAAAACTCATTATTGTCTGCTTTGGCTCTAATCAAGACAAGTCACAAAGTTTCCTTATTTAAATTGGAAGAAACAAGAAACTAATAGAAATGAGAAAATTGTCATTTTGTTACAATAACTGTTCTGCTCTATCTTCCCATATTTATAATCTTACATAGCATATTAAGAAGTTCCTAGCTGTATTCTTGAAATCTGCTTTTAAGCTGGAATCATCATTTCATTGAAAGGCTACAGTAAAGGTTTTCCTGATTTCTTGTAGCATCTGTGGCTAGTATGTTGCAAATTGTTGCATCTTTCTTTTCAATTAGAGATACTGTTGACTCTGTACTAGGAACCAATGGTTTTCAGAATCACAACGTGATACAACAATATTTTCATTGTCATCTACATGTACTAGTGTAACAGAGGTCCAGATAAAAGAAATACTTTTCACTGACTCTCTAGTTTTCCCTTGAACTCCAGGAGTGGCGAAATCTGATTTACTTGGCTTTAAATACCAAATCTCTTTCTGCATGCACTTGTCAGTATATTTTTACATAATAAATTTCAATAAAAATTCTCTTGTCTGTTAAGGCATTTGGAAAACGTGGGCAGTAGGACAACAGATTTTGCGGCCTCTGCCCCCTATAGTAGGTGCCTTTAAAAGTCATCTTGTTGTGGTGATTTTAGTGTGTTCCCACAAAGTAAGATTACATCTTTACAGCATTATGGTTTGAAATATGACTTAATGGTTACCAGGTAAATATGACAGCTACAATGAAGTATGGCTTACAGTTAAACTGCTTGTAAATGTCAATAAAACTTGTTTTTATTTGTCAACTGTTTAAAGACAGAAGGGATTATAATGGTGAAAAGGTGTAACTTACTCTTAGTGAAGAAAAAGTTTTATCTGTGTGCCAGTTTTAATGTTTGTTTTGTCAAGGCTATAGGGCTCAATAATGACGCTTATTTGTGGGGAAATCCACATACCATCCACCTACCTTGTGTATACACATATGTTATACTTAGACTTGTGTGTACATATATTATGTATAAGATATACTTAAATGATGAGAAAACCATCATTGTGTAATCTATCTCTTTGCCCAAATTAATGAACTGAGCCGTAGTCCCTTGTCTTTATGTTTCTTATGTACGAAAAACATGGGGTTTCCATTGATCTTTCCCTCTGCTCAGATATCTTAGCAATCCATCTTCTTGGTGTTCATTTTCAAAAGTTTCAGAAAATGCAGAACATTGGTAGCAAATAATGTAGCATGCATTTTCTAACATGGGGAAACATTTCAGTGGCACTTACTGATTTTGTCACCCTGCTTTTTCAGCCATTTTTTGTTTCAAGTATTTGCAGTGACAACATCAAACCAAATGGTCTTAGTTATCACCACAAAAAAGAATCATTCATTATTAGCAAAGTCCCCTCTTAGAATGATCAGTTCCATTCAACATTTACTAGTAATTCTTAGGGGCGTCTTATTGAATGTTCATAACTTGTCTTGAGATGTTTCCCCTTTCTCAACATATCGAGGGTTCAGTGCAAGACTATAGTTAGTGTTTAATATTTGTGAAGCACTTACTATTGTCTTGCATTGAACCCCTGATAAAAGTATCAGTTTGAGTTCATGATATGTATGTAATAAGTACTGCATAAGGTTCACTATCTCAAATCAGATGAAATGATAGCAGATCTATAGGGTAAATGTTTTAAAAAAGTATCCCAATTTATCATTCATTATGAATCATCAGACCTGTTTAAATTTAAATTTAACTTCCTTTAAAGTATGCATACATTAACCCATTTGGCCATCCTTGCTTATTTTTGTGTGCAACAAGCATGTGAATTTCATATACATTGGTGTAGATAAAAAAAAGGACTTCCTCTGACTGGTTTATTTCATTCTTTTTTTAACTCATTGATGGGTTACTCTTGAATTTGAGTGTTAAGATGATTCTTGAAAGTACCCACATAATTTTGGTCAAATCAACACAATGTTTTGATGTCATCATTTTGCTAAAATGTGAATTTTGAAATGCAGGATAAACTAAAGTTTGAAATGAATAACTCATAAGAAACATCATGCTGAGTTTATCCAAATGGCTCAAACTCACAACATAGGACAATCTTATAATAAAGTATAACAGTCTAACAAATATAACCCCCATAATCAATTATAGAGAGGCTTGTTGCACAGTTCCCAGGGGAAAAGAACAGTCTCAGTTTTTATTTATGATTTACATGTAGAGATGGGCTGTACATTTGACTTTCATCATACTGTAATCGCTGTTGGGAATAAAAACTATTTTCACCAAATGTCAGGGGACGGCAAATTGCTCTGTCCGATGGTACTTTGATATATGGAGGTTGAAACATTGCCAAATATAGCTCTAGCCTGTTTTTTAAAGCTCCTAAATTAAAAGAAAAGCAGATGGCAGTTACATTTTAGGGTAAATTAGAAGTTAGTTTGATATTTTGTGAGTTCTCACTTCTGGTTGCAACAAATAAGTATATATTGAATCAAAGACTAATATAACAACAAAGAAGAATGTATTGATGTATTGCAAATTCTTCCTATTAGTTTGTTTTATTTTGTTTCTAAATTGCACCAACCATTTTTTTCCTGTTAATTACAGTTATGTTTTTATTTTGAGAATAAAATTAATGAAGGAATCAACCCCAAAGCATATCTTTCTATACAGTTTGGTCATGCTAGGTAGAACCAAATGACATTGCATTAGTCAAATGGATTTTCTAAACTCTCCTGAAAATCTCAATCTACCAGTTCTAAGATTTGAACCAAGGTGAAGAGTAGTCAACCATCTGATTTAATTTGTACCCTTAACACTCAGCCACTGCTGTCCCTAATCCTGCCATCACTCATTGATTATGTCATTTTCTTTTTATGGGAAAGGTTAGACTATTTGTGCCATTACCTAAAACAATTAAGAGTGGAATGAAGATAAAAGAGGAAAGATCTCTGTTAGATGATGAATGAGTTCTATAATGGTGTCAAATGTTGTGAAACATTAGTCCCATATATGGTAATATATTACCAATCCAAATTGAAGGTAAAAGCAAAGTGAAAAATTTTTTTTGCATGATATTTGGTATAGAAACTATTGTGTCAAAAGGATAAATTGCTCATTAGGAGCAATTTATCCTTTTGTCACAATAGTTTCTCAAGTATTCTGCAGCAGATGTGTTGAAGGACGTTATTATGGAGAAAGGGTTGAAAGTTTGATCAAATAAGATACCCTTGATTAGTCTAGAGGTCATCTGTCTAAATTCCACAACACTACAGCTATCCTCTACTCTGTTCTGATTACTTTCTGCAGCATAGTGACAAAAATGAGCTCTTAAACCTTATATTGTGGGCACAATTACTCCAAATGCCATTGACAGATGCTAAACATTTTAGCAAGCCCTAATTGGCAATGGGTCTTTTCTCTCTCTCTCTTACAGACTCTTCAGTGACAAATGGATGAAGATTGAGCATTTCTAAACTACATGAGTGAAAGGCTCTTCCATGAATTGTTTTAACACTCTTAAAGAATTGCAAAGAAAATTGAAATTTGCATAATATTAGTGAGTCATTACAACCCCCCAAAATTGGCCATATTTTTGGTATGATGTCACTTTCTGAACCAAGTTGCTGAAAGGCCATTGATTGTGTCTCTAATATTTAAACTGGTGCAAACTTGTTTGTTTTGTAAGGGTTTAACATCATTTTCCTCATTGTTTAAAGTCTATCACAGTGCTAGTTACCTTAGGTTCATGTTGTGGAAAGTTTTAATTTTGAATAGAGGTAGTCTCTTAGCCGACAAACAGAAGGCCACACATAGACTTGTTTGTTTTTTCTTAGAAAATGCTTGAATAAAACCGGTCACAAAAATATCTATAGAATCATAGATTAAAGAAGGAAAATGCTGAAATGAGCAATATCTCAATGTTTCACAATTTCCATGGATCATGCATTGGTATTTGATCAAAAGATCCTGTGGCATTTTTTTTTTTTTTAACAAGTTATGGGTCACAAAGTAGCAGTCAAGTTAATGTTGAATTCTTGTGGCTGTTTTGTTTCATTTTAAGTCCTCTGAGTCAATAGGGCATGATTTAACCCTTTACCTATCTTTTTGTCACGATTTTGAATTAAAAGAAGTTAATAAAATCAAATTGCTTAAACAATACATGTACATAGAAGAAAAGTATATACAATAGTGTCACTGTGATGTTATTATGGTGTAAGCATAGAGCTTAATTTCTTGAATAATTCCCACAAAGCTGGAATTGGTAAAGCTGGAATTGGTACAACTGAATGAACATGACATGAAAGGTCACATTAGAGTTTTATGACCAAAACATTAGTAATGATGCCCTTTATATTTGTTGATGGTCCACCTATAAAAACAAAATTAATGTATGATACATAGTGATGAATCAACCTGTTTGAGCCCTTTGATCTTTTGTTTCAACCCTAAACCCTGATTTAAACTTTCATATATTGAATGAAATCGTTTTAACATAGAGAATTTGCTCACAGGACTTTTTGGTGCTGTAAAACAAGGGCTTATATATAAATGCACCCTCCCAATTGGAATTTTTTAATTTCTATCATGCAGTTTTCTTAAAAATTCAAAGTCATACCAGCTTTTTGGTTTCCCAATTTAGCAAGGGTTGCAATAAAATTTCCCAAATTCAACAGGTCTGGTCTTCTTCCAAATTCAAGGTAAAAAGCCCTGGCTCACATTTAGCCATTTTTTCCTCAAGCAACAATGATTTCAATATTTTTGAATTGATAGTTTTGTTCCTAAAAAGATCAGGTGTAGATTAATTGACTTTTTTTAATGTGCTCTCTGATCATCAAATTTAGGGATGTTGTTTGTTACTATGATATTTTTGTCCATTAGCAGTAAAAAGCATTAATGTCTGAAGCAATTCAACAGATGCACTATGAATTATTCAAAGTTTGCTAAATCAATTACTGTCTCTCTAATAGTTCTCAATTGTAGCTTTTTCAAACTGTGGGAGTATCATTGTATTTAAAGAACTCTGATGGTTAGCAGCTGTAATTGATAAGATGTTGATTACCCATTCATGAAGAATAGATTTAGTCAGTCAATTATGATATTAAACTTCTCATAAACAATGACCATATTCAGAAGCTGTCAGGTTTATCTAATCAGCCCACACTGAATGTTAATGAATGGTCATTGGGACTCGCCCCAAATTGTATTATATGAGATCAGATGTCCAGATTAGAGCCATGGCCTGGTGGTGAGGGTACAGAACTTGAAACCATCAAGACAACCCCTCACCCCCTTTTGTTTTAAATCAAGGTGACAGCTAAGATTTGGACTTCTATGTGAGGTAGTCCCCCGACTGAATTACAGAATGGTAATAGTTCTACCCAGATTGCCAACTTTTCTGTGATGTAGTCTCCTGACTGACTTACAGAATACGATGGCTCTACCCGACTCGGCCAGCTCTTCTTGAGTTGAATATGCGGGTCCTCCATCATCATGAAGAGTCAAGCATTGCAACATAACTTAGATCCAGTTGATGTGATGTAAAAGTGAATATAATATGAATAAGTACTACATGTAATTGAAATCAACTCCATGAAATGAAACTAATGCGAGAAAGATAAAAATACTGAGAATTTTATTTTATTAAAGCTTGGAAAAAGCTTATATGAACTCCTTATTTGTAGTGTTGTGAAATATTAAAAAAAGAAGATAACTCTATCTGTGAATAAATATAATAGATTCTTGACTATAGCTTTTTTTCAAAGTGTTTTTCTTGATTTAAACAGATCTTGTGGCACATTATTTTTCAACATAATAGTTAATTCATCAAAGTGTAGAGAAGTCTTTTGTACCGAAAGGGTTAAGTCTTGTATGCTTGTATTAAGAATAGACTGGTGTCAGTAAAGAAGGGCTCATATTTCTGACACAAGCCAGATTTTGGATGTCAAATGAAGGCTTTATCTAATTGGATAACATGATTATCCATTGCCTTATACAGAATTTTGTGTGAAGCCAGGTTTTATATCAGGAGCCTATAAAAGTCTCCTTAACTGAACTTCTCAATTAATCATTTCTTTAAATGATGCCGTATTTCCAAAATTTTAAACTGCTTCAGCCTGTTTGTTTTCGTTATTCTGAGTAAAAATCCTTCCCAAAAGAGACAGACTCAAGTCGCCTATCATTAATTGGAGAAATGATCTTGGTACAAGGATTGTAAATCAGCTAGGTTGTGTTGATTCATGCAGACGACATATCAGCAGAATTTTACATTGGATTTAGGGGTTAATGAGTACAAAATTTAATACAGACTTTGATGTCATTTATAAGGTTATATTGATTGACTGTATAATCCTTTACCAACTGATTATCAACGGTAAATATCTCTAACCAATCCTCACATATGACTTACATGGGAGTGGAAGAAATTGAAGGCAACACTACAGTTGATGAAATCTATGTATAGTGTGAAAAGGATTTTTTTAACTTTTGATGTACAGAAGTTGTTTTGACAAAGGTGAAATAACTCTATTGCTAACTTGATCCACATAATTTAGACATCAATTAGAGAATGTTACAGGGCTTATTGTATATAAAACCCCTATTCCTGTATATGACTCTTAAAGATCATTATTTTCCATTCACAATGCCATATAGATCTAGAAGGATTCAAAAGTCCTCTAATTAGGATAAATGAAGAGGGTCAAGGGACAACCATGTTACTTTACGTATTTTACTATTTTCATCTGCTGCTGCTTAAAATTTTGACCAAACACAACATCCCATATGAGGGTCAACTGATGGAAGAGTTCATTGTAAGGACAGGAGATTGATTGACCATGGATTTCATGTTCGCTTATCTGATGAAGAAAAGAGATTTTGCCTGTCAGATCATTTGCAGAGGTTTAGGGTATAGTGCACGAGATATTATCATTCTGTGACCGGTCACCTATTTCCCTATCCATGTTTTCGGATTATAATTTTACTGCAGGATACTCTTGGGAAAGGCTTGTTCATAAGTTTATATATGCATTACTGTTACACAATCAGTCAGGAAGCATGATTTATGAATGGTTGCTGTCATAGCTGTACAATTGTTGAAAAGAGAGTTAAAACAATCCATTTCAGTAAATGTTAAAACTTAAATGAATGTTTGATTGATACCTTTTGATACCTTTTGATGCACATGTACCAAAATAAGAAGGAAAAAGAATTAACATTGTTCTGAAAGAGGACTGTGTATAATAAGAAATTTCTTCTTTTCACAATGGTGTCGACAATTAATGTTTTGATAAAAGCTATTTAATTTCCAAATTGTATGATTGTAGTCAATTGTTACTAGAACCAGTCATGAATTTGTATCCACAAATTAAAACACCTTTAAATTCTGTATAGATATTTTAAATCTATGAAAAATATCTATATGGTTTGGAGAATATGCCCTATAAATGTTTACTATTGAATGTTGTGGTTTTAAAGGTCACTTCATATGTATTGAATTCTTTATAATATAAGCTTTTACCATTAACACTTTACCTCTCTTTTCTTTATTTTTTCAAGGGTTGTTCAGATCAAAAGCATTTTAATGCTGGAATTATCATAAGCTGCCATTCTACAAAAGAGAAAATTGAAGTTACTTGATGACATTTTGGGATAATTAAAAAAAGCAATGTTGCTAAATGAGAAGTCTTTGCAATTAGAAATTTTGAAAGCAATTTCTCCTTTTATACATTGTTTTTAACCTTTCTTATATAAGGTTATTTGCAGTAGACAAAATCAATTTAAAAAACAGTATTATCATTAAACAAATAAATGACTTAAGATATTTTATGATTGATTGATAATGATTTAGGTGTTGGGCATGTTTGAACACCAGAAGCTTCTGCCTGTAAGTTTGTTGTTTGTGGGCACATGATACCTGTTTTAACATGAGTTTACAGAATTTGCCAGATCAAATAAAGGGAAAATTAATCCAAAGCATGGAAGAGCTATATGCTTTTGTATTATACAACTATAAGAATGTATAACAACTTGTAAGGATAGTATTAGCTATGTTATGACTGATATTTAGTAAAATCTTAACCTTTTTGTATTGACAGCAACAATCTTGTGAATATCCTTGTACACTTGCAGTTCATATTATAAAAGATCTTCATTAAGCTGAGCTATTGGTGAAAATGAACACAGGCGATAATAACAATTCATATACTTTAATATCTTGGTAGAGATGTTTCCTGACTTACACCAGGACGATTGCGTAATTTGCTTGCTGAAGATTCTATAGTGTCAAACTGATATTCATTATTAAAAATGTCCCCTAGAAATATATCATATTAAATGAAGTAAAATATTTTTCATATACATATTAATTTGGGAATTCTTCTGTAAAGGGAAAATTTGTATTTCATCATTGATCACAATGTCTAAGATGTGGGCTTGAGGCTGCCAAATATGAAATAATCTGCATTCTGTCAACTTGGGTCCTGGGTGGCTCAGTGGTTAAGGTGGCAGACTTAGAACTCAAGGGTCTGGGGTTAGAGTTCAACACCTGGTTTCATGGAAGTATCCTTTGGCAAGTCACCTCAGAGCCATAGTCTAGTACTGGTCCCTCCAGGAAAGCCATAACATAAATGAAAAATTGGTGACACAGCGTTAAACACCATACACAAGAAAATTCTGTTAAGTTTGATTTCAGACAGGCCATGTTTTACATATAACTATCAATTGTAAACAAGGTTTGTCACTTCTTGAATTGACCGAGATCCACAAACCATTCTCCAATCAAGCAGAAAATTGATTAAAAGTCTGTATGGTAATCAATAACAATTGAATACAATATAAGAAAGACTGTAGACCAATATAAATCTTGGGTAAATAATTATATCCAACAACTCTGGATTAAGTGTCATAAGTAGATTTTAAGTGGCAAGTATTCCATAATCATCTGTCAAATCTTGACTTTAAAAACTTTGCCCTGCGAGTTCATAGATGAGCACATCATTGTCTGATTTTCTTTTTGTTACAGTGACTTCAATTATAACAGTAATTCAAATAACCAGGCACAATTTGATTTAACAAGACATGTTGACCCCTTTCTTAGTTGTCATTACCATTTTCAAATGATTTTAACTTCATTTGACCATTCTGAGCAGTTCCTTTCATTCATTCAATCGTATAATGTGCTGATGTTAAATTTTACCCATATCGCACTTTCATAACAAGAAAGAAAAACTCCATATATTTTACGGTAACTATCATCGACCATAAAACACCAAAAATAAGGAAAAGGTTAACTTGAAAGGATACTGAAAAGTCAATGGTGATTTATTATTGCTGTGTTAATTGATTAAGGCTTTCAACAGATTTGAGGCTTTATATCGTAGACTATCAAAGAATAAAAAACCTTTCTCAGAGTATTGAACTTCACTTTTCCACACAATGTTTTTTTGAATTTGCTTTTTCTAACTTGAAGAAACTGAAATTCGGCATAACCCTTTCCCAACAGCAAATTTCCGACTGTCCCAAATTGAAAGAGTTTGCAGACAACATTTCAAAATGTGATGAAATTGGAAAATAATCTTCTGATTGGGCAGAAAACATTGTGGGAAAAGGCGAAATAGCTCATCCCGAGCAATTGCGCCTTTTCCCTCAATGTTTTCTAAAGTTGTCTGCAACAAAGTGGTCAAATGTTGTTATTGTATGGGAAAGGGATAATGTCACCAAGAGTAAAGAGTACAGAGATAATCAGATTACGGTAGTGTTGACTGTGATTTAATTACATTCATTAGCCTCTGATTACATAGTATTACCCTAATGAAGTGGATTTGGGTGGACAGCTCAATTACTTGCAGATTTGTTTTCTTCTTCGGTATATTAGGGACCTGCTTTTATGGTAATAAAAACTTTCCCAACTAGATCTGTTACTTCATAGATATTAGTTTAAACTATGTTTTTCAAAAGATACAACTTCTCTTTTTGTTAATATTTTGTATAAATGCAGTGTGCTATACATTTTACATGAATTTAACATTCAAGGTTTACTTTTGCTTTCAATATAGACCCAATACACAGTATCAAAAAGTCCAAGCCTTGTGAGTTCAGTTAGTTGGTAGTGTGTCCTACTAGAAATAAAAGGTTCCGAGTTCAAGACCTCAGGTACAGTGAATATCCTTTCTGATGTTAAATGAAGTCAATTCAACATAAAGCATTCGGCTCTCAACAATGATCAACAATTTTACAAGTATCAAGTGGCTAAACTTGCTTGAAGGGATACCATGCAGAACATGTTTGGATATACCTGGAGCATGGATAGGTGCACTAACTACCAACATATTACTTAAATACTGTTGAAAATTGTGTAAAATCCAAAACAACCAATCTAAAAAAAGTAATAAGAAAACAATACTTATTTTTTTCCCTCCCATATTTTGGAATGCGCTATAATCTTAACTGAAAGCTACATGAAACTTACATCTAGTATTTTCGTTGTTCTTTTAACTAGAAACTGCCTCTTTAGGTACTTTAACCATCACCACTTGAAGAAATTTGGACTAGTTAAGATTCAAAGCAACAATTAACGATGAAAATGGCATTAAAAATGCTAGAAGTCCTCATAACATTGCCTTTTATACATTGGTGCCGTGTTGTATCATCCTTTTAGACAACTCTATTTATCTTTTGCACATTTTATTGATGGTGTTAATGTATCAAGGAACCATTTGTGAAATTTGTTACAGAATATGGATTTTACCAGTCACAATTTGTTGAATTCTGTTTCTCTAACAGTACTTGCAAGCATGTTGAAAAGAGAGAATTCACATTGAAATTGATAGAATTCATCTTGATAAATGAAAAAATGCCCATAATGTTTTGTCATAATGATTTCTAGACGTTTTCTGATATTTTCAAAGGCATCTATAGAGAAAAAGGTTAAGTTATATGTTATATAGAGGCATGGAAAGACTTCTTGCAGGAAATGTTTAATAGACTCATTGCTGTGCTTTAGCGAGACAGAAATCAATTTAACATCAGATATTGAAATAAAATACAGACATCAGGACTTGTGGGAGAATGGCATTACCTAGTGAAGTTAGCTCTTGACGCACTCCACCATTGTATATATGCTTTAGTGAATTGTATAGGTTTCGGAGAGCCATGGTTGATTTCAATTCTCATTACACTCTATAGGGTGAAATGGTGAAGGCTTAATCCATTACTCTCTTTAGAATGAAATGGAGGGGTCCAAATTCATTCTCTCTATAGAATGAAATAACTTGGTCCAATTTCATTACTCTCTACAAAATAAAATGTAGGGACCCAATTACATTACCATCTATAAAAAAAAATGGTAGCGTCCAATTTCATTATTCTCTACTATAGAATGATGTGGTTGGGTGCAAAATCGAAGCATCAACTGACAGTTGTTGTTTATCATGAAAAGCTAGTTCTTTTCCTGTAATTTAGTAGGAAACATAATGGAAAAGGAGACACAGTTGATGGGAAAATTATAAAGACCTTTTCTTTTTGTTATAAGTCAGTTCTGTCTTCTGTCATCTGAGTTCCTTTAACAGATGTGATATAGAACTGTACAGCCAAACTTGTGTTAAGAGGCCAGCCTATTGGACAGAGTAAATTGGCTGTTTAAAACAGATTGGCTGCTTAACACAAATTGAATTACACTATAAATCTAACAATGGGACTTTCTGTAGTGGCTGTTTAAGGCAGGGTGGCTGCTTAAAAGGGTGGCTGCTTAACACAAGTTAGACTGTATTTGGTCTGCCCTTTTTTAAGCAGCAAACCTCCTGAGACGGATATGGATTTTCATGAGAGGCAGTCTCCTGACTGACTTACGGAATGCCGATGGTTCTACCCGCCTTGACCAGCCCTTATGGGCAGTTGAGTATGGGGTCTTCTTCCATCATTAAGTGTCAGGCATAGCTACATAACTGAAATAATGTTGATGTGATGTAAAACCCATGTAAAAAAGAAAAGAAATAAGCAGCAAACCTCTTTCGAGATTTGCAGTCTGTTGTGGCTCTATTCCAAGTTTTTGACAAAAGAGAATTAGTTCAATTTGAATTCAGTCTTTTACTTTAAAGTACGTAGCTTATTTCGCCTTAAATCTAAATACAAAGCGAGCATATTAAAAACATCGATTTAGGACCATCTTGCTTTAAGATACTACAATGAATTATTAAACAGCAGTCGGCAGATTTATATATTACTTCAAAAACAGACTATAAATTAGATTATAAAATCTCTCATGCTCCTACAATTATTTATATGTCTACAATTTCCTTAAGGTAACTTATTAGTGAACAATTGTATCAAACTTATAAAGACTGCCTCAAAGAGATACATGTATTACTTTGTGATGTTGACCATATTGCTAAAATAGAAAAGTTGATTGTTTCTGAAAGCATCATTTGGTTTTGTCAAAAGCTTTTCATCCTATCTATTCAGGAAACAAGCATATATTCCGTACCTCTCATATAGATATCACAGAACATTCTTTGTGGACTATTATAAATACTCTCAGGCTCACCATGCTTTTTGTGCAAAAAATACAGCAAGTAATATAGACTGATGCACCTGTGATGCTTGCATGTTTGGGTAAGGTACATATTAAACAAATTAGCAATGTTTTTTGTAATTAACACACAAATTTTTACTCTGCCAAGATTTTCCTCCCTTTTGTTTAACAGATTAAAGACCTTGGGCCCGTTTTACTAAACAGTTTACGCTTAAGATTTGCGTAAGTCTAAAACAACAAGTCCTTTTATTTCAATAGTTGGCAAAGCAATATTGCAAAGTAACACATCATTGGAATCGTCTCTCCGAGACGCTTCCAATGACGTGTCACATTGCAATATTGTACTTTCATTGAAGATATTATCCATGTTAATCAATTATGACTTACGCTAACATTTTCTGTAAGTTGCTTAGTAAAACGGGCCCTTTGTGATGGATCAAAATAAAAGCGAAAAGCAATTACATTACTTCTAAGTTAAGTAAATTAATTACTATTGGATTAGAATTGTTGTGATAAAAGGAGGTATTCCGAATTCAGATTAGTAAATAGTTATTAAGAATAATGGACATTCTTGTACTTTGTCAAGGTATTGTTTCTCTCTGTAAAAACAAATCTATTTTGATGTCCCTACATTCTCTAGGGCCGAGGACTCATTGGGTTTCATCGAACTCATTGGGTTGCATCCATGATTTGAATTCTAAACTGAGCTTTATTTAATCAATTAACATTTTGCCTCATGTTAACTTGTCTAAATCCACCGGCAATGAAACATTTACCAGCCAACAGTGACAAAGAAGATATTGCTTATGACTTCCTATTTCTTCATTTGTCACTAAGATGTTCCATAATTTGGTATTGCAAACAATTGTTTTTTCCATACCAGTAATTGCTGTTAACTGGTGTCTTCTATTACGATACTTTCACATCAGAAATAACCCGAATGAGGGAATAGGTTATGCTTCTATCAATGCTTGATTTGTTGACAGGGTACCATTCCATCTGTTAATCAAAGGCTGGGTACCATTTATCATACTTCCTGTCATGTGATGTTTACCCTGGGAGCCATTTTGATTAATGGTATCTGTGAAGCCTGGCAACCTACAATATTAGAATCACTCACTGTGCTGCAGAAAAAAGACATCTGAGTGACTTGTCCCTACTGTCTACCATAACATACGCTTTATCCTTCCCCATATATTCGATTTGGGTCTGATCAAAACTCAAATTTAAGCAACTACAGACTTCAAAAACATTTTCTTTTCTTTGTATAAGAAACCTTTGTGACAAAAAAAACCCCACTTAAAATGTGTTTGCTGTATACAATCATTAAAAAACAAACAAACAAGCATCAGCAACACTTTATTTTGGCAATGCAGGGTGTTCAAATGGGACCATCATATTCCAAAACTTATACCCTACTTACTATTTAACTCAGCATTTGTCAGTTGGACTAGACTTTGAGGGGATGATTTATACCAGTTTTTATCATAACAATAAATTGTTCTCTCTGCATTTTCTAAATGTCACAATTATCTGGATGGACTTCATAATGATAGTCAGGCATTTCTAGATAAAAGGGACCATAGGAGTTGTTGATATACAAAATGTTGGGAACTTTCTCTTTGGATAGTATTTTGTGGGTGTTTATTAGAATTGTCTTACAAGGCAATGCTAATAACTACCCACAATATAGGGTTAAAAGAAGGAAGTATAAAGAAAAACGACATCAGCAATACTGCATCATCTGGAGGTCTGACAATCTTAAATTGCTATCAATTAACCTTTGTAGATCTGTGGTTCAATCATTTCACTTAGTCAATGTATTGATCAAATCTCTGCCATATTTTAAGATATAACTTATTGATAAATACCAAATTTGACAAAGGTTGCACTGATCAATCAATAATTGAAGATTTTGGTGAGAACAAAATTTAATTGAAACAAATGGTTTTGGTTATTATCAAATGAATGCGGAAAGCCCTCTTATTTTTAGCAATAATGCATATATCTCTGGTTGTAATGATTTTGTATGAAGGAAAAGAAGAAAAATCTTTTGCTCATTCAATATTTTCAAAGAAATTTATATTTTACAAACAATATGAAGGTATTGCTGCATCAAGGGTTAACAGTGTTTGCCTAAAAAACTGTCCTCTATCAGATCTGTGTCAGAGACGCCTGTTTCCTGGATATCATGTACAGTTGTAGGATGGAATAGCTCTGCAATTGTCTGCAAGAGAATATGACATTTAGCAGCAATAATCCGTACTGAAATAAGACAGACTGCTATCAAAATTGACTCTGGCATTTTAGTGTACTGTTTGCTCGGGTACAGATTCGATAATGGTCTTGTGTGTTTCAAAGGAAAGTCTTATACTCCTTTCATTGTTTAGAAAAAAGCAAGCCATCTAGTGATTTTTGTAAAGTATTAGAAAATAATAATTACTTTTAAGTATTTGCTTTTAAGGAGTTGTTGCTCAATGTTTAGAAAATTTCTTTGTTTCACTTTTTGTCTAAACTATCTTGAAGTGTTGGTGCATTTAAATGTGTATATCGAGAGTCATTGGAAGACAAAAAGGACTTCCAGGGCCGTTACCTATATTGGGAACTAGCTTTTCCATTAATTTGCATTGAACCCCCTGACAAAAGTGGATAATAAAGAATTTGCTAATCTCCTACTTCATAAAAATTTCACCTTGATCCATCTGCTGCAGCTAGAACCTTTAGGTATGATCACAAAAGGATCAAGTGCTCTGAATGAGAAATGAATCCTTTTATCACAATTATGGCTTCTTCTCAATTTCATACAGTAAATGCTTTTTTTCGTTTGCTACTTTTGTTTTCAATTTTATCATGTCACTAAGTACCATATAGATGAGGTGATGGCTAGAGCAACACAATTCCTTCTAGAGATGGAACCATTAGTCCACTAGATTATACAGCGATTTTAGAACAAAGGTTTTAAAGTAATGTATGGTGTCAGGGTTCCTAATTGTCAGCTTAAACTACTCTACTCAGGATAAATTTGGGAAATTCTCTCCGTTTTATGGACATCTGGCAGATAGCCTCCGGTCTTATAATATTGACCAATGGCTCTCTGAGATACCGACCAGATTAACCAGGCTATTGGGGCTGGTTTCTCCCTTAAACTTGTTTTACTCAGGGACATTAACTTGTCTTTGTTAACTGATTCCTTCATATAAAGATGTTTCGTATTCAACCAGCAGCTGAAAATATAAGCAATCATTGGGACGATTAGAGAACTAATTTCTTGTTTCAAGCTTATTTTTCACTGTGTTTTCTATCAAATCTTACATAGAAGATCTCATTTTTCCAATTAGCAATTTTCGCTTGTAGTTTTTACCGGTTCCAAATTCCATGTTGGAGATATTGGGTTAAGGCTGTTTTCAACAGTACTGGTATATCAGTCATATTGGGGCTGTCAGCACCCATATCTGTACTGATGTTTTTTTTCTCACCAGTGCTGCACAAATTATTCTTTCTAAACTGCTGACTGCTTTTCCCCTTGATTGAAAGCTATATATAGTATACAACAGTAACACATATAGAAGGGACATACATGTATTACTGTACTATTAGTAAGAAGGAACCATTGTTACAGTGTTTTCCCAAATCTTATGACGCATGATTGTCAATGGGAGTCATAGTGATGTAAAGAGCTAATGAAGTAATGGAAGAACCCATAGTACTCCAGTTGGGAAATTTTTAAAAGCTCCTAATGGAAACCCATAGGGGGAAGGCTATTGCTAAGATTTAACCCTATCCCTGTTCAGCAATAATGTTCTAATTGTACATGAATGTATATAGAAAGGATTGAAACTGATGCTATCAAACGACAATAATATCAATATCATTTGAAAACTACCAGAACTGTTTATTATTTTTTTAAGTGATTCTTAAACTGACGAAAGTAGATTCTGCTAATAATGAGCACATTTTAGTTTTACTTCCATCTGATTTAAATGATTTCTCATGCATATGTTTCAAGCAGATCTCTCTCTATTAAAGAGAAAGTGTAAGGATGAGTAACTGCTCTTCTTTTTTTAAATCAAATTAGAAAATATTTTAAAGATTTCTCTTTTTGAAGCAATTTTATCCCTTGATACATGATTATTTTTTAAGTGTATTATGAGAAGTAGCTTGATGTGGGCATTGTCAAATGAAATTCACATTCTCAAGTCATGTAATAATCCCTTTATATTCCAAACTCGATTTCTTCATTGGACCAAATTGGTAACCAAGATGGAGGGAAATTATTAGGTATTTTAGAACAATCAAAGTAACATTTTTATTGTGGTATTGGATAAAACCAAAAGATAAAAACATTCAATGATTCTCACAGATGACTTTTTAGCATGTTTTTTCTGTAAAATATCTCAATTAAAGGTTTTCAACTAACCTAACACTATTATAGCTCAATCAATACAGTTTGTTATGAACTGTCTGCATTGAGTTATTCAAAATTCCTTGAAGGGTGATTTATTGAGAGATACATCATTATTCAACAGTTCCATTGCCATGATAGAAATGAAAATGTATAAAATATATTGTACCTTAGTAACAGACCCTCCTGTTACTACATTATTTTCAGGAAAAATTCAGCTAGGAAAAACTATAAATTTTGCCCAAGTTGATACTCAGGGTTTGTATATAAGTAATAATATGTTGCAAAAAGCATGACAAAATCTGAACATAAAACCTATCTTGTTGATACACAGTATTGTCATCCAGACAAGAGTTTTCTATGGTCCAGTACCTACAATACTGGGTTTGGAGAACAAATAAAAAAGTTTAATTTTAAAAAAGACCTCTCCCTGAATATCTAAATACAAGAACTGCCTTCAGTGACTCTTCCTTCAGCATTAGTAAATATTTGCGGGCATTTTGAGCGAAGATTTATCACTTGATGAGCTGCTCATTGATATGCAGGGACATGCCATAAAGGAGACTTGAGGCAGTCTGTGGTAATTGGATAAAGCCATAATGCTTCAAAGAATGTAATGAGAGACCAGGGTTAAAAGATGATATTAAATATTTCATTTCACCTTTTACCCCATATATGGAGATCCTCATTATAGCGTTATTGCAGACAAATGCTATTGGAGCTAGATGTATTTTTAATTATGTTATACTTTTCTCTGGTAACCGATTTTGCTACTGGTCCAACTTAAAAAGTGAAAGCAAGAGTAGATTGTTATCAACTCTTTCACTGCCGATTTGCGCACAGCATACTTCTTAGTGCCACATTTATTTTGGGTTTATTTTTGTGTATACAGTACGGTGTGAAGGAAAATCCTGACGGGGTACTGAATCGTCGATAGGCGAGATGGGCACTCTGCATTTTAACATATGTCTCCTTTTGTCAAAGTTGTGTGCTTCAAGTATAAAAGAAGAAAATGGTCAATTGGCAGTTGTTCTTTGAGAATTGCTTACAGTCAGGTCTTACTTTATAAGATCTGGCTAGCTTCCTGAGTTGCATTTCATTAAACTAATAACAAGAAAGGACAAAGTAATAATGTGCTACAGCCTACATGTCTATCTCAATTGTAGACATGTGCTCCATTGTATATTAGTGTTTAGATAACAGATAATTTGTCAATAAAAGTATAATTTTATATGATTATGTGTTCAGGGATATTTGGGTTATATGGTATTTATAATGCTTAGCCCCATATCATCACAATGAGTCACTTGCTTGTAACAATCAATTTTGTAGCAATGATTTCTTTTCAATATCACAAGGAAAATATAGATTTTCTACTATTGAAAAGATTTATCTATACACATGTACTTCCACCTCCAATTTGGACCAACCACAGAATCTGATAAAAGGGGTATGGGTAGATGTTGTATTGCAGCAATTGTTATCATGTAGCATTGGGGCGGGTCTGCTCTGGAATTGTACTTTGTGTTCGTGCACAGAGCCATGAACCAACACAGATTTCCGAGAGATGGAGACATGTTTCTAGAGCTAATTACAGGTGGTTTCTTTGACAGGCAGGTTCATACAATACCAGGCCATGACCAAATGGGCTTTTTAGAGAAATCTTTAACAGTAATTTACTCATTATGAAAATGAGGTGATGGTAATTTGTCTATGCAACAAAACAAGCTTAAAAGATTACATTGATATACATGTATTTACAATGCACTTAATTGGGTTTTAAGTGATTAAGTAAACCACTGTGATAAAAAAGAAGTTGCACTTTTCAATTGATTTCTTTTACTGTCATGATGGATTTCTATCTTTTGTCCCAGACATATAAATCATCAAAGAGTGGCCTTTGTGTATGGTATTTAGCTCATGACCTAAGTTGAAGCTCTCTTCATGTGGATTCAAATCCCAATTACAGGGTTTTCTTTAAGAATTGGGGTAGAAGGCCAGAAGACCTCTCAAGAAGGCAAGGATGTCTAAGGGAACAAATGCACCGAAAATGAGTTTTACCTCTTTTTAGGTACCAATAATATATCTTTTGTAACCATTCGGAAAATTTAAGCCGGTCAGAAAGGGACTTGAGGCGTTCAAATCTGCCTGCAGCCGCCTCTTAAGGAAAACCCTGCAATTAGTACAAAATGATTTGGTGTTCTGTGAGAGAAAATCTCCATATATGCATAGCTAGGATTGAGGATCATTGTAGCAAGCTTTACCAATGTTTTGTTTTGCAGTTAAGCTTTGGGTTTTCATCCATCAGTTTCACTTAATATAAGCAAGATATTACAAAATAATTGAAATACTGTTTGATGTGATTCCATAACTCATTAACACAAGAGAGAAAGGAAAAGTACTGTAACAGGTACCCATGTTTCCGTGACTCTGCTCTATAAATTGAAGGATGCACCGGAAGGTTAGAGGAAATACAGGTACTATTGATCAGCAAGTCCATCATAGAGGATCAATTAACCTCCTATCTTATAGGGATCTTAAAACTCTCAGACTGCTGCAATTTGGAATAAACAGTATAGGCAACACCCGAAGAAGAGCTTTGTAAAAGATTGTAGTTAGTCATTTATAAGAAGATGAAGAATTTGCTTTAGTCTTGCATTTGCTCTTTGAAATTTTATCATTTTTTAATTTCTGTTCTATTACGCATATGATAAAAACTGCTTTGAATAATGGAGAAACTCAGCTCCCCATGAGCAATTTTTCCATACTTGTTACAGCGGTGTTTTGGAAAATCTACTGCTGGTGTATCAAAGAAGTATAATTATTATACCCATTTCAATGAGTTTATATCAAAAGGTTTGAATGGGTCTAGCTCTTTGGCTGTGTGCATCATGGACTTCAACTATTATATATACCCATTGCTATTTGCATCAATCAATTATTCAACCAATCAATCAACCCATCATTCAATCTCTGATCAATCAAATAATATATCAATACAATTTGTTCTTTTTTTCAAATTTCAAATAGGGATATACAAGGTATGTGTTTTAGGTTAACAATCCAGATATTGAATGATTTAGAGATGTTTGCATGCAATGATTTAAAAACCCTAGGGTAATTTAGATATTCGTTAGAGTTGTCTCAATAAGACAGTTTTGATGAGTACAAAACAATATAGGGCACAGGAGGAAAAATGAAGAAGTTACTTAAGGAATCAATTCAGTACTTTGAGTACTCAGATCAGGTGTTTTTGTCATGGCTATAATTTACTTGTTCATAATTATAAAGGCATCCACCAACTTCTGTATGAATCATGTCAATATAATATTGATGTTATAACAGAAGGTTTTACAGGGAAATTGGTTTGAGGAGGACCAAATGGTGTAAGCTGTTTTTCCTAAGTAATTATAAGCCTGTCTTCTACAGGCTTTTCAACCAAGTTCTTCATTAGGTGTTTTGTGATGAGCCCATTATTGAAATCAAAAGCAGACAACAAGTATTTTGTACAAACATGTTTTTATTGTTGTTGTTTTGTGATAATACATAGAAGCCATTGTTACAAAAGGCAATTGGTTATGATAATAAAGCTTTCCTTCTGTACGAGATGTTTCTTTAACCTCCCATATCAGGTAGGATAATTTATGTAAACATAAAGGAAGAAGTTGACACCTTAATTCATTATGACTCACTTTAATGCATATACAGTAGATTTTGGCTTTAGAAACCACCATGAAATTAAAGAAATTGTGCAAAAAGCATGAGGTCATGTGTGTCCTATTGGTCAAAGTTGCAACTGTAGAACAAAGGGGTCCCAGGTTCAAGCCCAACCAGTACCTCTAAGACACTAATTAAAGCCATAGCTTTGTACTGTTAAAACAAGGAAAGCGGTAACTAAACTAAAACCATTGGCACAGCGTTAAACCCTTCAAAAACAAACACATCTAAAGCATTTTTGGCTAATTTTATGTTTCATGTCTTTTTTTGCTTTCACTTTGGGCCAGTGATAAAATCCAATATGATGGAAAGCGTTAATATCTTGTGGTTAGCTTAAAGACTGTTCCGATGAATCATTTAATCCCTCCTGATTGGTTCCCCAATCCCACATGGACCCTGGACCCTAATCAATTATTTAGGGAACCTCTCTGGAATCATTTGATTTACTGGAAGTTTGTATTTTATGGGTGTTCCATTGTCTCAATGAATCCAGATTATCAAAGAGCCTCAACATATGTCCCTCAATTGTAACTTGTCCATATTCAAGCAATGGATGGAGGGTAACTACCAAAAGAAATCATAAATAAATAAACAACATACAGAAAGCTCAGCAATTTTCTTTGTGATATTAGATAAGAAACAATTGTAAGAAAATAGAAATTATGTTTTATTTCTTTACCAATTGTATGAGCATCAATCAAGATATGAGTTATTATGAAGTAATAGACTAATAATACTCTTAGTAATCTACAAGTTGTAAAATATATAAAAAAGAAAATGATCAGTGTTATGATTAATAAAAATAAAGCTCCATGAAACATTTAGAATATCAATTCAGCACAAGTTAAAATGACCTAGGGCCTGCAAATATTAGATTTATTTTCAGAATTGAATTTGTTTCTCTTCATGTCAGATTCACTTTGTGACAAACTGTTCAAATGTCAAGATTACCCTCATAATGTGGCTGCACTGTGAATATCCGGGAACCAGGGAGATGGGCTGTAGGATTTTATGTTTGGTCTACATTGATTGGTTTATGGTTTAGCCAAATTTCTACAAATTGGGATTCTATATAGTGCAGCTTTTTCAAACCTGGTTTTGTATTTGTGAGAATCTGTATTGCTTTAACAGAATTTCAGTTATATTGTGATGTCTAGCTCATAGTAGATGGTGAAGACCCTGTCGTTAACTGAGGGTAAAAGGTGGACAAGCCAGGCAGAACCATTGGCAGACTTTGGCAGAACCATTGGCAGTTCAAAGTCCAAAAGTCAGACAGAATATTACCTCATAATTATGAAAATCCAAATCTTCTGTTACCATTTATTGAAGCCAAACAACGTGCTGGCGTGATTTTTAACTTGGTACTGACTGTCCAGTTATAATGGCTCTTCATCATTGCTTACTAGGTCATGGTAATGCCAAATTGTGAACTGATGCCATTTCCAGGACAAAATAAGGTTATTTCTAGGTTGGGATCTAAGGCATTTAACTATACATATATCCAGTGTGACAGCATTACTGAAGAAACAATATTTTCAAAAAGGTGATAAGTCCCAGCTAAGCCACCAATGCTAAGGAATAAATGAGCTCCTGCATGCTACCAAATAACTCTTAAAACACAAACTTTGGACAAGGATACAGGATCACCATGAATTATAAAACAATCATCAGGGAGCATTTGTATTGATTGCATAAAGCCTCCATTATCGTATTTTATAATTCATTCGGACATCTGTTAAATTAGGGTATTGAATGCATGTGCATTCTCAGGAAGCGATATGAGGGATTTAATTTGGTTTTCAAATAAAGTATGATTGTGAAGGAAACATAAAAAAGTGAATTGCCATATTTTGTTTCTGCATTTTTTTTTTATCAATGTATGAAATACAAATCTAACCTATTTCTTTATGAACAATGTACACTGCACATATGGCCTCAGTTTGACTCACCTTGGACTGAAGAGTTGAGAATAAATGATCCATTTACAAATTATATTGCTAGATACTGAACTTGAAATCCCTAGAATACCCATTATCTGTCATTTTGAAACTTATTTTTTCGTGGGATCTACGGTCGCTCTTGCTATACATGGTGACTCTGGGCTGGAATTATTCGGTTTAATATGAATACATGTAGTTTTATAATAGCCTCGACCAATGTACACCAAGAACAACCAAAGTAATCTGCCAAAAGAAAAAGTTTCAAAATGGCATATTAATATTATGGCTATTCTACCTTTAATGTGTACAATGTACATTCTTCATATAATGAATTACTGTAACATGCATATTAAATTGTAGTCTATTATATTTCCAGATGATAACTTCATCGATGTTTGCTCCCAGCATTCCATTAGTGCTAGAAGTATCCATCTCCATCATACATCCATTTTCGCCGGCATCTACAACTACAACCAGTGTTCTTGCCTCATCACTCCCGACGACTGTAACACCACGGCAACACTGAAATTCCGCAGCATAGACATACGTCTTCAGAGCAAAGCAAACTTTTCACGGTGCAGTGCTGAAAGTCGGATTGAGCTGATTGGTCAATCTGAAGTGAAACAATATGGCTGCAAGCCGGGGGAGTTTCTCAGCGGTTTTGAGGAGTTTCATACTAGCCAGGAAAACAACATGGTGTTTTATCTCTACAAGAGACCCCTAGAGTTCCCTACCAAACTCTGGCTTGAAGTCCAAGGTAAGGTTTCATATTTGTGTCAAAACATTGCTTGACATCTTTCAATCAAATAAATATATTTAAACGTGCCTGTAAAAAAAAAGAGAGAAATCCTTGAGACAAAAGAAATAATGAGCAACCTCAAATATATCGTTGTTGCAATAATTTCTTCACTGATTTCCATACTTTATAAGTGTCACCTCTGTCTCTTTTAGAACAGTAAAAACAAATATGGCGTAAGGAAGTTGGTCAATAACTGACAGATTTCCAAGAAATTGTTAGTGAGAATTCATTAAATTTTAATCACATTACACATCAAATCACAACTTAATTGAATGTTCATAAGAATATAGGCCTCACCAAGGTCTCAAACTCTGAACCAATGTATTTCAAGCCAGACATGCTATGGATACAACTTATGTAGGTCAGCAAAGGCATTACTGGTCAAGATAGGGTATCAACTAGCACGGAACAGAATAATACATTCACCTTCATCCAGATACAGTAAGTATGATTGAGATGTGACCATCCATGAATTTTATGAGCTCAATTAGATGTGCTCTGATTTTCAGAAACCAAAATTGGTGTATTGAGATGACCTCAAAGTTGATAAAAGAGTGGCCTTTTATGGAGTTTGATGATGAATTTGTATTTTCTTTTGGAAAAAAGGGGAAAATGGCCATCATTAGCAACATCAATTTTGTTACAATGTTTACTTTAATGTTCCAAATTTTGTAACCATGTATTTGTATGTAATGGATGCAGATAATCTCAAATGCCTTTTACAGCAGACAAAATTCAAAATCATTATATTCAAAGGGAATTCTCTCTTCTTTGTTTTTCGTTTTAATCTTTGTCATGAACAAAATTAAAAGAAAAATGTTGGAAGAACCATTTTGACAAGAGGATAAATTGCTAATAAGAAATAATTTATCCATTTGTCATAGAAGTTTCAAGTAAGTCAAAGTGCATCAAATACCACAAACAAGCTGGCTATGGTATCATTGAGTTAGGGGTTATTGAGGTTCTCATCACATCATTTTGCCTGATCATTCGTTATAAAATGTTGTCCGCCACAACTTTCACAGAACACTGGATGAGGATATTGTTGACATTATACAGGAAGAGGAATAATGGTCTGGAAAGCATTGTAATGGTGTTTACCAAGAAGATTATGCTAAACTCCTGTACATTAAATCATGGTTATTTCCATAAATGTCAAACTTATATTCTGAGGATTTACCAACCCTTCATTTGTGTGATCCCTCCTGAATCTGAACCAGTACTGACATTTTTGACAGTTGTAATCCTGTTGTAATTAAAGAGAGGACCATGGATTTGTGCCATCTTTCTTGCCCCTTCTATTTGGTGCTTAATTTGCACAAGGTTTTATTCCATAGACCGTGGAAGATTATATTGGAATCGTATTTGCCAGTGTAATCTTTATTCACTTTTTGTCATGGTTAGAAAGATTTATGAGCTTTTACTGTAATTGGTTCTAACAAGTAAGAGATTGCAATGGGGAGGGGTGGTTGAAAGTCACAAATTTAATGCATGTGATACTGTAAAAAGGCTGAGAATGGCTGTGGTGTGAACGTAGAGAATTTGTGTAGTGTTTGTAGGATTGCATTTTTTATACTGAACCATATCATACCAAACATCATACTATAATTAGGTAGGAATGGCTTTCTTCCATGGCATTCTGAGGGCTTAGGATAGCTTTATTAATAAAAAGCCAGCTCCATGTGAAAACTCCTAGTAGTTCCCTGGTTTGGATCCTGGATTTCTTTGATTAATTGAACAACTCTTGAAAGCAATGCTGAATCATGAACAAAGTCTGTTGTAGGTTTGCAAATTTTTGAATGATTTAATTCAATACTGTATAAAGGGAAGCCATGATGGAGAAAACTGTTTCTTATGGTCTAATCACCAAGCCGTATCTCTACCAACAGTAATGAAATTCTGAATAATGCATTAACTCTAAACAAAACAATGTAGTGTGGATTCTCCCAAATTGAAATCATTTGATGAAGATCCTTATAATTGTTATATTATTGAAAGATGATTATTATATTTTTTGGGAAGTACTTTGGGAAAAATAAAAAAAATAAAATATGCATGAAGCATCCTTTTTTTTTTTTTACTTTTCCTCAATTGTTTTATAAGTAAAATGTGACATACCTATTTACTTTAATCTAGAGATTTGGTATTTACTGGTACCTAAACTTATCAAAGTGTTTGTTGTTTAAGGATATGGCCATATTTCTTTGTTAGTTTATATCCAAACTATGCAAAGAAAAGTGTACCAACTTCCTTATTTCCAGGTCAGAAAGGGTTAAGTTTAAGCTTGGATTGGAGAGCCATGCTATCTTAACCTTTTCCAGGATATAACTACTAAATAGATGAAAGTTGTATACTCGAACACAAGGGAGAAATTTCTCCGCTTCATTTTGTCAGTCTCATTTCCTCATCAATATCAAAGCATTTGGGTCATCCATCAAAAGGATTTATTTTTGTCTTCGAAGTTTTCAGATTGGAAAAGTCTGATAAAATTGAGAATTGAACCTGTACTGTAAAACAATCAAAATGCTTAGTTCCCATTGCGCAAAACTCAAATGAATATATTTGCACTCGAGCTGTATCGATATGTTTGGGGGTAGGGCATGTCTTCATGTTTATAAAGAAGTTGGTTTCATAAGAGTTAGTTCCCTGTGATTCTTCTTTTGCTCTGTGCCCATGGCACGATTGCCTTTTGGATAAGGCAACTTTGGCCAAGATCCTCTTAATACTGATTTATAGCGAGTTGATCCTGCTTTATCTCTCGTAGAATGCTTATGGCTTCTATTAGCTTGACCAGCACTTAAATGTGCTTGTTCACAGATGTAAGAAAATTTGAAAGTTAAAATTAATTTCTTAAAAGCTGCACTGATTTATGACACTCACTGAAGAATAGTCATTTGTACCCAAATCATAGATGGTTTTTCATTAAGGTTGTTTACAGTGAATGAACATGGATTTTAATCCAAAAACATGACATTGCTTTTGAGACCTACTGCATATAACCTGTACATACATTGTACTAAGATAAATTGATGCTTCCTGAATTAATCATGTCTTCAAAAGCTATTTTTAATTGTATACCAAACAAAAATACACAAACTGTATTGTTTTAAGGACATTTCATTTTGACTTTGGGATTTTCTTTTTTATGAACACACCTTTAAGGACAGTTCAAAGTTTGGGGTCCCCCTCCATCCATGATGAGGCACACATGGTAATATAAAGGGTAAATGTTAATGTGATGTGAAAACTTTACCATTTTAACAAAGATTTTGTGTAACATCTCCAAGGGAAATGTTTTAATTGGTTAGAGATTCCCATTGGAATAGAAGCAATTTCCACAAAGTAGCTGATAGGAGAAATTATTTCACCATTCACCATTTTCCTCTTCTAAACTCATTTAAATACTGGGTAATTTTCTTAGAATAGATTTTTGTGTGGTCTGCTTTCTCAAAAAATTAAATATCTGATTAATTTTGATGATGAAAGATACTCAGAGAAGCAAGCAGGTTAGATCACAGGCCAGCTGCCAATTTACTTGGCGGCTCTCCTGAATCTAACCTGTTTGCATAAGTATGAAGTCGGTTCCAGCACTATAAGGGATAAATGTCCGTGTTATTATCCTAAGTGATTGTCTGATAGATTAGATAGGACTGAATAACTTTGTTTATAACTTATCTCTATAGTGTTTTGTGGGTGTATCCTTAGGTAAGACTCTTCAGAGCTGCATGCAGCCTACTCGTAACTTATTAAACCAGGAATGCCATAGTAGAACTTGGAAATCGTTGACATGGCATTAGATCCTTAATAAATGGACAAAATGTTCCCTTAACCCTTTCCCAAACAATAACGACATTTGACCACTTTGTTAAAGACAACTTAGAAAACATTGTAGGAAAATGAGAAATTGCTCGTAATGAGCAATTTCTCCTTTACCCACAATGTTTTCTGCCCTATCAGAAGATTATTTTCCAATTTCATCACATTTTGAAATGTCGTCTGCAAACTCTTTCAATTTGGGACAGTCCAAATTTTGTTGTTTGGGAAAGGGTTAATTGACGAAGAAAAAGCCTTAATTTGCTTTTGCACATTCACACTTGAATCAATTAGATGTATCTTTATTTGCACTAAATGACCTTAGCTGTCGATGCACCTTAAAACACTGCATTCTTTTTAAAATATTTATTGTTCTAGTTACTTGCAAATAGTTCATGCCTTTATTGTTTGGATGTAAATGGTATGTGTGTAGAAGTTGTGAGAGTACATGAGTAAAAGCCTAGTCTATTCTATATATGTTTTTATAAGACTTCTCTGTTATGAAGAAAATCCATCCCTATACATTTTAAGGTGTTACTACTATGTCATTTAATCTTCTCATACCCTTATCCTTATATACACAACTCGAACAATTGTTTGGAGCTGGTCACATTTGAATCCCCTAAAATAGAAATGGCCTATTGTTACAAACAAATTCTCTTTTTGTATAAATGTTTTTATATCAGGTATGCAGTTGGTCATGTGATGTTATTTGTTGCTTTGATAATGTTCATTAAGTAGTTTGTAGATCATGTTGTTTACTGAGATCTAATCACAACGGAGAAAAGGATTTAACCAGATGGCATGCATTGTTTTCTTAAGACAGTTCACATTTGATATGTTACCCTCATAAAGTTTAATATTAAAATAAAGTCAAAACACCTCAAAGCGAACAACTCTAGAAACCATTGTGGCCAGCATACAAAGCAAAAACTTCTTGTGATATGATAGAGAAAATTTAACGTTTCATGCTTTACTATTATCCTCAAGTGCTGTTTTCAGTTAAGAATATGCGCAACATGTCAAATAATGGAATGAGTTCACCAGCCATTGTAAATATTTGCTTTTTTACTGTACCTGATGGATCTCAGATGGAATCAGTAGCAAGATTTTGTTACTGTGCCATTAAGGAATCTGTTCAAACAACATTGTATCTTTGTTATAAAGATAAGCCATGCTTGCAAGTCTGAAAATTGTTTCATAGTTTGGTATTATTTATTTCCATTTGTTTGTAAAATGAGTCTTATCAGAGTTAAGGGTTAACAGATTTTTGACAATCTGTAAATGGGGTGACATGAAAATATTTACCAATTGGATTTGCCGTTTGTCATTGAATAATGTGTTTTAACTTGGTACCCTTACTTTGGGGTTTCAAAGTATATCATTTTTGAAAACATACTCAGGAAATTATAGAATACTTTAATATGTCTGATTATCAACATCAACATTGAAATGAGAATGGAGAAATGGAGTAATTGCTCATGTTACAAGTCATTTGTAATTTCTTTAAAGAAATTGTCTACTTCAGCTGAAGGCGCATAGAATACACTTTATATGACAGAATGAATATAGATACTGATCTAGTCTATTATAATATCTTAGATATGTCAAACATAGCTCTATCAAAGTTGGTTGTAAAATCAATGACTTTGTATATGAATTACAATAGTATGCTTCCACAAGAGCCGTCTGTATACAAATGATTCGGAACCATTAAGAGAAAGATTTGTTGTTGATTACTTGATTATATTATAATCAATTCCATAATTATGAATACCACTGAAGACAATTTCAGAATACTAGTATCTGTGAAAGATTTTAACACACATCCCTATATGGGAAATTGATACTGAAACAAACTAAAAGCAACAGCATGTGACAAAAGTATCGTGATCAATATACATTTTCCATATGATATTTGGAAGAGACCATAGTGACAAACAGATGATTGATTCAGTATGAGCAGTTTATCCCTCTGTAATGATAGGTAATAAGTGTACCACAGCAGATGTATCAGACTTGGGTAATGAGTTGTAACTTGGGATAAGCTTGCCCAGATGTATTTGGAGATATGGTCGAAAAGCGGATATCATGTTTCATAAGGAAGGTGACTGTCCATTGTGAAATGGTACACTTTTGGTGAAATATGATCATTAGCTGTGCCTTTACGTGATGGACATATGGCAGTTTTGCTCTAAGTTTACAGAATTTATTGATGTGTTATAGACCAAACGAAAACAAGATTAGGTTATGGACCAATTGTTTGTCAGTATATAAAGCACTTTGTGACATTTTTAGTCCTAATACAAACAGGTTTATATTGATACTATTATGATTAAAGGTGTGTTCTGAATAAACTTTATCCAACTATTAGATCATGGCGTAGAAACAGCTGCTCCATTGTTATTTAACCTATCACCGCATACAAACTTATTCTAAAACACTAGCCACATGAAAATTGATAACATCATAGTGATGGAATCAAAAATGATGTGAAACAAGCGATATCTTCCAAAACAAATGGTTCTTTCCAATGTCACAACCCTTTCTATAATGTGGGATCAAATCACTGTAGATCTTTGGATTGTGAAATATGTTGTGGGTTTGTGTCTTGGTTGACTTAACAGAATGCTGTTGGTTCTATCTACCTGTTATTATGGGCAGCAATAGGTCACTCCTTTGGTGTCCTGCATGGCCCAGTAATTAAAGTGGCAGACTTTGACCTTGGGAGGCCCGGGTCCGAGCCCCACTGACATATCTCTGGTTTCGTGTGAGTGACCTTTAGCAAGTCACTTCAGAGCCCTAGCCTTCTACTGGTGGATCCAGGAAAGCTGTTACAAAACTAAATTAATTGTTTATACGGCATTATACACCATACAAACAAAGAAATAGGTCCCTCCTCAATCTATGATGAGCTGGGGATCAATATTTAAATGAAAACTGTTGATGGGATGTAAGAATCCTATTCATCAAACCAATTTCATATTGAAATGATGCTATTAATATTAGATAAATGTGTCATGAGCTCAGTTTGGAGCAAGTCTGACATGGAATACAGGATCCCAAGTTTGATTAATTATGATAGAAATTGTCCAAGTAGAGAGAGATATTTCTTGAAAACATAATGAACATAATGAAATCATAATTTATTCATGCTTTCTTTCAGCATCACCTGGTGCTTTCAATTTTGATCTGTCACATATTCCCATATGGGGGAATGAATCAAGGATCCAGTTGGGTCTATTTTGATTGATATATGATGACCTTATTGACTTTGTTGACCTCAGCTTTTGTAATAATTTGATTGAAATCTAATCATATCATAAATAATGTTAAAAATATCAAATACGTTATCTAGGAATGTTTAGATCCTTTGCCTACCATTGGAAGATGTTGGATTTATTATTTGACAATTTTATGCAAACAAAGGAATAGACTGTAGTCGTTATCCATATGCTCTTTGAACGCGTCCAAATTCAGACAATCATTAGTGAATAATTGTACATAGTAGCAAATGACAAATAAATTACTACACTCAATCAATTTTAGAAAACCAACGAATATCTCTTTAGAAAAATTACAGCTCTTTCTGAAAAAATGTAGATGTGATGTAGATGAAAATTATCTTTTATATTAGTAGAATGCATTTTAAAATATAATTCAGTTATTACGGTTTGTTATGTTAAGTGTTTATTGCAAACCAATGATATTAGAGAAGTTTTTTCCACAGATTCTTTCTCTACCTGTTGAAGATGAAGGGTTGTACGAAGAATCAATTAATAATGCTTGGGATGGTATTATCATTTATGTGTGGACACTTGAAATATTATGATCATTCATTTACACAAAGTGGTACAATTCACCTCTTACATGGAAAAATGATTTACTTCATTTATTTTGTATATAAACTTACTTGTAGAATGTAAAGATCTAGTCTGGGAAATCTATGAAAGGTCAGAAAATAGTGAAGCATACTTTTTCTATGGATTATATCTTATATCTCACTAAACCCTCTCAAAGTTGTGTGCACTATTGGTACAGTGGTAGAGCGCTGGTCTCTTGTACCGATTCCATTCTGTAACACTGTGAGGTGAAAATTACCGGCCTAACCCACAAATCGGTGCGAGTACTGGTTTAAAAGTATCCAGGAAGCAGTCATCGAGAGTGAACTTAATAAGCTTCAAACTTCATCACAATTAATGTCAAGTAAATAAGTTGAACTAAACTAAAGTTTTTTAAACTCACACAAACCTTTCTTAGATTAGATTCATTCAGAAAAATAGAAAGTAATCCTCAACCTGCTTTTATAGCTAAGTTGAGTGTTTGGTACCTAGTTGTGTAGATTTGCATTAGACAGCATAGAAATGAAAGGTCACAAAAATCTTCTCACAAAAACCTTCATGTAAATTATTTAAATGTAAGTTAGATATAATGTTGACTTTACATACAGTACAAGTTGATATTCACATCCACTCTTCGTTGACTATTAAATGTCACATCATAACATTTCATTTTCATATCAATGACATCATCATACATTTCGTACCCACCTACATTTTTTGATAGGCATACTCTTTTTAAACCTATCATTTCACAAACAAATCAGTTTGTTATAGCTATAACTGAAAACTAATCTGATAAAAGAGAAATAACTTGTGTCAAGCAATTTCACCTGCCATCACATCATTTCTATATCTATCATAAGTAAACTTCAATTATTTTTAGGGTTCAATGCAATACTATAGTAAGTGCTTCAGGTTTATGAAGGACTTGCACTAGTCTGATTTTTAACTCTCAAATTGTAGTCTGCTGCTGCTTTCAAATTAGGTTTATTACACAACCCCTTACAAATATTGGAAATTTAACTCTTAGAATGCTGTTTTATTTTTCTAAACATAGATTTTTTTTCGGTCTGCTTTCCAAAACCTTGAATATCGGCTTAATTTTGATGATGAAAGATACTCTGAGTAGCAAACAGGTTATATCACAGGCCAGCTGCCAATTTATTTGGCGGCTGGCCTGGATCCAAGCTGTTTGCATAAGCATGAAGTCGGTTGCAGTTCTATAAGGGTTAATGTTGTGTGATACAGCTAGAAGTCTATATTTGCATAAATTGTCTGTTCCATTTACATGAACTGTCTCTACCATTAGAATGATTCCTTAATGTGTTCCCTCATTGAACTTTGTGATTCTCCAAACTAAAACTTAAAAAGCATAAGCAGAAGACAATTTTATGAGTATCAAAGATAAAGATAAAGTTGTGTTTGTGTGATATTTGATTGAATCAGTTGTATCAAAAGAATTGAAGAGAATGGACACAGTAAAACTTAAAGTGAGACTAAAAAGAAGTTCCCGGTAAGCAAAAGAAATTACAACTTAGAGGGATAGACATTACAGTGAGCAAGGGAAATAGAAGAAACTCATTTCTTTCATTGGATTACTTCAGTTTATTCTTGGTATTCATATGTCGGGGTAAGAACGTATGGGTGTAAAGCAAATAGTTCCGGCCCAGAATGATGTAAGTACTAAAGCGACTGAAGTAATCTGACTAAGTAAAGAAATTCAAAATGTTGGATTATGGGTACTCTACCTTAATGCAGATGAAGGGAGATATTTGCAAGGGAAGCAGACAAATCAAATCTAGACTAATGTGAAAATGTAGAAATAAGCAGTGAAAAACTGAAAGTAAACATAAAAAAGTTAATTAAATGGAGTACACATAATATTGCAGTAATCATTTAGTGTCACATGGACGTCAATCAAGGCAATATGAGATTGTTGAAGAAAAGACTGTTATACTGTAACAGTCATGTGACCTGGTCATGTGACCTGTAAGGTCGGGACTCTGTCTGGGTAATCAGTCATGCTGAAAGGAACTTTAATGAATGCCTTGGCCTTCATATTAACTTTTGCACCAGAAGGTAAAAACATTAGCATATGACAATTAAGATAGAGTTTATGATTATACAATAATTCACATGTTTATAACATACTCATTTTTCTCAATGTTTTCTCACCAAAGTGTATCATGTTCAACAATTCACAAGTCTGAGTGGAATATGTGGAATAGCCAAAGCATGTGATAAAAAGTCATAATTGTTTTGTTCAAGATGAAACATAGTGACATAAGAAGTATTTGCTTGTTCCCGATATAATGAAATAAAACAGCAGTAGGACTAAATCTGATTGACTGAAACAACTAAATCAATTTACATCTAATATTGGAGTTGGCACATCATTTAGGAAGGCTAGCAAGCATTTGATGATTGCACAGAAATTTGTACTCTGTCTGCTATAAATATTGACAGCAATATTTATGCTGAATCAGCGGAAGTGATCTCTGTAAAATGCTGGGCCTGCAGAATTGATTAGCGTGTAAGATGCCCTCATTGAAATCACTCTCACTTTTTGCAGTCTCTTCTTTCTCTAAGCATAAAAGTTGCATGATAACTTCTTGTTTTGACATTATAATGACAAAACAAACATTTGATTGGAAGGCATTTTACCTTTGTCCTAAGCTCATTTTATCCTTTCTTCCCAAACACTTTGCCTGCTTTTGAGGCTGCTAAGTATGATCAAATTCACCATTTGTAACTATCATTAAAAATTGATTGAATAATACTTCATTTTGTTGCATCTGCTGTAGTTTAAGTAGGATATTTGTGTTTTTAATTATGTATATGAAAGGATAAATCTCTCTGCTACAAGCAAATTTTTTATGATTATGCATCGGAGAGAAATCATTTAGAACTTTTGTTTTTTTTCATTTCCCATAAGAGTTGTTCCAGGCATTTGGGTTGATGATGTGTGAAGGCAGAAATGGTATATCAATCTGTTATAGATTAAACAAACATTACAAAAACTCCCCAGATTCAATTTCCAGTGTATTGGTTCAATGTTTTTTCAGGCCATCTGCTACAGAAGTGTAACCCTTTTCATTATTTCCAGATTTCTTCTTCAGTTGACATTGAAACTGACTGTATCAACAGGCTAAATGGCCTTAGCTGTCCATGCTCATTAACTACTAGAATGCTGGGTCATTTTCTAAACACAAATATTTTGTCATCTGCTTTCCAAAAGCTTAATTATCTGCTTAATTTTGATGAGGAAAGATACTCAAAGTAGCAACTGGTAAGATCACAGGCCAGCCACCAATTTACTTGGCTGCTGGCCTGGACCTTACCTGTTTGCATAAGCATGTAGTACGTTCCAGCACTATATGGGTTAAAACACCGTTCATCCTGTCACAACAGTTATAGAAATGTATTACCTCTAAACTGTTACACATGTAGCATACAACTTAAGGTAAATTCTTGATAAATGAAGAAATTTTTATGAAACTCACTAAGTCCAATTTCTCCTTTCGTCACGGTTAATACTTTTCATCTTGAATACAGATATCGTTTTTATACCATAAACTTTGTGGCTTGGTGATGTTTAGATAAGACTGGTCACACATTCAAGAGGGATAGGACTAAAACTATTGAATGGTTAAGTACAAGTTAAGACCCTGTGAGCAGGGAGCTTTCAGTTGGGGCCATCGCAAAGTTAAATGAGGGGGAAATGATTGTGATGTCTATTCATGAATACTCGTTCTCGTCTCAAATTAAGTCCAGTGCAGCGTAAAATGAACCACAGCTGTATTAGAGTGAGAATGAGTGAATAGAAACCAGAAGTTCAATTGTAAAGGTTGTGTGGGCCTGATGACTGGGTCTGGGTCTATAGTGAACAGATGATGAATAATTTTACACTCAATTAAACCATCATATTATGATAGCAGGTGTCTGTTTAAAATGCCGTAAAATAATAAAACATTTACTTGACATAGATCTGGTTACCGCCAGAGGCCATATTAGATTTGTTGCTTAGTTCCTCTTAACTTTTTATCAAATGCCACCACTGCTGTGTTGTACAGAGTTGACACCAAGAGCAATTTTTCAATTGGTCGCAATGAAAGTTGTTCCTTTTTTTTAAAATCTTTTTGGTTGGTAAGTGATTCTTTGTTCCTACAAAGGAGTTTTTATGTCATCTTCTAAACAAAACGTTAAGAGTGGATACCCAATATCTCAAAGGAAATGTTAATTTCCATACTTTATCAATGTCGTCTGCTCAATGACAGCATTTGGGTTTTCATGAGTCAGTCCCCCAACTGACTTACAGAATTCTGAAGGTTCTGCTAGGCTAGACCAGCCCTTTTGGTCAATTAAGTTTGGTGCCTTTATCCATCATAAGTCAGGGATCACAGCCTAACTTGGATAATTTTGAACTGATATAAAACGCATATTGATAAATAAATTGGCGTCTGCTGATACTTTCATTCAGGATCAGCACTGTAATCACATAATAATGAATGGATTATTTGTTCCAGGTTTGTTAGGGCCTTGCCAAGGGACACAACAAAATGCTATAATCAGCTGCTTTCAGGGATCAAACCAGGGGTTATCAATCACAAATCATATAGACTGTCAACTTCTCCATCTTTAATTTTATAGATAAATGTTAACCATTTTTTAAAAACTTATGATCAATCTCATATATCTAGATATTTATTCTCATTGCAGCTACAATACCTGGTGTAAATGTCCGTGTTACATGCGGACCAAGAAGCGTACAGACCGCGAAACGATGTCCTCCATTATTACCTGTCACAGGAAACAATATTGTCGACGAAGTGGACGAACTCCCGGAAAAGAACCCAAACACACCAAGTGAGAATATAAAATGTTTTTACCCTATGGTCTGGGGAGAATGGATTGGATCAGAGTTTTACACTGATTTGTGCCGGGGTTTTCTTTAAAGGTACTAGATAATATTTGTTTCCACACCACCGATTACTTGCCCACCTAAACATTATTGCTAAATGATGAGAATGAATTGAATTATGTTGTGATGTATTCATTTAACTTGGGAGAGGACATTTACCTAGCAAGCAACTGAACTTAGAACCCCTGTATTCCAAGGTTGCTAATGACTGAGCTTTAGAGGCTCTGCTAAAGTGAGAAATAAATGATGAAATCTTATTAAAGCCATTTGCTATTTGGCTCTTACTTCTTAAATTAGGCTCCTTTTTTGTCATTTGGTGAATTTGCTGGCTGACTTTTCAGCCAGGGTGAGCCCTGAATAATAATTCCATGAATACTTCGTGCTGACACAATTGCTGCAGAACATCAATGAAACCATTGAGGCAAAAAGGATAGGTGTTATGGTATCTAATCAATATGACAAGTAAATTGTTAAAAAACATATTTTTTGTCATTTTCTGTTCCTTTAAAATTGGACCAGGCACAAAATTTGATGTGGGCAATGGGTTTAAACAGTCTGTAGCCGCCTGTTTCATGTCCACTAATGTCAAACTGACCTACTTTATTGAGCCCTCAGTAGAAAATGGTTACAGGATAAATCATTCCTAACAAGGCAAGGTAAATAGTATAAATTTCCAGCAGTTTTTAAGGATAAAACATTTCTTTTTCAATTGTATTGTCAAAGAAAGGAGAGGGGATTAACATCTTGCATAAACACCATGTTTTGTTTCTTGGGTCAGGGACACTTGACATAAAGGGACATGAGGAGAGATAATCTGACACAAGGACATTATAATGGACGACTGACCAGGTGACCAGTTTACCCTTAAACTGTGTTCTCATATAGCTCATTATAATACACCTGCAGCAGACAACTAAATAAAGTATTGCGTCTTAAGGAGAAACTGCTCATGAGCAATTGTTCATTATAGTCAGGGTTAGGGTTAGTGGTTTCTATCCAATACCCCATCATAGGGAACATTAGGACCTGCAATTGCAAGTTAAACCTTTATCTGTTTCTTCATATAAAACTCATGCGACAGACAAATAAACAAAGTATTGAGACTAAATGAAAAGCTGCTCATTATGAGCAATTTCTTGTTGTAGTCACATTTGTTTTCATTCAACTCCATATAGTAGGATATCGTTTATCTGTTAAGGCTTTCGGACAAGCTGGGCTATATAAACAATTGATTTTGCCATCCTTGCAAGTAATCACTTGATTTTCTGCGTGTCTCACTTAATTAAATTTTCTATCCATATCTGAATGCTATATGTTAGAGTAGAAAATATTTTGAATAGAAATAAAAACTTAAGATGATTATCAAAAGCATGCTACAATTGTGACAATGAAAAAAATTATATGCTCATATCAAAAAGAAAAATTGTCACATGCTGTTGCTTTTTATAAAGGACCTGTCAACAATTCTCAAATGGAATAATGGGTTTCAATAGAGAAGCCTCGGCCCTTTGATTGGACATGTACACTTGGGCCAAGATGTTATACAAATTCAAATTTCATATTTATTCCTATAGATGTTATCTACATACCCGATGTGGATGGGGATGGTAAATCAGATGACGATAAGCCCGGAGAAAAACCCAGTACAGGTAAACATGTTTGTCCAATCAACCCCTTAATGGTGACAAGATGAGAAAATGGAAAATGCCCTAAGACTTAATGAACTCTGTACTGGCATATTATACGGAATTGAAAGTAGCTATTGAATGCAAGGGTCTTTAGTTTGAAATTGAGACATAGCTTGGACGTCATTATTTCAGACTTTTAATGAAGTCAATGTGACATGATGTATTTGTATCTCATCACTTATCAATACTGTCCATTTTGGCAAGTAGTAAGCAGCTTGTAAAGAATATTGTGCCATTCTGGTGAGGAAATACAAAAAGCAAAGATAGGTTGGCTGACTATAGTAACTGAAATACTGTTGAAAATAATGTTAAATCTCTTTCCAGCCCATCCAATTAACTATCAGGTGCCTGTACATTAAGATGTGTATCTTTTTAGTAAAACTTACTGTTTGTGCATGACTCTGAGGCAATGTTGTGATTTATTGCGTAATTCAATTCATTAATCGCAAATGTGCCTACTCTACATACTGACGTCCTGTCTGTCCCCATGAATGGCAAAATTATAAGGTAGAAGAGTGGGAGATGGAGATTCTAAATTGCATTCCGTCTTGTCCAAGCAAATTTATTCCTTTCCCTGTGACTGACATTTGCAAAATGAGAAATTGGTCGTAGTGAAGTGTTCCTTCTTAAGTCAATTTTGTGTTGCATTTCTACATTAATGAATATGCATTCATAAACTGATCCTGTTCTTAGAGAACATCATCTTCTCCAGCCATTTTCATTTTGGCATTTATATTTTTATGTATTAATATGCATTCGTGAATTATTTTTGTTTATTTTGCCAAAGTCTCTTACTTAAGATTTCTTGATTACTATAAAGATTTTTGTTTAACCACTTCCTTCATAAATATACACTTTAACTCACCTGTAGGTTGTTGAAAAATCAGTGTGACAACAGGAAATCACTCTTTACAAGCAACTTCTCCTTTTGTCGCAATGGTTCTTGTAAATATGACAAAGTAAATGTTTATGACCATACTTTATAGTTGTGGTCTGCTGTTGCTTATGAAATTGGACCAGTCCCAATATTCTGTATAAGGGAGAAAAGCTTAAACAAGACACCATGACCCCATAACAAACAATTATTGGGTGTACAGAAAAGACGTATTGGTTGTAATTTCTTCCTTCTTTAAAATGCCAGTTATACTCAATTTGTAATTGATTTAATGCTATGTACAATTATACATCATAAGAGGTCTTCCACCATCCATAATGAGCCATGTGTTTCAACTATACTAAAAAGTTGCTGATGTGATGTAAAAACCGAATAAAAAATAAACAAATCTAATATCAAATATTTTCAGAATATGATGCTTCCAACGGAAGGCTATCACAAAATTCCAAAGGCCATATCAGTTTATGGTAATAAGAGTTAATATGTCTGGGACAGGGGAAATATGTTTCTTAGATTATCCTGACATTCTAACAAAGACCTTGTTCAGACATTTGACATTCCCCTTATATGGGTCTCTCAGTGGATAGGGTGCTAGACTTTGAACTCAGGGGTCCAGGGTTCGAGACTCAACTATACCTCTGGTTTTGTGATAGTGACCTTTGACAAGTCACTTCAGAGCCCTAACCTAGTACTTGTAGATTCAGGAAAGCCATAACGTAACTGACGAATTGTTGACAGGGCGTTAAACATCAAACAAATTATATAGGTCTTTTACAATTGGTCTAAATTGAATGGAGAATCGAAAACTAACTATCTTTAATTTGATGTTAAGTACATTTTGGCAAAACAAGAAAACATTTTTATTTACACCAATGGTTTTTATGAAACAATAATAACTTGTACATTGAATGTTCAATAAGTAAACATAATCATCAACAATGAAATGTCTATTTTCAGCCCTGGCAGCCCTAATAGGTGGGATAGCAGCCGGTGTTGTTGTTCTTATCCTCTTTCTCATAGTGATCTGCATAATGCTGAGGAAAAAGTAAGTTGTTCAACCAATTACTGAGAAAATAGACACAATTCATCATATCAAGGCCATTCTTGTTTGAATCCCTTCATTGACTCATGGTGATTAGTCATCTATATAAGGGAGGCAACTAGTATGAATGCAATAAATGTTTTTTTCAAGGGTTACTTCCCTTGAATATCATGTTTTTTTCTGGTGGTGTTGGTACAAACTATTATCAACTTATAATGATTTGTTTGCAGAAAAAAACAATTGAAAGGTTAAGTAGCTGTTATAGCCAAGTTATGATAAAGGTTATTTATTGACAACTTAAATGTGTGACATTCTCTTGGAATTTTGAAATATTCCATTTTGATTAAAGGAATAGTTGCCTGTCTCATTCTATTTCCTATTTTATAGGAAATGTTTTTATGAAATACTGTCAAACTTAAGAGTTAAGAGGCCAGCCTATGGGACAGAGCAAATTGGCTGTTTAAGACAGGTTGGCTGCTTAACACAAGTTGATGTACACTATAAATCTAACAATGGGACATTCTGTAGTGGTTGTTTAAGGCAGGTTGGCTGCTTAAAAGGGTGGCTTCTTAACACAAGTTAGACTGTATGCTCGATTAATATATGCAGCTAAAGCAGAAGATATAACAAAATATTGTGGCAAAAGAAGAGGCTGTACAAGGGCAGTTTCTTGTTTTTGTCACAATAACTCCTCCTTTGTATCAAAAGGAAAATATTGTTTTTTCATGCATACAAATATAGCTTTGATTGCTTTCAATTTTGACCAGTCATTCTCTTAATGCCAAATACATAGACTCACTTTGTACACCAAAGTCTTAAATCATATGTACTTTGTATTATGAATTTATATTTTATAACCTTTTCAGTTATATAACTTATAAGAAAAAGATTGTTATATCTTTTATTTTGTCATGATTTTTAACATTATTTTAAATGATTTACAGGCCAGAGTTTTATGGCAAGTTTCTAGGAAGATTTCAAGGGTTGATATATGAAAATGAAGGAATATGCTTATAACTTTACAATGAAATATTTTTTATTTAAACATGTTTTATGGTAAATTGTATAATTTTCTCCATTTAATCCATTTAATCAAAATTACATAACCTAAGTCTTCAATCATTTATATTTTCATTCTTTTCATTATTTTGATGAAAATGGCATGAATCATTTTTCATTCCAAAAATGAGAATTAGGGTTATTAATTAAAAAATGCACATAACAAAGTTGTAAACATTTTCATTATTATTTTGTAATCAGCCTTTTTGAAGATCTTGTCAAGCATGTTATTTCAGAGTTGAATGAATGCAATAAGTTGCTTATTTGACCCAATCGTTATGTTAAAAAACAGTCATTAGTGAATGAAGCTATTTTGAATTTTAGAAATTAAGAACAAGAAAAGAGATAGACTTGTTTGTTCATATTAAGGATCTGATAACACATTTTCTAAAACAGATTATTTTAATTATTCACAGCAGATGACAAAGGTGGCTCACTATCTGTTGGTTCAATAAACCTCTGTAGCTCATTGGTAATAAGTCAGACCTGAAGTACAAGGGGTTCCAAGTTTGAGAACCCTACTTGGCTGATGTTGTCTCTGATGTGCATTGGGCTTTTTTGTCTCTCTTAATTGAACAAATATCTTTACATTGGAAAGTACCTAGTCATCTTCCTGGAGAGAATATTATAAAGTAGTTTAGAGCAGTTTATAGGGGCATGGATAGGTACACTTGCAGCCACAATATGGCTGAAATACTGATGAAACTTACATGCAACTTTGACTAAGCTATGTCCTTTGGTTTGATATACATGTTTAGTTTATTAAATAACAATTCTACTGTTATACTTTGCATTTTGTGCATTTAGATATTTGAGATTTGAGTGGAACATGTTCTATGGCCAAATATTCAGATGATAAACATCATGATTTCATTGTACATAGCGCCTCTATGAGTGATGGAATAGGCAGGCTCCTGGCTGAGTTACAGAATGCCGATGGTTCTACCAGACTTGATCTGCCCCTATGGGCAGTTTAATGTGGGTTCTGTTTTCATCATTATGAGTTGTGCATCACCACATAACTGAAATAATGGTGAAGTGATGAAAACTCATAGAAATAAACAAGAAAAATGACTGTGGTGAGGGTTATGTGCAAAATTCTTACAAGTTACAAACGAAAGTCTAAATAATAGTCTAAGGGGCCTCCGTGGCCTAGTGGTTAGAGTACAGAACTTAAAATCACATGGCCCCTCTCCGCGTGGGTTCAAATCCTGAGAGGGATATGGATTTTCATGAGAGGCAGTCTCCCGACTGACTTACGGAATGCCGATGGTTCTACCCACCTTGACCAGCCCTTATGGGCAGTTGAGTATGGGGTCTTCCTCCATCATTAAGAGTTAGGCATCGCTACATAACTGAAATAATGTTGATGTGATGTAAAACCCATATAAAAAAAAAAATAATAATAATAATAGTCTAAAATTGTACACTTTGTATGTAAACAGATCAAGTATAAGGCATATCATCCCTGCTTAGCTTAAAGTATGCATGTTTGAAAGTGTGTTAATGCCTCAGTTTGTCATACATGAATATCTGATAGAATTATTGAAGTTTTATCAAGTAAGCCTTGAATATTACAGGTTTGCTAAAGATCATGAGAAAAAAAAATCTCATAATTTAAGGGAAGATTACAAGACTGTAGTAAGTGCTTCACATTGGTGACAGGCTTACTATAGCCCTGTGTCAAACTCTCCATATGAGCTATTTCCATTTTCCTAACAATCATACAATTTTCTTCAAATTATCAGAAGAATTTATTCAAAAAGAATTTCTATTACAATTATTTCAGTCTGTAAACTCTTTCAAATAACTTGCTTTTCGTTATAGAATTAAACTTGGATGTTATTATATGCATGAAGGAACGCCAACTGCAGTAGTTTGGCATGGTAGTCAACTTGTTAGAACATGTCACAATTGATTTGAATCTTGATACCTTTTAGGGTCCTGCGTGCAGGAGCTCTACACTAATCAACTTTTTTGTCTGTCTGTCTGTGTCTGTCTGTCTGTCTCTCTGACTTTCTATCTCTCCGTCTGTCTGTTTGTCTCTCTGTTTATATCTCAATCTTTCTGTGCCCCTCTCTCTGTTTGTCTGTCCTAGTGTATGTGTGTTGCTACAGAAGATGACTTACAAAGGATTCTCACATTGATAAATCCAATTTACATTTGGTCATTGTATTAGGTGCATAATGAAGTCTACTTGTAATAAGCAAAATTGAATTTTAAAGATTGCTAATATTCAAGCTCCCTACTTTCCTAAGTAACAGTATTTCAAGCCATGAAGAGCATTACTTAAAATATTTTCAATCAATGTTTTTTTATGGTTTAGGGGATACCAAATTACTAGTCATTGATATTCATTTTTAGCTGAAATTAAGTAAAACTTTTCAACAATGTGATGCTTGTATTTATTGATTATTCTCTGACTATTTCAGGCGCAAAAGGAAAGAGAAAGCAGATCAGGTGAGCTACAAACAATGTCTTCCTTATGCTGACGATCCTCATCCGCAGATGAATTATTATGAAACAGTCAACGACCCGCCAGACAACAAATCTGTTACAATAGCAACAAACACTGGTTCCCACATATACCACCAACCTTGGGAACAGCGGCCAGGAATCAGTATGCCAAGTCGTGCCAAAACGGGAGATCTGGCATACGCTACTAGTGAGGAGATAAAAGTGTTGATAGAAAATATGGAGCGCGATAGAAAGTTTGTTGTCGAAGGCGATGAAACCACATTCCCTGAGTATATTCCCAAACCTGACCGGGTTTATTACAGACATATAAATGATTACACATACCAGCCTGAGGATACGGATGATGATGATGATGATGATGGAAATTGTGAGAATGAGGCTCAAGATGATAGTGAGACTGAATCTAAATCAGTTAACTCTGAAAACTCTGGAACTGAAAAAGTGGAGTCAGAAGACTCGAAGGTTGAAGCTGACCGGGCTTTAGATTCAGACAGTGAGTCCCATAGAGTGGAATCAGAGACCAGGTCACCTGGGTATGATGGTTACGAGTCACCCAGAATAAGTAGCTACCACCCGTCAGACACGTCAAGTAATTTTCGAATGAGCAGTTTTCATCCCTCTGACGCCTCAAACAAAAGTAGTCAGAGATATTCGGACTATCGCAACGAGTTTCAACGATTAGTAAGCCAATCAAGTAGTGTTATCGCAGAAGACCCTCATTCCGACAATGATGTGCCATTAGAATATGCTCCTCCTCTTTCTGTGGCTAACAACCAATCAGAATTGAGCAATAAAGTTATTAACCAATCAGATGTTGCCAAAGGGAAAGAAGTCAGATTAGGGAGTTACAAGGAACCAAGAGGGAGTATGGACAGTGGACAAGGTGCAGATTCGGATACAGATACAAACGGACATTATTATGCTTCAGTTTATGATAAAACAAATGAAGAACATACAAAATTGTGATTCATTGAAGATGATCGTCTCTTATAAATCACTATTTTTCACTGTAATACTGTTGTAATTGTTTATCAAGAAATGGAGACATTCTGTCTAAACAGGGAATTGCTTATTACAAGCAATTTCTGATCTTCCAAGTTTTTTTTAAGAACATTCACAATTACAGATACTTTGCTTGCATGTCAGAAAGGGTTGATGAAAAGAATATTATTTTTAGCAGGTGCTTTTGGTATCTCACGCCATATAGAAACCAATTCTGTTGTCTAGAAGAATGTATATCCTAGCATATCTTACTTTACAGATATCCTTTTCCACATAGTGTCCAGTCCAAATTGAAAGCACCAGCAGATGACAGTTTTGCGGTTTAACAGTTTATATTTTACATAAGAAATCATCATCAATTAAAAAGATTAATTGGACCAAGCAATTTCTACGTTTGTCATAGTAGTTTTTGAGACTTTTCATATATAAAAAGACAGCAAAACTGCCTTTTCTCAGGATTTCAATCAAGATGTTTAAGAATTTTGAAATTCTTGACATTTCACTCATGAAATTGTCCCAGGGCATCTGTTTTCTTTACATGTTGTGCACAAAAAAGAAATGAACTTCTAAGTAAGAATGTGTTCAAAAGCTGTAGTAGTACAGTATGATACACCAGAGGTAGTCTTAATTAAACTATGTATAGTGATTAGGGATACATTAATCTCTCTTAGAGCTTACAGTATTGCAGATATTTCAATTATTATAGATTATTATTTTATTAGTTACTGTAATTTTGTATGATATAAAGTGATTGTTATTTTTCAAGAACTTGGATATATGGATAAAGATATATATTATGCCTAAATTAACCTTGCAAAACATTCCTTATTATTTATTTGTTGTTATGTTAACCTTTTCCTCTATTCTCAATACAGTGCAGTTAGATGCAGCATTTGATATTTAAACCAAATTCTCTCCCAACTGACTTACGAAATGCCAAATGTTCTACCTGGCTAGACAAGCCCTTATGGGCAGTTAGATTGGGGGTATTCCTCCATCATTAAGATTGGGGCATCGCACATAACTGAAATAATGTTGACACAATGTAAAACCCATAAAAAAATCAAACCAAATTCATGAGTCTAGATAAAGCTCACTGATGAATAGTTGATCAAAAGAATTTATTTAAAGGTGCCAAAAAGAGAATTTGTTCATGATGAGCAAATAGTCCTTTTGTCACACTGTTTTCAAATAGGTCATTTAAAGATAAATGATTGTACAAGGCAGAGATGGGGTATATTAAGTAAGTGTTATGTAGACCTCCCTCCCTGCAGCAGAGATGGGGTATATTAAGTATGTGTTTATGTAGACCTCCCTCCCTGCAGCAAAGATAAATGATTGTACAAGTCAGAGATGGGGTATATTAAGTATGTGTTATGTAGACCTCCCTCCCTGCAGCAGAGTTGGGGTATATTAAGTATGTGTTATGTAGACCTCCCTCCCTGCAGCAAAGAGAAAAGTATTTTTGTGAATGGGCAAAATATGAAGAAAGAAAAAAATAGAAAAATAAAGTTGCCTATTTTTCTCTTTGTCATTTTTTCTATAAATAAAAAATGTTTTCATATTGCTGTAGTGTGTATGAGTTTTCAAGATACTGATAGCTTGATTTATTTTATTTGTATGGTGTAAAATGCCATATCAACAATTTTTCAGTTATGTAACGGCTTTCATGGATCCAACAGTTCTAGGCTAGGGCTCTGAAGTGACCGTCAAAAGGTCACTCCCACAAAACCAGAGGTGTAGGTGGAGCTCGAACCTGGGACCCCCAAGTTCTTAGTCCGCCACCTTAACCACTGGGCCACACAGAACCCGACTGATTTATTATTCTGTGGCTTATACCATTAGCATGAAGAAAACATGGTGTGAACATGATTGATTCTATGATGAATGTTATTTTTTTGCCAGTAGTTACTCTTTACAAATCAAAATATTAAAAAGATATTCATATTTCATTTAAATTTTTTAATCATTGTAATATGATATAGATCTTAAATTATATTTAGTTTAAATTACTTCTTTTGCGTCATAAAAACTCAATGAAAACCATTTTCATAGTTATTTCATTTTGAAAGAAAACAACCCACAATATCATTATGCTATGTAAAGTTTTATCAAACTTATCAGTTTTATAGATGACTATTGAAATTTTACACATTTTCGTAGTAGGATAGAAAGTAATGTTTTTCCATTTTTGTTTCAATTATATTCAGCAAACACTTTATATTTGAGGCAAGAAGATAGTTTGCTACTTGATGATAGGTAAACAAAATTGGAGAAAGGTCGAGATTTAGATTTATAATAACAGGTATGACTACAAACTACAATGTATTTCTTTGTTTTTCACTGGTTGTACGTTTTATCTGCTATCCTGTTATGTTTTTTTTTATCAATTGGCTTTTAATTGAAATTCCCAATGATTGAATACAGTTTTGCACTGACATTTAACAAGAAAGAAACTTTTGTAACTAAGAGAGAAATTGCTTGGTACAAGTAGTTCTTTCACTTTTCCAATGTTTTTAGAAGTAATCAACAGGGGTACTGATCCACAGCAGGTTCAGTTAAGTGTTTAAGCTAAAATATGATTTGTTAAACTAATATGCTTATTTTGGATTGCTTGAATAGGTCTAATTAAGCAAAAAATGAAGAGCCAATGACTGGTTCATAGCATATATATACAATGATTTTTTCTTTGTAATATAAGAAGAGATAGAGATTTCTTCATTTATCTCAATGTTTATAATCCACCTTTAATGCGATCTTCACTTATATCAATTATGATACAACAAAGCTATTTAATTTAAGGTTGCGGACATTTTGTGGCAAAGTTGTCATCTTAACTCTGTCATTAGAACTTGTTTGATTTCGGTTTATAAGTTTACTCAGGATCGTTAATGCGTTTTGTTGATAAATTCTAATTCTTATCTTTGGTTGTTATTTCTCTCTTAGATTTTGTTTGGGCATTGCTCTTAATGATGCCTTGCCTATTATTCATTGCCACCTTTGATAATTTAATTTTACATTGACAGAAATTGAATATATTCAATTGTATCTTATTTTTCCTCTCTTTATCTTATTTCTGCCAAGTTTATCCTATTACTCCATTATTTCTCACTTTACCTTGTCTGCTGCAGAAGACTTAAGCCTTTACCAATCACCAAATTTTGACAGTCCCAAATTGAAAGAGTTTGCAGACGACATTTCAAAATGTAATGAAATTGAAAAATAATCGTCTGATAGGGCAGAAAACATTGTGGGAAACAGAGAAATTGCTCGTTAAGAGCAATTTCTCCTTTTCTCACAATGTTTTCCAGAGTCGTCTGCAACAAACTGGTTAAATGTCATTATTGTTTGGTAATGGGTTAAGCAACCACTGTGACAAAAGGACAAATTGCCCCAAATGAGTTGCATAGAAAAAGCTAGTTTTATGGGGTTATGATGTTGTTTGTTGATTCTTTAAATAAGAACCAACTACAAGAAAATATTATACTGGGGTTATGGGTTAAATCTTTCAATCCATTAAAAGTGCAGGAGGGCTCATTCACACAGAGATCTCTAATTATCAGTGGTTGTGTTTTTAGAGCTACCATTCTTTGGTTGTACAATTGTTTTTTCTTATTTGTAATATTCTATTTATTGTTTTTCTCTCCTCCATTCAAAACATGAATTTTTGTTAATAGTTGTCCCATATTCCCTGCTTTTCATGCAATATATTTATATTTAATAATCATTAATTAATTTTTTGGTTTTTAATCACCATACATCTGTATTTTGTTTAAAAAACAATTATAAACGATTTGCCAAATAAAGGGAGACAATTCAGCATAGAGAATAAGATTCATTTCATATAAATTAATTTTTGTAGAAATGATGACACAAATGGACAAAGGCCATTATTAATTGTTACTTTACCCCACCCCTAGTATAAATAACGTTCAAACTTTAATTTCTTGTCATTTTCTACAAACATGAAACCTATCCTTCAAATATTAACATGTTATGGGTAATTTTCTAAAAGTAGTTTTTTGTGTCATCTGCTTTCCAAAATCTTAAATATCTGCTTGATTTTGATGAGGAAAGATACTAAGTGTAGCAAACAGGTAAGATCACAGGGCAGCTGCCAATTTAGTTGGCAGCTGGCCTGGATCTAACCTGTTTGCATAAGCATGAAGTTGGTTCCAGCACTAATGGCTCAGTGGTTAAGGTGCAGGGCTTGTGACACAGGAGTTCTTGGTTCAATCCTCATCAGCAGTATCGGAATTTTTCATGTGTGAGTGCCTGTGGGCAAGATACTGCAGAACCTTGCATAGTACTGGTGATATCCAGGAAACCATATATAACTGAAAAATGGTTGACACCATGCTAATCCCCATATGATCAAAATTTACTAGTGGTCTCTGTCCTAATATAACAGATAAGATAGAATTAAGAGACCTCTCATGGATAACATGGTCCACATTAAAGCACCTGAATGACAAATACAATTTTATTTATGCTGTAAGATTCTCATGGTGAGAGGAAAAGTTGCTAATTGCTTATTATAAACAAGCTCTCCTTCTGCTGCATTGATCCCTCATTTTTTGTTGCATTAAAAACCCAGTTTATAAGGAGAAATGGGTTTAATGTGATAGCATAATTTGCTAATTTTGTGCTTGTCTATTGCATAATGATTGTATTGTTGTAACCAAATTTGCATAATTAATGATATTGCATATATAGAATGAGAATATCACACAAACTTAACATGTAAATAGAATAGGAGTTTCAATTGAACAGTACTGCTTAACCCATTACCAAACAACAATATTTGACCAGTTTGTTGTAGACGCCTCTGAAAAACATTGTGGGAAAAGGGGAAATTACTCTAAACCAGCAATTTCTCCTTTTCCCACAATGTTTTCCACATATCAAAAGATTATTTATCAATTTCATCGCATTTTGATATGTTGTCCGCAAACTCTTTCAATTTGGGACAGTTGAAAATTTGGCGTTTGGTAAACAGTTAATTGTATACTTGAATCAAGAATACCCCCCCACACACACTTTCAACACATTATCCCATAAAACCTCTCTTTGCTGCATTTCTGCTGTAGAAGCCTTAAAAAACCAATGTAACAAAGGGAAAATTGCTCGTTTTGAGCAATCTGCCCTTTTGTCTCAGTAGTTTCTACCCAATATCAAATAGAAAACATTCCATTTCCTTGAATTCCTGCTTGCTCACCTTTTATTTAGTCTACATACCAAAATGAACATTCCCCTTTTTTCCCCACTCCATTTTTTCTTTTATCCTTGTAGCTGTATATGTATGACTTACTTTGTCTTGTAAACGCAACCTCAGCAACAAAACACAATGAATAACCATAGGTAATAATCACATTCAGTTTGTTGGTTAATGTATTTGAAAAGAAACTAACACAATAAATGAGAGGAAAATATAATTTGCTCATTCTTTATGAATTATCTTACTGTCGCACTGTTTCATATTTATACTACAATGTCCCTAAACTACTTTTGCAGACCAAAAAGTGTTAAAAGATCTCATATTGAGATAGTTTGGACAAAAGGAAAAATATTTCATAAATTGTGGTCTCCTTTTCATAAAAGAACCTTTTTTTTCAAAAGTAATTGTTTAGTGTGTGATTTGTCTGTATATAAGTATCTCTGATAGAAAAGGGCTTATTGTTAAATGCAGCATTAATATAGACTTTATTTCAAAGCGAGGTTGTGAAAGATTATCTAAATGATAAGTGACTGTTTGAAAGTTAACTCAATGTGTAAAACTTTGTTTTTAGACTATTTTTGCTTCATCAGTGTGACATGTATTTTGTACATGTAAAATTAAAATTTGTTTCATTTTAAAGTGATGTACTTGTTTATTATTTACCACTATGTTTTTATTTATTGTATGGTGTTAAACGCCGTGTCAACCTTTCAGTTATATTACAGATTTCCTGAATAAACCAGTGCTAGGCAGGGCTCTGAAATGTGTTGTCAAATGACACCTCCATGAATCAAGAGGTGCTGGTTTGGCTTGAACCTGTGACTTCTGAGTCCGCCATCATTCACCATCCAGGTCCTTAGGTTTTACAATCCTATTTCATGGGTCAAATACAACTTGATGGGTTAAAATCCAGTATACCAGTAACTTATGAACTACATATTTCAGGTTTCACCCATGTTAACATAATGAGAGTGTGTAGCAAACATTGTGACAAAAATCAATAAGCCCGTCATCAGTCGTATCTCTGGTCAGAATGGATTCTGTAATGTTTGAAAGCAGATAAGTTAAAAGTAGTTTTATATAAAGGAAAGATGTAATACAAATTGTTGGTGGCTCCATAAAGAAATAAGTCAATCCCAAGGTTCTTGAATCTTCTGTAATTATATTCATAAATACAAATATCATACATATAATTCATAACATGATCCATTAAATGTAACAGTGAGTCTAGCAAAAAACAGGTGATTCACCCAGCTCTTCAAGAATATGTTTTTAACCCATTACTAAACAGAAAATCCCTAGAACCCATCATATGAGATTTTGTTTGTGACTGGTTAAAACTGGAAGCAACAGCAGATGTTGACTGTAAAATTGGAAAAACATTGTCGTTACATTGGGTAAAACATGTGTGTCAAAATGATAATTGGCATGTTTCAAGCAATTTCTTCTTTTGTCACAATGGTTTCCATAATTGCCTGACACATAATTAAGCATATACATTATTGACCACATGGATTTCATCCACAAAATTAAGCAACAAAAATCTTAAGTTTCCCAAATCTAAAGGATTTGAACTTTAATTCCTATAACAGTTTTGCTTATCCAAATCTTAAGGTGAAAAGTCAGTTAAAACATTGTTGGAAAAGAAGATATAATTAACAAACTTCTCCTTTTCTAAAAATCTTTAGAAATACCCTGCAAATGACATGAAAAAAAAAAGAATTACTTGGTAATGGGTAAAACAAATTTTCTCAAAAAGCGGGTCCTATAACCGAATTCCAAGGACTATTGCCATACTGCTTCAAGTCTCTAACATTAAGACAGATTTATACCAGTATGGCATTTAGCCCTCGAAAAACACATTTTAACATGGCAGTTGAATTAACATTGATTAAATGTAACAATCAAGCCTACACAGTCAGATGATATACCTAAATACATGTATAACTCCGATATCAACATTCTGCAATAAACCTACATCTGTTGACTTTATACATGTTTATTTTATAACAGAAAACTGCTTAAATATCAATACATGAACAAGAGGTTTCCTTTTAATCCATTAACACATGCAGCAGAATTTGGTTAATTTTTGCTCAAAGGCAATATTGTGTTTTCACACGGACAATTGCAAATAGATCCATAAATTGGTTTTCAAGAGCAATTTTTATTTTTGTCACAGTGATTTCATATGTATAATCTGCAGGTGCATCGAAATGGTTTAAGTGAACTATTTCATTTGCAAACAAATGTTGACAAAATTATTGTTTTTGTCAAAATGCTTATGATACTTTTACCCATAATAGCATAAGTGTTACAATAAAATCTGAGTGTAACAACCCGATATATAAAAATCATGGAGTGAAGGAAACAAAAAAAATGGAAGCAACAATTAATAAGGCCTTATAAAGTATGCGTACATGCGAACATTTGTATGTAGATATATGCAACAAACACCCATTCAACCTTAGATAGCTTACAGTACATATTTTCTTGAACTATATCAAAGTTCTCCTATTTTCTGATATCATATCTTTGTTAATCAAATACCAGGTACCTAATAACAGGGCTTTGTGACTTATCCAAAAAAGTGACAATGATCCAGTATAAAAATTAATGTTGAGTGGAAACCATTGTGAAAAATGAGAAGTGCCATGTAATATTTTGGGGGATTGGGTTGTCATAGCAGCAGTTCCTTTTCAGCAGAGTTAAAAAAAGTTATTTTACGACAAATACATGTATACGCATTGAGATGATGGTTACATTAAAATTCTTATCATCCTCAGTCTCAAAAAACCATAAGAATGAATTTGATGGGTTAACCTTTAGAATGCTGGGTAATTTTCCAAAAAAAGATTTTTGTGTCGTCTGCTTTCCAAATCTTTAAATACCTGCTTTATTTTGTTGAGGAAAGATACTCAGAGTAGAAAACAGGTTAGATCACAGGCCAGCTGCCAATTTACTTGGCGGCTGGCCTGGATCTAACCTGTTTACATAAGCATGAAGTTGGTGGCAGAACTAAAAGGGTTAAGAAACAATTGAACACACTTATAAAAACATATTTTGAGCAGTAGGTATATCCATCAAACTATGAAAGCTTCACAGACACAGGAGTGTGGCACTTGGTTGTTTGAAGACACAACACACATGGAACCAATTCAACCTTTCCAGAAACCTAAAAAAAGATTTAGTACTTAGTGCCAATGGTCCAAATTTCTCATTTTGTTGCACTGATCTTATTTCAGTAAAAACTGTTATGAATAATACAAAAGAATGTACTGGTATAATGTTAATATGATAGAAAAGTGTTATGCTAAAACTGTATTCAATCTAGACCAGTTATAATATTCCAAATGAGCAACTGAGCTAATTTCTTTAATAAAAGGTAAATTTTTGTGAAAACATTGAAGCAAAAAAAAATGAAAAAAAAATAAATATATATATATATATATCTGCACTTGCATGTTCTCCTCAGCAGATGATTTAACCCATGCTCTCGAACATACTTGTTATACCACCAGCAGAAGATTAGGCCCCATTCCCTTATACACATCATTATGACTGGGTGAAAATAAAAGCAACAGCAATTGACAAATATAGTGTATGAAATTTCCATCATGATTTCAGGAGTTGACCATTCTGACAAATAGAGAAATTACTTGTCACAAGCAATTTCATCTTTTCCCACCGTGGTTTCGTATTTTTTTAGGCTATATATGAGGGATAGTGATTCAAAATGAATAACTAGAGCTGAAAACTATTGTGACAAAAGCTTCTTTTTACACAAAGACAAATTTGTGATCTGGTGTTGATGAAGTATAACAAGTATATTGGAAGAAATGATTTGATCACCTTTGTCAAAATACAGACAGAACTTTCAAGCTTCAGATCACTTGAAAGATAATTTGATGGAAATATTACCAAATGGGAAAAAAAGACTTGCTCCTAATGACCAAGTTCTCCTTAATTGAAGCTCCATGATTTTTGTTATCATTTTAAATTTAGTATTTGCAAGTAGCCAAAATTACATTACAACTATAAAGAGACTTTGAAAAGAACACAAAGTACTTTCACTTAATATATGATAAATTTCTTCATCTGTACTATACTGACATTAGTTAGATAACACAGTTATCTATCTGATATAATCATCAATTAAAAGCTATGATGAATTAAACTAGGATGATAACTTTTATGATTCTATGCAGAACAAGACATTTCTATTTGAATAGAATGCTTCAATATCTTCAGAGAACCTCTTAACCCTTTCCCAAACAATAATGACATTTGACTACTTTGTTGCAGACGACTTTAGAAAACATTGTGGGAAAAGGAGAAATTCCTCATAACGAGCAATTTCTCCTTTTCCCACAAGGTTTTCTGCTCTATCTGAAGAATATTTTTCAATTTCTTCTAATTTTGAAATGTCGTCTGCAAACTCTTTCAATTTGGGACAGTCAGAAATTTGTTGTTTGGGAAAGGGTTAATCTAACATTTCTTATCTGACAACTTATAATCACTGATTCTCAAGAGAAAACAAACAAGAATCAAAGTAATCATCTTGAATAAGCATTTTTTCAAAAGCAAACAAAACAAAAAATGCCATCTTGATGATATATTTATATTATATTGATATTTCAATGATTTAAAACAATTAAATAGGGAGGAAATTAAAAGGCTGTTTGTAGGGGTGAACCATATACGTTAATAATTTTGATTTAATGCCATAGTTTATTTGATTATGAAGACAATTTCAATTATGCCCTACCAAATATTCCAATAACAACAAGACAATACAGCCTTCCCTTGTATGAATAAACAAGCTAAAATCTAACAATGCCATTACCCCTCCTTAATTATAAACAAACTTGTCTTAACAAATCTGTTACAAGTTATTCAGACACCAATATGACAAACGGAGGCATCTGCTCATAATATCTCCTTTTGTCACATCAGTTTCTAAAGAATACCATACTGAAAATGTCCATATGAAAATCATCATACTGCAGTTGTTTTTAATTTTGAACAGTTACTTAAACCTATTAGACGGAGAGAGCTGAGTTTTTTCATAAACAGTTGATTCGATGTGGGTTTTATGCAGGTTTCTAAAGTATATCAGTCATATCGTATATCACAAATTCATTAGAATTATTACACTTGACATTCTTTGTCTAGTTGCTTTCATTTTGGGCCAGCCACAAATTCTCTGATGAGGAATATGGTTTTCATGTTCCAAATACATTACTATGCGAGGAAACAAAATATCAAAACACATGTAAACCCTTTACCAAACACTAAATTTTCGACTGTCCCAATTTAAAAGAGTTTGCAATTCAAAATGTGATGAAATTGAAAAATAATCATATGATAGAACAGAAAACATTGAGGGAAACGGAGAAATTGCTTGTTATGAGCAATTTCTCCCTTTCCCACAGTGTTTTCCAGAGTCGTCAGCAACAAACTGGTGAAATGTCATAATTGTTTGGCAAAGGGTTTAGACATTCACTGATCAAATGGAAGAGCTATGAAAGAATGAGTGAATGAGTGACACAAATAGGCAACTATGAGTCTGCTCTACTGTTAACATGAAGAGTCAAGATAACAAATACATATACACGGCTATAAAAACATTGTCATCCTAGCTGTCACACTTTCATATAATATAAAAAACACACGGAACCTGCCACACTATTACAAATGTTTTAACTGGTAGCAATTAATTAACCTAGAAACTGCTAATTACTCACACATATATATCTATTCTTCACACATAAACTCTATCATTAGTTTAGAAGATGCAAAATTCATGTTATAAGAAGAAATGAAAATGCTAAAAAAGAATGATTGCTTCTTATGCTACAATGTTGTTGATTTATCTTATTATTTACTTTTGGTCAAAAAGCAGACTGGTCAGTTAAAGTCCAGCACTTTGAACACCAGGCCAAGAAGTCCTTTCTGAGACCTCTGTTGTCATAGATATGACGGGTTGAAACTAGCTATATGGTCACAATTCATTTCCCACATCCAAGTTACTTCTAGCTGATAACATTAATAAAACCAAATTATCTACTATAGAGACAAGCGTAAACATTAAACAACCACACTATGGATATTAAAATCATTGTGACAATAACAGAATGTGGTCATGATGAACAAATTTATCTTTAATCGCAATGATTCTACTTCATAGCCATTTCTAATTGGTCATATAAGAGTTAAGGTTTAACCCATTTCTTCATGATGATTGATTTTGAGGCATCTGCAGTCCATACTAAGAAACACACTGTAGCAAAACAAGAATTGCTCATACTGAGCAAATACTCACTTTATCACAATGAATTCAACAAAATATTAAAGAGATTTTCTCTTATCTAACAATGTTGCTTGTCATTGCCTTCAATTTTGACCAGCTTTTGGTCTAGATAAGGAGAAATGGTTTGAACTTGATTGCGCACAAGTCCCAGTATAAGCATTCTGACAACACGCCGCATACTTATGTAAATGTATCACAACACATCTATGTATTATCAAAAATTCACACTATATAATTATATAATAACAATTGCACTTAAAAATCTGAACTACATTTTGGGTCTAGCACTTTCTAGACATGTACCTGTGTAACAAATACTTTCTCTCCTTATCCCTTCCTTACATATCCGTATAAAAATTGGCCTTAATATTTTATCAAACTGCTACACAACAAGTTTTTCAAAGTATCATGAGAAATTATCAAACAAAATTCCTCTGGCAGTATGAACAACAGCAGATGAAAAGCAGAAATAGTTTATTAAGAGCAATTTGCCCTCACTCCTTGGCTGCTTCAATAAACTTGTTTAAACACACCTTAATCAGAATATTTGATAAATCACTTTGACGAAAGGATGTATTGCTCCTTAAGAGGAATTTGTCCTTTTGTCATGATGGTTTTACCCTACTGACAGTCCTGTTTTCTAAAGAGTTGATTCTAGCCCTACACACAAAGGTGGATTTTGAACAAAGTCATGAAAAAGAAGAATTATTTTACAAAATTCTATTTTCCCTAAAAGAACTTGATATTTTCACCTTCTATTTCAGTTATACTGGTATACTGGTATAGTTGAGCCACCATGATCAAATGTTAAAACTGTTAAAACTTTTAATTCTAACTAATCACATATAATTGGTTTGAATTATGGATTCAAATAAACAGTTCATTTTATTTGAATTTAATGTTAATTTAAACAACAAAAGATTCAGTTATCTAACATTATAGGTGAAGAAGTAACAGAATATTTTGTCTTAAACAGTCGGACAAAACAGAATCCCGGAATAAGAGAGCCATTATATGATTCATGTTTCATATCTTATACTTAGAATTACATAATTTTGGGGCTTTACGTATTTTTTCCTTAAACATCTTATGAAAGAACTGTATTTTATTCCCCCTAATAAGACACTAGATACAGACAGCACTACCTGCTAAAAACAAATTACAACTGTCAGTCTGCAGTGTAGGGATACATCTTTCTGTCAACTATACATTAACCTGTTTCCTCATAGGGGAATTTATGACTTGTTGAAATTAAATACAAATGTTTGAAAAAGGTATTCAATTGGATAGAAAACATTGTGAAGGAAGGAAAAATTACTAATTACGAGCATTTAATTATTTTGTCATAGTGGTTTCAAAAGTCTTTTTAATTACATTAGTCAATATGAGGTACAATTCAGTGACAGTTTAACTTGTTTCCTCATGGTATTAGATTGTATGCCTGGGGTTTACCAGTGAATGGGATAAGGGGTTAAACTTGTCTGTCAGATAATACACACATTTATAGATATTTGTAGAAGACATCCTCTAGAAACCATTGAAACAAAAAGGGTAAATTGCTCATCTTGAGGGATTTATCGTTTAATTCACTGCTTTCTACTTCTTCTACAATGAAAACAAAATAATACTTATGAATATTCATACTTAATTATATTTGACTATTGTTTTTGAATAAGGATGAGTCGAAAAATCCATTTCAAGGGAAGAAATTAATTAGATTTGTTTGTATAACAGCATGTCAACATTTTTTTCAGGTATGTTACAACTTTCCTGGATTCACCAGTACTAGGCCAGATCTCGGAAGTGTCATGTCAAATGATACTTCCATGAAACCAGAGTTACTGGTAGTGGCTTTGTTCTACGACCGCCATCCTAACCTCATGGTCACATAGGACCCTTGCTAAATATATGGTAATGAGCATAACTTACTATGAGCTTTTACCCATCAATTCCTACTAAATATTATCATACAATACATGTAATTATGACACACGTCTAAGGTTTCTTTTGTCTGAATATGAAATGAAGGGTGTAATAGCATCTGCAATGAACACAAAATTTCCTGTTGTATTCTCACAAACCTCAGTGTAAGGGTCAGTGTGTCTAGCATCACATATTTCACTGTATACATGAGTATGTCCTATCTCACACAATACATATTATTCATGTTAACTGTTAACCCTTAATATATAATTTTGTGACAGACCAAAATTAAAAGCTTCAACAGACCACAATAATGAAAGACGAGAAATAATGTGTGGAAGACACAATTGTGCCTGGTGGAAAGTTAATCATTCGCTATAACTGCTCCTGTTGTCACAGTGAATTCTAAAATCAATTCTGCTGCAGGTGTATTCAAGACTACATTTACATGTATATGGAGAATTTGTCAAACTAACAAAAGAGTTAGCAGAGAAAATAATTGATCTAAAAAAGATTGAGGAAATTAACTTTCGGTGGATCAAATTGTATTGTTTGAAATAAACCAAGCTCCTTCTTTATTCTTCACACTTTGTTTTTGTATGAATATTTAATATTTTCCATAAAATACTGCATAAAGGAATAATAACATTGAAACCTTTTTGATGAATGGAGACTTCGTTATGAGGAGGAAATATCATTCTTGTCACAATGGTTTAAATTATCTTCTAAATCTTAGGCCTTTAACTCTTTCCCACAAGTGGGACTTTGTAACTGGTCAAAATTGAAAGTTCCAGCAAATGCCATAAATAATCATGAAAAATTTCTTTTTCACATGGTATTGGGTAGAAACCATTGTGACAAAAGGTTAATTACTTAATAGAAGCAATTAACCCCAAAGGCACAGTTGTTTCCCAAGAACTCTGAAGCAGGTGTATTAAAATGTGGCTTTGTTTAGTTTTAAAGGAGTTAGATCAATTTGTATAAAACGAATTATACTTTATGATGACAAATTGGCAATTCACTCTCCCTTGACATCACAGGGTATTATTCCTTTCTACATATGTATTAGGGTAATCTTAAGTGATCAATTAAAACAGGAACCAAGAGCATAGGATTTTGTCGAAAAAACAACCCACTCATTCACACTGTCAAAGGTATAGGCCCTCTCCCCATGTATGGTGGGAACTACTTTGACAGTTTAGGCACCGAAAATGTCACCAGCTATATATATAACCTATCTAAAAAGCCCTACACAAATGGTTTCATTGCAGCATCAGCGATTTCAAATTGTCCTGCAATATGGTATCCTTCACTGCCTGAAACACAAATTTTATGTTCTCCGTGTCTATTGCGGTAGTAAAATGGTGGAAGAGAGGTTTTGCGCGTTCTCTCCTCCTCTCATCGAAAAGTCCCAAAATGTAGTTCTGTACATCCTCCAGGCAATGTGGGTCACCTTGAAAGTCACTGAAAGTATCGCGGATGCTCACATGTTTCACTTTCTCCTCTAATAGGTCTGTTTTATTCAGGAAGAGGATAATGGAAACGTTGTTAAATGTTTTATTGTTGATAATGGTCTCGAATATATCGCACGATTCCATGAGTCTGTTTGTCTTTCTATCCTCCATCAATACCTGATCAAACTCGCTCGATGAGGCAAGAAACAAAATGGAGGTGATCCCCTCGAAACATTGAAACCATTTCTGCCGCTGGGACCTCTGACCTCCCACATCTACAAAGAGGAACGGGATTCCCTTGATGTCAAATGTGTGTTCAATAATTCCTTTTGTTGCTTTTCTCGCATGAAGAATATCCAGCTTGTTGGGTATGTAAGACTGAAAATAGAAACAGTGTACCATAAATGTTTGGTCATCATTCTCAAATGATCTCTTTATCTTTAACACAAACTTGTCTGCAATGAAGAGTTGCAACATTCCCACAAACGCAATTACGCCAATGTTCCACAATGTTTTCAGAGTTTGCTTGCTACAGACAAAAATGTCTGAACAAACCAAGGGTTTAAACAAACCAAACATGGGAACTTTGATTTTCGACCTACACTTTCATCAATAAACAGATATTGGCATATTGAGATTTCTATTCATAGATTTACTATTGACTTTCTGAAAACAATTAGGAAAATTGAAGGGTCCATATATCTGAGAAAATTTATTCAGGTTTAAACTAATTGTCCTATGTCATCTCAAGAGACTATGTATGCCATTTAATCATTAAATGACATACATATTCTCTCAGGATGAAATAAAGTTTTTGTCGAAAATGACTGCAAAAGCTTTTAGTTCCTCATTTAACAGCAAAGGGTTAGAAATACTTGAGAACTCCAGTTAGGTAGGTGGTTTGAAGGAAAGACTATTTCGTTTACAGTAAAGAATAAGTACAATATCCTGTGTTGGCTTCCTTCAAGAAAAATTACTTAAAAAGTTATAAGAAATGTTCTCACTTTTATAACATCATAATTCAAATAAATATTTTAAAAACACCTGCAGCAAAATATCTGATAAATTATGGGGATATAAAAGGAGAAAATACTAAACAAGGATCACAGAAACTAAGTGTGTGAAGCTTCAATTGACTCCATTGAACATTAAAAGAGATGTCAGCTTAAACACATGAACTTTTTTTGTGATACAAAGTAAAAAATCATTATTACAAATGTAGAAATTGCCTGCGTGAAGCCGTTTATACTTTTGCCACGATAGTTTCTAGCGTGTCAAAGAGAAAAAATTTGTATAAAAATTCAAGTCTGAATTTAACCTGTTTAAAAATACCATCAGAAGCATTCAATATATGCCACTCACCTCTTTTCAAAAGGTTAACTATTTATTGACATTCTTTTTATACATGAATGTCAATATGCATACCTTACACCATTAGCTCTTGTTTAATGCATGTTAACTCCAATAGCTCTTGTTTAATGCATGTTAACTCCAATAGCTCTTGTTTAATGCATGTTAACTCCATTAGCTCTTGTTTAATGCATGTTAACTCCAAAATTCCTCACTTAACTCCATCTGGTGCATCAGTTTACAACCTGGTTGACAATACCACATATTGCTCTTAAGGAGCAAGTTAGCCTTCAGTTAAAATGGTTTCTATTTAATACCATTAAAGAATTGTGCCTTTTCATCAATTTTTTGTTGTTTGCCATTGTATCAAATCTTTAGATAATCGATTATGCTATTTAAAAATTTTCTTGAACATTTTTTTCTACTTTTTAATTAACAGGTTAATAATATGATCTGTTTCATATATCCAGACTTCTTAATAACTGATGTCTACAGCTTCATACTTGGAGCAGCCCCAAACCTGTGTGTGAGAAACTGGCTTGAAGAAAGGTTTAATAACTATAGATTCAATACATTTGTTTGGTTTAATAACTATAGATTCAATACATTTGTTCAGGAGATCGTTATGGAGTAATGTGTTTAGATTAAAGATACATGTCTCACATTCCATTCATTCCTTAATTCCAACACTTTACAATATATGGTCTTAAATCATTACAATGTATGGGATCTTGGGATAGGTCCAAATTGAAAGCAACAGCAGACAACAATTATGAAGTATGAAAATAAAATAATTCTTCATGAAATAAAAAAAGATCTTTCTCACAAAAAGAAAAGGAAATGCATTTTATTGGCATTGTTTCCTTGTCTCAGTGCTATCTTTCATTATTAGTCTGCAGCAGATTCAATGGTATGTTATAATAATGGAAACTTGAATCACATCCAAATGCTTTTTGAGAAAACGTAGCACAGACATATTTACTTTAGCAGGAAATTTTGAAAGGTCAAAATTGAATGCAACAACAGGCGACAAATAGAATTAAGAAAATAATACATTTCCTTAACCCTTATAGTGATGAAACCGACTTCATGCTTATGCAAACAGGTTGGATCCGGGTCAGCTGCCGAGTAAATTGGTGGCTGGTCTGTGATCTAACCTGTTTGGTACTCTTTCCTCATCAAAAGAAAGCAAATATTTAAGGTTTTGGAAAGCAGACAACACAAAAATCTATTTTTAGAAAATTATCAAGCATTCTAAGGGTTAATGATAGTGGGTAGATCCCATTGTGGCAAAGGGATAAACTGTTCAATATAATCAATTTCTGCTTTTGTCACAGTGGTTTATTAAAGCCTTCTGCAGTAGATGCAGTCAAATGAAGTAAAAATGAGTAAAGGGTTAAACAGAACAACCAGATAAAACAGGCTGTGAGTAATATCATGTCATATCATTGGACATTATTAATAAAACAGGATTCATAGACATAGCCTGTTTATTCTGTAAGCTTTTAAAGTTTGACTTTTAACCTTTAGAGTGTGACTTGTTTTGATTATTGACTAAAGACAAGATGACTCCCTGATATTCTTTCTCTGTTTCTACCTTTCTTTCTATACTTCTTACATACTTATTTTAACAGTAAGTAACCACTATTACAAATCTGAGGGTTCAACGCAAGTCTATAGTATAGCAAACATGAAGCACTTACTATAGTCTTGCATTGAGCCCTTGAATTGTGAACTTGATCTAGATAAACTATTCTAATTTTTCTTCTTATATAGGTTTCATAGACATAGCCTTGTCCCTTTGGTGGCTGCTTATCTCATGTTTGACTGTTTATTCTTTGAGCTTTTTAAAGTTTGACTTTTGACTTTTAGTGTGTGACTTGTTTTGATTATAGACTAAAGATAAGATGACCCCCTAATTTATTTATTTCTTTTATACTATGTTTAAAAGCAAGAAACGACTCTACATCTTGGAGACCTTATTCTGGATCAAAAGCATTCTTTTCTACCACAATGGACTCTACCAAAGCTGATTCCAAAAACTCTGCCATTTTGAAATGCTGATGCTAGTTAGATAAACCAACTACACTATTTGAATGAAATGAAGGAAATGAGTAACCACAACCAGATAAACTTTATCTTATAGTGGGCGGTAACCCACCAAATCAGGCCATATGGAGGGAAATAGAGTATCATACCATTATAGTACTTAGATACTAATGACTCAATAAAATACTAGTATGCTAAGACCTTCATAATGATGAAAGATTTACATAGTACAGTATATCAAGGTTTTGACACCTTCGTTAGCCTGTTACACCCATGGCTAACTCTATGAAAAATTCTATAGCATAAATGATCATCCTTTGAATCTTCTAGGTGACTGTTATATTATTCATTTCTATCAAAAGTCCAGTATGATAAGTGACATGTTTAAAGCAGCATCAACAAATTTCAGTTATATTACAGCATTTCATAGATTCCCTATTACTACAAGACTAGGGCCCGGAAGTGGATCTGCGGTGGTGTTATGGTTAGCTTTGGGGACAAGAGACCAGCTAGCCCGGATACGGTCCTTGATGGCGATAATCTATTACACTGTGGCGTGTCCTTTGACAAAACACATTTCCTAGTTTTATACTGCAACTGGCAGGTCGGTCATCCAGGGAACATGTTCTTAAATGCTAAAGAATGTGCAGTATTTTTGTGCACTGTACATTTATAAGAAGTGTCTTCACAAAGGTCCCTTCAATGAAGCCACTGAGTGCTGGCTGGGCTCAAACCTGGGACCTCCAGGTAACAAGTCCACCTGATCCATTCAAGACGGATTAACCTGTTGGATGGATAAGATGCCATTTCATAAAGCATTCATTTCCATATCAACTTATTTTGAGGTGTATAGTTAACTTATTCTAAAAAAGTTCTTTTTTACATAACCTGCCTCTGCAAGATTTGTTTCCTTTATCAGCTGTTGTATGATACTACACAGCACTTTGGTTTTTAACCCTTCCTTATATAAACAACAGCATATGAAAATAGTGTGACAAAAGAATAATTTCTGCATTCTTATTGCAAATTACAATGCATTGAGTCCAAGATTTAATTTTCTGAAAGTAGTAATTGAAAGATGTCTGTCTACACTGAGAAATTCATTGTCTGTAAGTTAATCATTACAATGCCAAGAAGGAATACCTTAATTCTCTAATATATACTGGTATGAATGATTATGTTACTAGTTCGAAATGAAAGAAACAGAAGATGACATGCACTACAAGTCAGAAAGTTTTTTGTTTGAAATTGGGTAGAAACCATTGTGAAAGAAGAGGGAGATCCTAGGTATGAGAGGACTGTATCCTTGTGACAGTAATTTTAATGTCAACTACAGCTAGCGGTTACTTCATAGTGAGTCATTATAAAGAAAGGCATTCATAAACCAGAAATATTGCTTACACAGCATAAAATCCATCCAATTATGCAACAAGAATTATTTATATCTTCCCCCTGTATAACGCCAACAGGAAGCGGTATGTGCATGATTTCACATTTATGTTTCCCTGAGAAATGAACAAAACCTTTCATTGATTGACAGCGCCAATATGCTTTAATCATAACCTATCCACACACAGACCTGTATCCTAATTGATAACAATAATTGGTCTACCCCTCCACTACAGGCATACACCATGGTTCTCCTCGCAGGGATAGCTGTATTGGAAACTATTACCAACATGTGCAGATTTTTGTCTGAAGACTTCCAGTTCAGTAAATAACTCATAAACAATACTTCAGTTAGTCCTTCACATAGGGGTCTGTGGTTATCCTGGGGTCAGTACTATGTAATATACTATAAAACATAGTACTGACCCCAAGATAACTACAGACCCCTATGGTCCTTCACAGATGCGGAGCTTTTACTATATCATTGCCCTGAACCCTTGGCTTGTATTACCTTTCCAATTCAGTTATCATTCAAATCCTTATGATAAAAGAGGAAATTAATTAGAAGTGACAAACAATTTTTGCTGTCGTCACCATTGAACCATGAAAGCATTATTAACAATTTCAATTCAATTAACATGAAACAATATTCCTTGGTTCATGAGAAAAGGAGAACTAAGAGCCATGAAATATTTCTCTATTTCGCAACAATTACTTCAATAATATTGAATTTATAGCATGCAAACAATGTATGATCTATATAAGAAAACTCTACTGATGTAGATACACTAACATCTATTTGTGAATATGCAAATGATCATATTCATGATATTTTTGATAAATACATTAACACCACATCCTAATGTTTCATATAAGCGCTGGTCACAAGATAAATTATTGGGTAACAACAGGATATCCTTGAGTCCTAACCGCTAATATAGGCTACTTTGAATATTCTCAAATGGAGAAAAGTTTCAACTTACGGGATGTCCAATTCTAGCTATGTTGGCTAGGAAGTACCTCAATGAATCCCCCTGAAAGAGAAATAAAGTCTGATTAGATGACAAAAACCCATGAAGCCATTTATTTTGATCTGAAACCCTCACCATTAAGATATCAAAAATACAAATCAAGCCTTCAAATGTTGTGAAAGATGACCGTTGAAGAAAATATTTATTTATTGAATAATGAAAAGAAGATTTATAGATGCTGTCTTGAATTTTCTTTATACATGGTTGGGGGATATTTAAGAACATATAACTCTAGAGCTTCATAAATCCAAAAGACTTTCTATAGTTTCGGAAAGGGTCCTTGAATTGAGGAAGTGTTCATTTAATATATATAAATTTATGAAATCTTATTTGAAGATCAAATAGTTCCTTAATTACTCAAACACCTCACATGACCATACTTCCCCTGACTAAGTTACATTTGATGATATCATATATGTGACACAAATTCTAACAACAATGTGTCAAGGCCTTTCATGTCACATAGATGCATACATCTCCATTAGTCAACTCAACAAGGTGTCCTGCGTGGCTCAGTGGTTAAGGTGGTGGACTAAGAACTTGGGGGTCCCGGGTTCTAGCCCAACTGACACTTTGGTGGGAGTTGCCTTTGCCAAGTCTTTTCAGAGCACTAGCCTGGTACTTGTGGATCCAGGAGAGCTGTAGGAGTCACAGGCTTAGGCCTTTATCCTGTACCAAACGGTAAAATCTAACCCAAAATATTCCATATCGGATAGGGTTAGACAACTCTCACCAATGAGAGGGTATGTATATCAATGATGTTAAACAATAAAATAAATAATTCCCACAGCACAAAGGGATGGGAAGCCATGCTGACTGATGGTTTAAATGTCATCATGCCAGATTCAACACATTACTCAATGATAAAAGTAAACTTGTTTGGTTTTGAAAGAGCAAGTCTGAAAAGATTTATGAAACAAAGATTGAAAGAAGTAACCGGTAACTACATGTCACACAATGATTTCTCAAGGTGATGCTTAGATTGCTGTTACCAATTTTTTGTTCTAAAACAAACTTTAACACTCTTGCAGTTCAATTTTAATAGAGGCATTAAGGCAAAGGGAGAAATTACTCTTCATACACAATTTCTTCTAGACTCCTATCTCTCCGTAACAATTCCAATCTCTTTGAATATAGGAAACAGACTTCAAAGGGATAACATTTTGAACTTTTCATCATAATAAATCAAATCCTTTTTATTCTATATCAGCATAACACTTGCAAAATGGCATATAAATGGCTACATATGGTGAAATAGGCTGACATTTATTGTGCAGTTGGGCTGAATTTAGAGGTGTCATCTATTAGCAACATCCCTTCTCTCTATATGAATCGAATTTCAAATCATTTGAAAAGGCAACTTATTTGGGTAAATTCATTGAAAGGTATATCTTTGTTATACTTTGCTGTGGGATGATGACCAGGTACATAAACTCATTCCAACAAGTAGGACATAAACTGAGTACAATGAAATTCCCCCTTCACCCAAAATAAGCACTTAAACCTGTCTCCAGTTCATAAATTCTAACTCTTCTCAAAACAATTTTTTATTGACAATCCCAAAATTATATGACCGCAAAACAGCACAGGGCTAGCCTTCTCCATATTGCCAAGCCTGTCCAAAAGCTGAAACTTACACAGTGTTTTTTTTTTCTGAATTAAATCAATGGGCTTTTTTTACCAAAACTTAACAATCGATGGGTTTTTCTATAGAAAAATGATTAAAATGAATGAAAGTAATGAGTTTTTGGGAAATTGTATGAGATTTTTGGGGCCAAAAATTATCACCGCTTACAGTGCAACAAAATATTTGGCATGTACGGTCAAGTAAATCAAAGGTTTTGCCAACTCTGTAGCAAGAACATTTTTTTGTAATATTGAAAGATATTCTTCAAGTAAGTTAGAACAGAATCATTTCCAAAAGTTTAAATCAATTTCTAAAAATAAAGGATAGCATGAAAACGGGATCAAAATGAACTTATATACAGTATAGGAATATTGACTCCTTTCCCCACCTTCAGACATACTGAAGGGCTTTTTAAACCTGCAATAAAGAATTTGCTCATAAAGCAATAAAATCTGGTTTTAAAATGACGTCAGGAATAACAAGAGGTAATAAACGATAAAACTTTCTAATGAGGGTTGATTTTATACCATTATTACTTCATGCAGAATTCTTTTAGCGTTTACTTAAAACCATCAGCAGGAGGCAATTATCTTAAATAAAGATGTTCCTTAATCAATCAATTAATACTCATTTTCCTAAGCTTGCAGTTGAAGGCTAACAAAATTATCAACAAAATCAATGTTCTGGAATTCTGAAGTGTTCTAATTTTCACAGAGACACATATTTTTGAAGAAATTCATGTCAATTGCAATAAATCATCTGTTAGACCTCTACCTCATATATAATTTGTGACACCTTAAAATCACAAGTAACAGCAGAAAACAAAACAGCGTGCGATAAAATAAGTCGTCTCTGTAATATCACATGGGAATTATGTAGGAAACACTGTGACAAAAGGACAAATTGATCATTCAGAGAATCAATTCATTGTCACAGCTGATTCTAAAGTATTCTGCAGCAACTGTGGCTAACTGAGGTATTATGGAGTAATGGGTAAAACGACATAGGCCAGATTCATCAGTAGTAAAGTGGTCAAGCTGACAGGGGTATCAAAGGTTCAAGTGATGCCCAACATATCCTTATACCTTAAACCATTTCCTCATATTCACATTTGTGACTCAACCAACACATTAAACCAATTTACAGCAGATAATATTTATAATCAGATATGCACTATAAAAATATTTTTTGGGTAAAGAATTGGGTTGAAAGCATTTAATTGCAAGAAGACGGTCACAACATTTTTTTCATTATCAGAATAGTTTTTTACATCTTTAGCTGAGGTACAAAGTGTTACAAATATCTTGTTATTTAGTAATGAATAAACTTTTCCTTCCCCCAACATTTAACAATTTCTAAACTCTGTTTAATGCAATTGACTTGACAAAGTTTGAGAAACAGAGAATTATCAAGTAACAAACAATTGCCCTCATTTACCAATATTCCTAATCCCATAAGCACAATACCCTCAAAACAAGGGCGGCAACATCTGAATTTAATTTTGTTCTCCACTTGACCATATATTTAATGGTTATATTGCAAAAAAAAAGTAGAAATTTACTTATGCATAAAGGCTTTCTGGACAAGCTGGGCAATACAGACACTGATTTTTCCACCCCTGCCAAATATTTCAAAGGGATTAATCCTTCTGGATTCTGCTTGCTAGAAACATAACCAGTCCTCATCCTTATGTGGATTAATGAAAGGTAGTTACAGGTGGACTCTGGTAATCACGAGTTGAACCCACTACCCTTATGTAAAGAGGCTGACACTTTACCCCTGGATCTCTGTTACTCTCCTTTTGTCACAGTCAACTCTAGTCTCAGGGCTTTTTATTTTCTTTGAATTGGAAAGAAGCCGAGGCCTATTAATTTTGGAAGTTTAATTGCTGAAATTGTTGAATTGGGAAACCAAGAAGCTGATTTGACTTTGAATCTTTAGGAAAATGGCATGATTTTAAAGAAATTTCCATTTGGAAAGGTGCCTTTTATAGGCCGCTGCTATGCGAATAAGCCCTGAGTATTTCCTTCTGTGCAGGTTCATTTGAACAAATCTTCAGATAAGTTAGTTATTGTTAAGGAATGGTTTAGAAAGATGTAGAATCAAAATCAATATTATTGTATCATTTATAGTTATTATTGAATTTGGTGGAGTCACACAACAGTCCATCCTTGCCTTTTGTGTAAGCACAGAGAGCCATTTGATATGATTTCTTATTATCTAGGCTAGCCGTCATTATTTTCATTGACAATATGTATCAAAGTATGGTGGAAACCTCTATCTACATTTTTGGATAAACAATCTTATGAATACATCTATGCAACAATGACTTATGGTTGGTATTAATTACTAGTATGTACAATTATATTTTCACTGAATTAAAGTTAAATTAATGATGATTTTTCATAATTAGGTTGACCATACTAAGGTTTAAAGTCATGTTAGTGTTCATTATTTCTGTAGTTGCAGTGTCAGGATAACAAGACTTATAAAGAATCACCTACATAAATGATCATCCGGGCTTGGTAAAGCTATATAAAGCTTACAACAATCAGAATAATGTTTGGAAGCCAAAGTAGTCATCTAGTAAACAGTGAACATTCTCAATATGAACAGGCCACAGACTAAAATGACTGCTTCAAATTGTGTTTTTGCCGGTTCTAATTCACGCAGATGTAAAGAACCCCCATGGACCCTCCTCCGATTTGGCCTGTTCGGATTTTGTTTTGGCCTGTTCAACCAAATCTTATTGAGGACACTGAGTAAATCATAACAGACAATCAATTCCTCTTAGGCTAAATTATGGGGGTGACTGCAATTATACATTTTCTTGTCAGAAACTGAGAAACTGTCAAACAGTTTGTTGAAGCACTATCAAACCGGAGTTTTAGAACCCATTTTAAGGGACATTTCAAAAGTTACTTTATTACTTTCCATCTTAATCAAACCCTGATGTTTGCAGTCATTCGACTTTACTGTCCCAAAGAGACAACTATTAGTAACGACATATAGATGACTTGTCTCACAAGTCAATTATAAACAGTGTAAACTATATTGTCCCGTAAAAAAGCTCTCTGATAAGAATCACTATATTACCAGCTGTAACTCTCGTCTCCTGTCAAAAGCTGCCAAAATTCCTGAATCTTTCCACAATTGCTCAAGTGGGTCAATGTAATCCTGGAAAGTCCTATCGTCTATTTTTGTATTTTCATAACTAAACACATATTGTGCATGCTTAGCATTCTTCTCATCACCGAAAGGTATTCCTAGTTTGTCCCTTGCATCTATCAACACTCGCATTCCCTTGATGATGTTGATGTAGACAGTGTTTCTAAATTCCCGAATTGTGTCATCGTCGAAATCATCCCCATGAATTATTCGCATTTGTTTTAAGAACGTACTCTTCCCACTTTCACCAGCACCTAAGAGAAGTATTTTCACAGTCCTTCTAAATTGTAGTTTTTCCTTGGCGATCTGTTTGTCTATAGTCTTACTCTTGGTAAGCTGATCGCGTTCTTGATCAGAGACACAACACATGAAAATATCCGCCATTTTGCCTCTGATCCCCACCCATGACGTCACGGATAAAAACTTCCTAGTGTTGTTCCCGGCTTATCACAAATGATAGGTCCAACGCCAAATTGCTCGAAACCATTTTCCATTTGGTTAACCTTGATCTTCATCGTAGTCGCTGTGGAAAGAAAATGGCAGCCTCCATACGCTGTCGGTCGTTACATAAATTTGGCCGTAAAACTTGGCTGAATCTTCATTGCAGACATGGGAGTTCGTCGTCAGGCGCAATTATCATTATGTATGTCTCTTTGTAACTGTTTACCAATATTTCGGTCCATGTCATGGGTTAGATAAATGATTTTGTTCCACATTTAGCACTTCTCCTTTGACATTGAAACGTGAATGTAAACAACCAAATAAGACCTACGTTTATTCATAAGATAAAAGGTCTTAAAAGCTCAAATAATGATTCCGATTAAAATGTTTTAATGTTTTTTGTTTAGATTGAATAAGTGGTGAGCATAGTTACCATTAGGCAATAATTTACCATTTATCTACATAATGATATTTAAGAAGTATGAGCTAACTTCTGAGCTAATGGCTCCGATTCAAAATCTATTGATTTAAAGAGTTTAAACACTTCAAGCCCCCCCCCCCCCCTTAACAAATTCTTTCTTTCACATTGAACTAATGATGGTAAACTTTATATGTTAAGCTTTGAGTGACAATATCAAAATCAATCTTTTTTCTCAGATATCATTTAATCATACTTTAGTCGACTTAAGTTGTTTCTGTAATCTTAGTTTCAATAAATGTTTTTAAAATGTATGACGGATAAATGTAAGGTTAACATGATTTTAGGTCTCTTTGTTTATTCTCTCGTGAAGACTACAACCTGTTGATTCAAATGATTACTTATAAAGTTTCTCAAATTAATTAAAACCGTTGCCTCTGAGATGGAAGCACATTTTCAATATGAACATATTTTATTACTTGATCCTCTTAAAATTTTCATATTTGACCATGCATCTTAATACTTCGGAATGAATGCGGTGAATAGTATCAGTTTCTTGAAACAACCATGTCATGTCTATCAATTAAGCTTGTCCAGTTGCATACACATAGATAAGACCTGATTACATGCCTCAGGCATTGCTTTGACACAAAGATAACAATTAGCAGATTATTTTGGATATTTCTGTGATACTTTTAAGTGTGTAAAAAGATATATCTGTCTGTAATATCCAAACAGGTTTTTATAAGGTAAGATTGAATGAAAACAATGTGTACCAATTAAATTCGCCAAATCGGGAAATCTTTCGCCAGAATGAAAAAATCTTTGCATTACCACTGCAACAGTGTTGCCCACATATAATTAAAAAAGTTTACTTGATTAACAATCTTCTCCAGGGTTCCACAGGTTCCACCAGACACTGCCGAAACAAATCCCATAATGCAATATAAGACACACCCAAAGTTTACAGAGATGAATGCAAACAATATTCTCACTGGATGTTCAAAGTTATCTCTCAACCTTGATGTCGGAATCCGGGATCTCTATCAGTCATACTACATGGCCATTAGTAAGTATTAACCACATTAAAAGACCTTAGCTGTTGATGCGTCTTAAAAACCCATTCATTTTGTAAGTATCTTTACAACCAGAGGAAAGGAAGATGAAGTGCCTTTATAAATGAATTATCTCTTTTGCTCAATTGGTTACATTTCAAAAAGAAAAAAAGTTCCAAGTTCAAACCTCAGATAAGCCGCTTTTATTTTACATTTTAATTGGAATCTAAATAGCATGAGTTATTTGTCTCTCACCTTTAAAAAACAATTGGGTTCTTGGGGAGTAGCATATAGCTTTGTAAGGAAGCATTCAATACTGACAGGGCTTTTTTTCATATAATTAGGAAAATGCATAGACCTGCTTCTTTTGGTAAATTGCACTGATGAAACTGCTGAATTGGTAAACCAAAAAGCTTGTGTGACGGAATTTTTGGGAAAACTGCATGATTTTAAAGAAATCTGAAAATGGGAAGGTGCCTTTGATAGGCCCCTGCTATAGTATATAACGCGAAAAAGCCTTGGTTGATGAAGAAATACCTTGAGAGGGCACTGAATTTCCAGATATGACTGGAAAGAAAGAGTTTAACCTTTCCTCCGTTACTAATTTGATCACGCCTGGGAAAGAAGACTTCAGTATTAATTATGACATGGGCGATTTCTCCAATTGTGAAGTAACTGTATTTGCCTAACATTATCAAGAAAATGATTTTTATCATGATATATATTTGACATCTGGTGTTGGTTTGACTTGGACTAGTACCAAATTCCCAATAGAAGAATAGGTGAATTACGTTAACAGTCATTATGATTGTTTAGTGAGACCTGGAGTAAAGTTCATCCTGCCTGTAAATTGATTGGATACAGTACTGTAAAACTCTCCGTTTATACTATTCCCTCATATGTGACTACTCCAAATTAAATGGAATAATAGAGGGCAATTTGAAAGTGGGAAATATTGACATGTCTTTAATTTTAAATGGGTAGAAACTACTATGACAAAAGGAGAGATTGATCATAATGAGCAATTTTCCTTTATTATCACAGTGTTTTCTTATTTTATCTGCTATAAATTAACATGTAGAAAAAGGTTGTACAACTCCAAATCTAAACAGATGAAATGTGTCTTTTGTTAGTGTGCACTGATTTCTGCAACTGGCCTAAATGAAAGCAATAAGTAGACAGCAGTTTGGTTATACCAGAGGATGAATTAATTTGTTGGCATAAGACTGACTGAATACAAGATAACATGTTTTTAACCTGACATTTGATTCTTCACTAGTATGTCTGATTTATATGCTGCCAATGTGTTTATGAGTGTTTTAGTTTTAGTATAGTAATGAGTTAACAATTGTTGTTGAAGTAATGTGAAGTAATTAAGTTTAGCGAATTATTTTTATAGGAGATAAAACTATTGCATGTTTTTGGTGCTTGTACATGTTTTTCTGATGTCTCTTCTACAAAGGCACTTAATGCAGAAAAATGTACAATTGGTAATTATTCATAATTGGAATTATCTTCTGTTTGTTTTGAAACAGCTTTTTCTTGTTTAGCTCACTATCTTGCAGTTAACAAGTTCTGGCATAGATCATTAATTCATTAACCACTTCCAGTAACCAGGTATGTTTCTTTACAGCACAGGGTAAGAAACCAGATGGCAATACGCTGTTTGATGAGATGGAAGATATTATAGCGCCTGTAGACACAGCCAGTAACATGGTCCGAGTTCTCAATATGAGTGATATACAGAGATTTCCAATGAATCTTGCCAATAGGGTAGGTATATATGCTATGTATAAGTGCTAGGAAAGAGATAACCAGTGTTGTCATTCGGGGACATCTGATGTACAAACATGTGTGGTATACAGAGATACCCAATGAATCTTGCCAATAGGGTAGGTATATATGCTATGTATAAGTGCTAGGAAAGAAATAACCAGTGTTGTCATTCGGGGAAATCTGATGTACAAACATGTGGTATACAGAGATACCCAATGACAGGGGTTTTCAATGTTAGAAGATGTCCAATGTAGCAAATTTGATCAACCTGATGTCTGAATATGTGTAATGTACAGGGACTCCTAATAAAAGGTGTTTTTAAATATCAAAAGATATCCCATGTAGCTGTAACCAAGGTGATAAAAACATGCAGCTCAAACCCGGGACCTCTGCAAACCGTGCGAATGCTCTACTGACTGAGCTATCCGGCCCGCTTACACATTTAACTCTACCTAATTGATTAATACCCCTACTACATACTCCCCCATACAATTGAAATTCGTCTCGAATTTTCTGGGAACAGCCTTCGTTTGTGGAACGAACCTTGAGTGTCTATAACTGTAGCTCTCATAGGTCATTTACGTTGGGCGCCAATGTAACCAAGGTGAGAAAAACATGCAGCCAGACAGGGACTCGAAGCCAGGACCTCTGCAAACTGTGCAAATGCTCCACCGACTGAGCTATTCGGCCTGCTTACACATTTAACTCTACCTTCTTTAATTGAGACCCCTACTACATAGCCAACTTAATCAATCTGATGTCTAAAAATGTTTGATATACAGTGATGCATCAAAAGATATCCAATGAGTCTTGCCAAGAGAGGATTTTTTGATTTAAATACAATGTTTACAATTAAAGTATGTTTGTAAGGTAACTTGTATACGGTAAAGAGTTGGTTTGAAGAAAGAGCGTGTCGCTAGTTGTTTGAGATTTGTTTATATATTATAGGTGCAGAGTCAGATGTCAAGGTCGTTGTTACTGAGATACCAGACTGTTCAAGAGCTCTTAAATGTAAGTTGATATGTTTCCATATTGTTATTTTCTGATACAGAAGATGGATTTATGATTGTTCAAGTAATTGATAGCGATAGAAATACTTTTATCCTAAGAAAGTTATCTGTATTTTGAGAAAGGTCGAGAGAAATTTAGCAATTTAAAAACTAAAGTAACCTCAGTAAGGAAAATGTTGTAGAAATAGAAGAATGCTTAAGTCGACTGTGAAAGGGGTTGGTTTGTGTAGAAGCTGGAAAAGAAATACTTTAGTTATATTTATAATGGAAAGGCTCAAAGGGACTCAGATATTTGTGCTCTGGGCGAAATAATTGTAAGAAATTTGATAGTAACATTCATTGTCACTAAACCAAAGACTAGTTTCAATTTTTTTACTTCTAACCTGCTGAAATCCCCTGATTTCGTAAAAAATATGAGTTGAGCCTTCACGCTTGTCAGTCCTTCGAAGGGAAGGTTGGAAAGATAGTCCTTTCATGAAAATTATAGCAAAGTATACACTTTAGATGGAGTTTTTTTTTTCTCAGAAAATGCCATCATACCAAACACTTCATTCATCTTTATAATCATAAAGGAATTGCTTGCAAGAGATATACACATACTTATCCTATGAACCCTTATAGTGCTGGAACCATCTTGATGTTTATGCAAACAGGTTAGATCACAGCCCAGCTGCTAATTTACTTGGCGACTAACCTGTGATCTAACCTGTTTGCTACTCTGAGTATTTTTCTTCAACAAAATCAAGCAGATATTTAAGGTATTTTTAAAGCAGACAATGATCTATGGTTAGAAAATTACCCAGCATTATAAAGGATTGAATTGATTGTTTCCTTGTTACAGGGTATAGATATGTCCAACTTATCCGAGGATAAAAAACGGTTATTGAGATGGTATGAGCGTTGTATAGAGCGAGAGGGGCTGTATTTGGAGAACGATAAAAAACAGGATCTGTATGCATGGAGGTCATCTGTTTTACTCAAGGAGAGGGAATTTAGGTTAGTGTTGACTTGCTGATGGCTTTTGGTGTTACTTAATCCATACTTTTTTACTAAATCCTGATTTTATAAATCTTCTGCAGGAGTCCCAGTCACTGGGGTGGGCAGCAGGCAGCTAGATTTTATAATACTCAACCTCCAGTAAGATCTGTCCATTGGGCTGACACTGATGGGGTTGCATTCTTTACTGGTATGAATAGACAAAGAACATGAAAAGAAAAACAGAATTTTCTTCTATGTTGTTGGTTATTTCCATTGCCTCAACATTACTTCAATTGTATTACCATGCCCTGTATACCTCTGATGAAAGAAAAGCACAGATCAAACAATCCACAAGGGTCAGGTCAAGTTAACTAGAGCCTTCGAAGGAAAACTTAATGAAAATATATTGACAAAAAGGATTGTTTGCTCATTAGTAGCAGACCATTTTTCCACAACATTACCTTTATTTTTATACAATAATTTATACATTTAGTTTTGTGATATTATTCATCATATTGATTGCAATGTTACGTGTGAAGATTTGTGGGACACAGATTGTTATTTGGTTTTGATTGGTCTTTGCAAAATTGTTACATACATGTATTCAGTCTCAACCTTTTATATATTACTGGTCTCTGCAGAGTTATAAATGTTGACTGTATATACCATGGACAAACCTGTGTGGCTAAGTGGTTTGAGTTCAGCAAATCACGAGGCCCCTCCTCTCCTGTGACCTTGGTTTGAATGCCATTATTGATAGATTTGACTTTCATGAGATCTAAGATCCTAGCTGTTGAATGGAATGCTGGTGGCTCTACCCAATCTGTCCATTTTGTCATGTGAAGTAACTGCAATACTGTAAACACTTTAAAACAATCCAGTAATATAAAGATAGATAACTGTACCAGGGAGAAAGGAAATATTCTCCCAGCATGCACTGGTCCTGGACCACATGACTTCCTGTTTTTGAGTGGCCTGCCGCCTCTGTGGCCTAGTGGTTGGTACAGAACTTGGATCCACATGGTCCCTCTCCACATGGGTTCAAATCCCGCTGACGGCATTTGGATTTTCATGAGAGAAAGTCTTCGAGTGACTAACGGAATGCCAATGGATTTACCTGACTTTACCTTATGGGCAGTTGGATACGAGGTCTCCCTCCATCATTAAAAGTCGGGCATCGCAACATAGCTATCAACAATGTTGATGTGACATATAACCCTTATAAATAAATAGATAAATTTTCTGTTTTACAGTTCAAAGGTGGATGTACAGAAGTCCAGTTGGCAATATGTGTTAAGCGAGGCTGAAAGAGACGTTGTAATGCTACTGCCACCTAGTGTACGGAGAAGTATCGCTTATGATAAGTAAGTCAATCATTAGAATAGTATTATCAAGACAATACTATTGAATAGCCATGTTTGCTTTGGCTAATACTTTCTTAGAATGGGTAATACACCCCAATACGACCCATCATCTAGGTCTCTGTTTAGAGACAGAAATCTTGTAAGTCTTGTAACTATTACCTTTGTTGGATATATCTATCAGGGATCAGGAAAATACCGGTTTTGTCGGTTTTGGACCGATTTCAGTTGTACTGGACCGGTTACAAGTTGAGATTTGAAGAAAAAAATCGGTCCAGAAAAAAGACAGAATCACATAATTAATCTGTTAATTGTTATACCTATGACAAACAATGCCCGAGGCGTGTGTTAAGTAGGAGTTTAATTGTAAACAAACAGGCACGCTTGATTGAGAAGTACACGTGACACCCTTAATCCGCGAAAACTAGGGATGGGAACGAATATTGGAATATTCGAATAGCGGGTCAAATATTCGAATAGCAAAATAGTATTCGAATATTCGATTTTAATGAACCCATATTACTGTATGTTTACCATAAATTTTATTCAAAAATAATATTGCTTTATTTTCATTTTCTTCCTCTAAACCGATCCCAAATATCGAAGAACGTGCCTAGCTCCCAGGTGCAGTTACGATGTTTTTACAACGTATGTCACACAGTAAAACACCTGTGACAAATTACCACATCTTTTGACAGTTTGCAAAACGATTAATTCCTAAGTGTGAAAATAGTCGATTTTAAGCCGCTAAATCTAACACCTTAATGATCTGCATTATCCAAAACAAGTCAATCACGCTAATTGACAATTGTCAGTGTCAACCAATCCGTAACTTGTTTGTCGTGAAATTAAACAATTACTCTTCAATAACCAATCGCAATCATGATTGCATATGCACGAAGACCAATCAAATAATGTGTTAGAAAGTATATTTTTCTTCAGAATAATTTGTCAACATTATCTTCATTCTAATTTCTACATCTATTCGATAAACATCACAATGTCTCCATCATGTGTCTGGAATTACTTTACTCGTTCTGCCGACAAGTCGAAGGCGACCTGTAACCTGTGTTACCAGGACTTTGTATTCAAGAATACAACATCCAACCTACTGAATCACTTGAATGGCAAGCATCCATCCGTTTTGACGTCCGAAACTGTAAAACAGACGACCATGAACCTGTTTGTCAACTCACCGAAGAAATCGAAGATATCGGCTATACACAAAAGGTTTGAACAGAGGACTAGTGTACTAGTATTCGGACATGCAGACATTCGGACATCAAAACGAATTCTAAAATCGAATATTCGAATATATTCGAATAGTTCTAGTCGAATATTTGAATAGTGATTTCACTATTCGTTCCCATCCCTAGCGAAAACCGATCAAATAACACATATTCGGTTTGATGTGTAAAGTTACTTTTTAGGTTCTGAGACATCAAACAGTTTAAATGTATAAAGTATTATGATATTGACAATTTGCTTCCTACGCCTGTTACAAAGCAATTTTACAAAGCAAAACAACTTTATTAGATGTCAGGGTTATCACCAAAGGGAATCTTGAAGAGTTTAAAACAAACATGATTTTATCATATAATTATTAAAACCAAGAATACAGAAACATGAATTTATACTCCATGTTATCCTAAATAAAAGGTTTGTTTTAATATTGTTGCATAAAGCATTAACTATGGTTAGATGCATGGAAGGAATTGATAATTAAAACTTTGCCTGGGGCGGGGAGGGGTGGGGTGAAGCCGTGTGAAGGGTTTTCGACCGATTCTCGGACCGATTTGGATTCGAAGATTTCCTGATCCCTGATATCTATATAGGTGTATTAAAAATATTCACTTAAATTGTCATGCTGGGCTTTTAGAGGTAGATTCAGACCTTTACTTAACCCCAAAAGTTGCCCAATACCATGTAGAAAGTGTGTTAATTTTTCATGTTATTTATGTTGTCTGCTGTTTCTCTGAATTTCAACACAAATCTTATATAAGGGAATGGGTTCAAGCACACTTTTGTTAACCTAGAACAAGTGACCATCAAACATGTTGTTGTTGAAGAGGATTTTATATTTCTGTTCTTAATGTTTTCAACACCATTCCCTCTTTTTTCTTCCATGGTTTTCATTCAATTTTCAATTTCACAAAGTTTGTTAATTTTATTTCCCAGACTCTTTGTTGTCATTTTGTTTATAATTTACTTTAGTTGTGTTCAGTTGCAAACTACTTTGATCCAGGTAATTGTTATATGTATATCTGTTTTCTTTCAGAGTTAATTATGACCAAGGACCATGGCGACTGAACATGTTAGACAGTGTATATAAACATTTTATGGAAGTGTGTCCACGCCGTGACCTACGGGAGATACTTTGGATGGGAAAACATATGCTGAACAATGAGGCGGAGGCAGACGCTCGGCACCTTACAGATCAAACAATTAATGCTCTCATGGACAACAGGTAGGGATAGATTGGTAATGGTTATAAGGTTGTACTGGCAGAAATATTTATAACTAATTTACCCCAAAGCCTGTCAACTTTCTGAATAAAACATAATATGCTCTCATTGAAGGTAGTAAGGGATAGATTGGCAATGATTATTAGGTTGTACTAGCAAAAGTATTTATAAGCGATTAACCCAAAAGCCTGCCATCTTTCTGATTAAAACATAAATGTTTTCATGGACAATAGGTAAGAATGATACTGTAAAGCTTGTTTATTTTTACAAGCAAATATATTTATAAGTAATTTACTAAAAACCTGTCATCTTCTGATTAAAACATATGTTTATGTGGACAATAGGGTGGAACATTTTGGCATTCCGCATTCTGACTTTATTATTTATTTGAATTAGGGAAAGTATCTACATAACTCTCCGTAGATACAAAAATTTACCATTTTCCTATAATTGAATTTTAGTATCATCATTATAATTGCTATTATTAACATCAAATCAAGCAACAGGCAGTTATTGAAATAAAATCACTTTACTAGTGATTTGGTGAAGAAGCATACTGACTAAATAAGAGGTTTCTTGTTAAAGCCAAGTCACAGGTGTTTCATAATCCTTCCCCTACATGTTAGTTGAATTGTGTGAACATGTATTTATGAAATAAAAGGCTAAAGCTGCCCATTTATGCATTTTTTTAAAATTGCATATATATGAAATAAAAGGCTAAAGCTGCCCATTTATGCATTTTTTTTTAAATTGCATATATATGAAATAAAAGGCTAAAGCTGCCCTTTTATGCATTTTTTTTTAATTGCATATATATGAAATAAAAGGCTAAAGCTGCCCATTTATGCATTTCTTTTTTAATTGCATATATATGAAATAAAAGGCTAAAGCTGCCCATTTATGCATTTGTTTTTAATTGCATATATATGAAATAAAAGGCTAAAGCTGCCCATTTATGCTAGTTTTTTTTACTTGCATATATATGAAATAAAAGGCTAAAGCTGCCCATTTATGCTAGTTTTTTTAATTGCATATATATGCAATAAAAGGCTAAAGCTGCCCATTTATACAAGTTTTTTTAATTGCATATATATGAAATAAAAGGCTAAAGCTGCCCATTTATACAAGTTTTTTTAATTGCATATATAAGAAATAAAAGGCTAAAGCTGCCCATTTATGCAAGTTTTTTTTAATTGCATATATGTGAAATAAAAGGCTAAAGCTGCCCATTTATGCAAGTTTTTTTAATTGCATATATATGAAATAAAAGGCTAAAGCTGCCCATTTATACAAGTTTATTTAATTGCATATATATGAAATAAAAGGCTAAAGCTGCCCATTTATGCAAGTTTTTTTAATTGCATATATATGAAATAAAAGGCTAAAGCTGCCCATTTATACAAGTTTTTTAAATTGCATATATAAGAAATAAAAGGCTAAAGCTGCCCATTTATACAAGTTTTTTTAATTGCATATATATGAAATAAAAGGCTAAAGCTGCCCATTTATACAAGTTTTTTTAATTGCATATATAGGAAATAAAAGGCTAAAGCTGCCCATTTATACAAGTTTTTTTAATTGCATATATAAGAAATAAAAGGCTAAAGCTGCCCATTTATACAAGTTTTTTTAATTGCATATATATGAAATAAAAGGCTAAAGCTGCCCATTTATACATGTTTTTCTGGTTTTCTTAACTGACCAAGGTAATGATGTAATGCTTTGTTCTGTACATTTCAGAGATAGTGTGGCTGTGGGTCACGGGTATAAGAACTATGCTGAATACAGCCTAGTGGAAACCATGGCTAGCAATGTGGAAAATGTTTTCGTCCTTTTAAACAGGTAATTAAATAATGATATACCAATTTTATCATTCATTTCAACCATGTTCAAGTTTTTTAGCATTCAAAATTAAATTAAATCCATCTCAAAATTACTAATGTACATAAATGCTTATTAAATGTACAAAGAAATGGAAGAATGGTTAATTTCAAGTTTCAACTGATTCTGTTCTGTTTTGATTAGAATTATTTTCATGGTTGTTTCTTTTTCCAGTTGTCGGGAGCATTTTCTACCCATGGCAAAGAAAGAATTGGATGACCTACAAAATTTCGCCACAAGTAAAACAATGTACTTGGATCTAGAGTTGTGGGATATTCCATTTTATAGAAGGCTCCATGCCCAAGAATTATTTAGGTAGGTAATCTTTACTCCTTTAGTGATAAATCTTTGAAAGATAGTTCTTGTTATTGAACAAGTCTGCAGATCTTTGCTTCATGTTTAAAGATGTGTCTGTATAAGGAAAAAAAGAAATGATATCATTATAACAAACTGATTTGCAATGTTTTCTGAAATGTTCATTATTCATTAATTTTTTCCAATGCAAGGGTTTAATGCAAAACTACCGGTGTACTTAGTCTTTCACAAATCTGAAATCTAACTATAGTTTTGCAATGAACCTTAAACTAAATCTTCCCAATCATGCATCATTCTCATAAGGAGTTTAAGTTGAAAGTATTGATTAATTTTTGTGTTTCCTGAGCGTTTGTATTGCAACTTATCATTGTTTACCTGTTCAATTGTTTAACCAAATTTTTGAAAATAAAAACGTTTGATGGAATTATCAGAAATTAGCTTTAATAGGAATACTTTTTTTCAATATGAATCTGTTTCAAAACAACCTATAGGATTAGAGTTCAAGTGTAATATCTCACTTTGCCCTTTTGAGGGCAATGCCTAAGAGAAATAGCTCATTTTCTTTTCTCTTTTTCAGAGTTAACAAGTACGACAAGCTTCCCTATTTCAATTTAGATAATGTGTTAGGAACTGCAATGGCTTTATCAGAGAAACTATTTCAACTGAAATTCACAGTAAGTATGACTTTTTTCTCTTGCATAGATAACTGGACACATTTCAAGAAATGGAAGAACTGTGATAGAATAATTCTGGTAATTATTTCTTTGTCAAGGAATTTAGTTTTTGGTGAATGTTTTTGTTGCTTTGATCAATCTCTACTTCTGAAATGAAATAAATCAGCGTTTTCTTTTTGTTTTGACTCAATAACACCACATAATGATGCATCTTCTGTCTAAGATTTTGGGAACCACTTTGACAAAAGGATAAATTGCTTGGGTTAGAGTTACCATAACCCTAACCCTGCTGGTTTTTACCCAATTAAATTTAAATATTGTTTTTGAACAAAGACGTTAAGAGACTGTTAGGTGATATGTAATGCAAAATGAACAAGCTTTCCTTTAAAGACAAATTTTCACTATAAAGACTTTTTTTGCATTTTCTTATTTCCGTCTGTTGTTGCTTTCAATTAGGGCTGGCTGTCAACGCCCCTTAAAACTTTATCCATTCATTCAACTTGGGCTGTATGATGATGGAATGTTAATGGATGAGTTTTAATTTGTTCTAGAAACAAGATCCAGAAGAGATAGAGTCCGTCCACCCAGACTGTCTGGTTTATACATGTGAGGATGCCGAGAGCGGTGAGTCCAAATCCTTTACTAAATTCTATTGGACTCCATCTAAACACACACCCATCTAGCTGAAGTCATCTGATTGCATTTAGTCAAAATTAAGAATTGCTTGTATTTAGAAACGTTGCGTTTTGCCATTTATGTTTCTACTAAGTATCACTGTAGAAATTTATTTAGTGAACCAGTACTTTTCATTGACTCTTTTTAAATACACCTGCAACAGATTTTAGGAACCAAAGATATGGGAAAAATTGTAAGGCAGATAATTTTTAGATATGGTGGACACTAATCATTACAGAAAGTTTACTTACATTTCAGGTGAATTACTGGGCCATCTACATATAGATCCTTATAAAAGATTTGCAGAAAAGATAGTTTATAATGGCGCCATACAGGCTAGAGGTGAGTATTGTTCAGTATTTTATATCTCTCTTTTTAAACCTCGTTTTTGTATATGCACCTATAAATACCTTTGTTGCAGACATCTCATGATTGCATGATGTTTCCATGTAGCAGAGATTTATATTTACAAGTGGTTAAGGTGGTGGACCTAAAATTTGGGGGACTCAGTTTCGAGTTCGTCGATACATCTGGTCATGTTAGAGTGTCCTTTGACAACACTTCATAGCCCTAGCCTTGAACTGGTGAATAAAGGCAAGGTGTAACATAATTGAAAAGCTCTTGAAACTACATTAATTCCAGATTTAACTAGGGAAAAAAAGCACAACTTTGGGCACCAATGTAACTGAGATGAGAAAATATGCAGCCAGGCCAGGACTTAAACCCGGGACCTCCACAAACCTGGCATATGTTTTCCTGATTGAGCTATCTGACAGGCTTACACATTTAACCCTTTCCCAAACAACAAATTTTTAACTGTCCCAAATTGAAAGAGTTTACAGACCACATTTCAAAATGTCATGAAAATGGACAATAATTTTCTGATAGGGCAGAAAACATTGTGGGAAAAGGAAAAATTGCTCGTTACGAGCAATTTTTCCTTTTCCCACAATGTTGTCTTAAGTTGTCTGCAACATAGAGGTCAAATGTCGTTATTGTTTGGGAAAGGGTTAACTCGTCCTTGTAAATATTAACCTCATGGTCATGAATTGTAATACAATTTTTATGTTTTAAATGGAACATTTTAGACACTTCATTTATTGACCCTCTATTGTAACTCACATTTTTATAGCATATTTTACACATTTCTAGGATCCTCTGACAGACTAGGGTTTTCACCAATCACCTTTTTGATGATGAATTTACACAGAAGTAACCCAGATGCGCCGTGCCTTATCTCATACAAAGAGGTGCTAGATGTCTTTAATGAGGTAAGAACCCCATTATGACAGGCACAACACAGTCTAGCTTCCTTTATCGGAATTATTGACAGGTCCAAATTGAAGGCAAAGGCAGACATGAAAAGTAGCAAGAGAAATACATTGCTGTTCTTTAAGATATGGTAAAAATCACCAATGTGACACAAGAATACATTGCTCACTAGGAGTATGATGTCCTTTAATCAAAATGGTCTTGTTTAGCAATTGTAGTAAAGTGAGGTTCAATTGAGGGTTGGGTTCTGTCATACCCCTTTGAAGGCTGTTTATTATAGAGCTGGTGTGACTGTCAGACCTACTAATGAGAGAAATATTCCATATGCTTTCTTCTTTACTCCTTATCTATATCCTTAATTCTCGGTACTCATTAGAAATAGTTGCTCACAGAAGAATGCTATATATACAGTTTAAGCGAAACTTCATGATAAATGCTTGGGTATTCATCCTTTTCTAGACATCCGACATAACTGTGTTTTTTGTTTGGGAATCTGCTCTATTATGGTTGTCCCTTAAAGGAGCCTTCATGGCCTAGTTGGTTAGAGGACAGGACTTTTAATTACATGGCCCCTCTCTGTGTGGGTTCAAATCCCAGTGAGGGTATTTGTATTTTCAAGAGAGGAAGTCTCCCAGCTGTCTTACGGAGTGCTGATGGTTCTAACGTCTTTTACCAGCCATTATGGGCTGATAAGGTTGAGTTTTCATCATTATGAGTTGGGCATCATAACATATCTAAAATAGTGTTGACCAGATGTAAATCCCATGTAACCAGACAAACAGCTGTATACTGTAGGTGTTGACAATCCAATTATTATATTTTCAGTTTGGTAACGCGCTCCAGCGGTTATTGGCCCGCGGAGATACAGTAGAGATGTCAGGCTGGCAGTGTATGGACAGAGACATGGTCTACATGGTGGGATACCTCATGGAATTGTTCGCACAACTCCCTGACGTGATTGAAGACATGAGTGCTCATCATCTATCTGGCGATAAACTCTCAAATCTCGCGATACAAAACCTCATTAAGTGTATGTCGAAATTGTATAAATAAAAACAGTATTAATCTATTTGAGAAAAAAAACTCCAGTTACTATCATATATACTAATGACCTCTCACATATTGTTGATGTATTTTTGAAAAGTTTGTTAAGAAGTCTTTAGTAAAGAATTAAGAAAGAACTTTGGGCTTTGGAAGAAACCAATGATGTTAGAAATATTTCTTCTTTTGTTCATTAAGTTACTTAAATTGTCTGTATATACCGAAAAGTTAAAGTGTGTATATGTAGGGAGAGTTGATTAATTTTTGATTAATGAATTAGGTTTTTTTTTATATTAAAGGCCAAATCTTCATGTGTTAACACTACTTTGAATAAATATCTCCATCCATTTTTGTTTCAGGTCAAAAACACATGGTGGCGTTTGACATGTGCTGTTCACTCTACGAGTCTGCATACGACATTGAAATCCACACTGGGTAGGTAACATGTGCTCAACCAGAAATGAAATATAGTCATATAACATGATAAAGCCATACCTTGAAATTACCTGAACTCTGAACTACCTGACAAGATGCGTATTCCTCTTAACTTCTTTTTCATCAAATAATCTGTTCATTTGATATGTTCTTCAGTTGAAACTCTCCAGAATTGAGCATTGGAATATTACATTAGAATTTAAACTGGGTATATTGAAAAAACTTAACCAGATAAAAACTGAAGGCACATCCTTATAATTTAATTTATACATATCTGTCTTTAATTATTAGTACTGAACTTGAAAGTATACATAGTATTGAAAGGTGCGAATAACAAACTTTTAAACCCCAAGCAAATTTATCATTTTAGGGATGCCACAAAGAAGCCATTCCGAAGTGTTTTCACGGAAATGTATGACTTGTTCATGCCGACTCGTCCAAACCCGTACGACTCACGATGGCACTCTGAAGAAGCGCTGTTTGGTTCCCCGAATAATGCGTGTTCCTATTACTCACGATTATGGTCACGGGTAAGATACAGCTTTGACTGTTATTTAACCCTTTATACCTCTGCCCCAGGACAAAAGAGTTGTCGGTTTGAATCCAGTGTGATGTGGTGACCTTTCATTAATCCGTATGCAGCAGCGGTGATTAAGGTTTATAAGTTGTGAGAATCTCGCAATTGGTTTAGAATTGAATAAGTTTGAAATACCTAACTTGATACCTCTACTTTCTATTAACTCCTCTTAAAACAAGAGTTCAGAAACCACTATTGTTGAGAGTGAAAAAAAAACCTTTCTTGCTGTTAATAGATTTTTCCATAGTTTTTAAGTAATAAGATAGATAGTTAAAAGGGCCATTAAGGGAAAAAAATGCATTAGACAGTATGTAAGACACAATTCTTAGAACCAGAGTTGATGAGAAGAGCATTATTTCCCATTCTATTATCTTTTTTCTTCTTTAAACCCTTTATTGTGAAAAATATTCTTACAAATAGCCACAAAATAAGTACCATCTTGTTGTTTATGAAAAAGTGTGTGTCAAATGCCCTCTTTTTTTTGGTCCTGAAGGAGTGAAATAAGATTTACTCAAGAATAACTACTTTTTTCACGATCAGAAATGACTTCTTTAAAGACAGGTTTGATCATAATCCTTTTTTGTGGATGTTGTTGTTTTCTTTCAAAATCCTTATTTCTGACTAACATTGTTTTCTTTCAGATGATTGCTGCCAATGTATGGGAAGAATTCGAGCTAGCTGGACTGGAAGATGTGGACAAAATGGCAAAGATTGGTAAAAAGTGGGTGATTCTTTTCTAAACTCATTTCTCTATTACAGCTTATTGTCCCTAGAATTTTAATGCTCAATGCGAATAATGCAATCTACATGGCGATTGAATCACTACCTGACTAGGTTGAAAGTTCTCTCTCAACAAATGGTGTGGCAAGCATTTCGATTATGATAGAACTCAAAAACTGGTCATGCAATTTATTTAGAGAAAAAGCAAACATGTTTAATTTAAGACGTAAGAAAATATTATGGCAATAAAAGAAACACCTTGACAAGAAACTATTCTGATAGAAGGAGAAATTGTATGAACAGAGCATTTTTTCATCATGCCACAAAGTTTTCTCTCAATTTCATGTTATTCCCAGTATAAAAAATGGTTTTAATTTTAAGCTATCAGAAAACTGTCTGAATGACTGTAAATTATAATTAAATGAAATTTAGTCTTTTCTGACATTTGTTGTTAATTGCATGAATTTCAGATTCCGGAACACGTTCCTTATGAGGGCCAATCATGACTCGACGACATTGTTCCGAGAGTTCAAAGGAATGGATCCTTCTCATGAATGCTTGTTTAAACTGTATCCAATGCCATCAGACAAATGAGAGAACATGTGACTCATGATGCTTGACAGAGGACGGAGTTTATCTGATGCTCAACTACACTGAATGGGGGATGGTGAACAGTCTTAAAGCAGAAATCTTCAATTACTCTGAAAGTTTTTCTCTTGTGATGAAATCTTTTGATCTACTCTATAAGCTGAACTATGACTGTATTCCGTTGAAATGAAGAAATACTTTGAACTCAGTGTAGACTGGTCTCTGTTGGAGATTTCACTTCTTGATATGGATATCATGTCATCTTAACTTTAACTGAAATGATTCAACTGCCTATATTCCTATCTCTGTTGTGTGAAGATTCTTCTATAAAACACGTTTTTCATGAACGTTGCAATGATCAATATGCTCTATAGGTTTTATAAACCTCTATATCGGTCTGGTCTTATAAAACAATCTGGTTCTAGCCTGTACACTGTGACGGGTTTGATAAAACTGACATACACATCTTGCTTGAACTTCATGTAGATGGATTATAAGTTATTTTTATTAAACAAACTATCCAATTGTTTACAGAAAACCTAGATCAGTCACTTAATTACAACCTTTTCTAAGCCTTACTCTGTAGAATTTGTCTGACTGCAATTTGCTTAGCACTATACTATGACCAGAGATCAAAGCTCAAATTCCAACTTCTTTATTGTTTTTTTAAACCTTATACTGAGGGTACTCGTTGGAATTAACTGGTTGATTAAGGTGCAATGGGTACCCACAAGGTAGGATTTATTGTAAAAGTTGCAACGGGTACCCACAAGATAGGATTTATTGTAAAAGTTGCAACGGGTACCCACAAGATAGGATTTATTGTAAAAGGTGCAACGGGTACCCACAAGATAGGATTTATTGTAAAAGTTGCAACGGGTACCCACAAGATAGGATTTATTGTAAAAGTTGCAACGGGTACCCACAAGATAGGATTTATTGTAAAAGGTGCAACGGGTACCCACAAGATAGGATTTATTGTAAAAGGTGCAACGGGTACCCACAAGATAGGATTTATTGTAAAAGTCTATCTAAGTATTCAGTACAAACTGCATAACAATATTAGCAATCAATGTGATCAAATGAACTTTGCTCGTGATTGGGATTTTTTTTTATGTTTTCAAATGTCACATGCATTAAGTTCATTTTGATTCATGCAAATTTGGAAAATAATGAAAGAAGTATTTACAGTACCGTGATAATACTTTTATACTACAAGTAAATGGTTGATGTTAGTAAATACCGACATGAGGGGTTTTGTGAACTAAAATGGAATTTCGGTTCTGCAGATGGTAGAAGTATTAGAAGTAGTTGCGTAAAAGTGGGCAACTGTCTGCTTTTGATACCTATCTACTTCTGTTGATGACGATATGAAATATGTTTGTGATGAAGTCTAAAATTTGATTATTTATTGTAAATAATGAAACAATTCGTTAATAAAGCTTGCAAGAAGCTATTTTTTACAGACAATTATTGTATTTTATCTTTGATAAATTCCCTGAGACTTAAAATTGCATTAATACCAAAGTGATAATACTATTTGCAATGCCTCGAAAATATTCCACTATGCATTGGGAATGATTGACTGCTTTCTCAAATGAATACAATGGTTTGTTGAAAAACAACAAAATAATCATTTGACATTCATGCTGCAACGAGACAATGTTTCCATATAACTCTGTAAAAAACTATTTGGCAAGCGTTTGTTTTAAAACTACATGTGAGCCTGCTTCTAAAATTGGGCTTGTCATAGAGGTATAAAATTCTAGAAGTAGGGCTGGTCAAACGACCTTGAAATCAAAATTCTATCCATGAAATAAGTGTTTAACCTATTCCCCTCATTAGGAAGGTTGTGAATGATTTAAATTGAAAGCATCCATGTAGATGTCAAAAATTACTACAGAACATTTGTTTTCTCTTATTGGTTGAAACCATTTTGACAAGAGAATAGAACACCCATTAAGAGCAATTTATCCCTTTGCCACAGTGATATCTTGGGTCTCCCGCAGCATTGATTCAAAGTACCATATCATGAAGTAAGGGGATAACTCGACACAATATCCAATGATAGTTCAGTAATCCCCACCAGCACAAACAACTGTCTTACTTTTATATATAGGTTAGAGGCTAGATAGTGAAATTTAAACGATATAGAAACCCCAAGGAAGGAGTGATAGCGACTGACGGGGTTTCTATGTCGTTTAAATTTCACTATATAGCCTCTAAACAATTTAGTGTTTAACCTACATTTCCATAGAGCGCTCTATTAGACGCTGGCAAACCACGCCTCTACGGGTATGATCGGCGAATGGCATAAAACTGCTGCTCAGTATTTTGAAATTCGACATAAACCACGCCCTCCACTGCTGTCAATTGCATGCCAAGAATCTGCCATACCATATTTGGAAGTAGAAATTGCACTACCAATGATGTAGATTGCAATGTAAAAGACGGCAAAAGGGTTGCCATTGACATATAGGCAGTGCTTGCCTAGGAATTTATGTTTGAGTTTTGTTTATCAGTGATTTAGACTAGTTTTTTTCCACAACGATGTTAGGATAAAGGATTAAACCCTATAACCCAGTTAATTGTAATTCCTTCTTATTTAGTTCTATGTTTATTTCTCCCCCGTGACGTCACAGCGATTTTCCATCGCTACCGTAGGCTAGGCTTACACGTGTCATTGATTTGGAGGTGGAGCCTAAAACTACACATTTATGCGCATGCGTGATACCAGAGTAATAGTCTCATAGAGCCCAGATAGAACACTCGAATAGTAGTTTATGGAAAATAAACCAACAAAAAATTTCAAATTGACGCATTCTCATTGGCTGAAAATGTAGGTTAAACACTAAATATCCTTATATTCGCCTTTGGGCTCAAACGGGGCAAGTTAAACTGTGACCGACTTAAAAGTAGCAATTGGAACAAACTTGGCCACCACAGAGTATTTATTGCTTGTAACAATTCTTCAACAATTTTACAAGGACAGCCTTTTAATTGGTGGAGAGTGAGCCAAAGCCAAACTGAACATAAGGACTGGTTAAGCCGAGAAGAACCATCAACATTCCCTTATTCAGCCTGGAGAGTGCATAATAATGAAAATCCAAATCTTCTGTAGTGTCAAACCTGGAGTAAATTGGGCATTGTATAAATAAGAGAAGTCACTGCATTAAGATGCAAATCACCTGTACCGGTACTATCAAACCTGGAGTAAATTGGGCATTAAATAAATAATAGAAGTCACTGCATTAAGATAATCAGTTTAATTAGTACTTGGGATAAATGTATAAAATATATGTACTATATATATAATGTCTCCATGATGTTAAGATATCTGTCTGATATATATTAAAATGTCTTCTTACTGTTAAGAATGTAAAATCACAAAAAAAAAACACAAGCAAAAAAGCTAGGCTTTCATCTTAAGAGAATAAACGTTTCTCTTAAATGCACTTTAAAAATTGGATTGGGCATAGTTACAACACACAAACAACCACCCCATCACATCTACTTTCTCTCTCACAGAATGACCTTTCCATACTGACCTTCAATATTTACAAAAGTTATCCTTAACTAAAACTTGCTATCATACTATACACAAAACCAGTTTAAATATTACAACTTTGTAATTGTCCAAGTCATGATGTATCACAAAATAAGTAAATAATATCAAAGGAGTTGGCAAGAAAACTCAAAGTTCAACATAAACCTGTTTCATCATTGAATATTCATTACAAAATCTCAGTGATGAATCAAGTTATCTGAAACAGCCAAAAGAAATATCAGGTAGTTTGTTCATAACATAAGCGACAAATGGTCACATGCTGAATTAAACTTTCGAAATTTACAAGCAGAAAAACACATTCCAACATAAAGGAATTACAGACGGGACCAAATAAAGTCACAGTAGGTGGGCAGTTTATCGTTTGTCACAATTGTTTCTAAAGTGAGTGTTTATAGAAAAATTGGTTAAAACAAGTTTTAAGATCCTTGATTGAATAATTAATATTAAGATAGTTTTTTCTTTATATCCATCCTAACAATCAGAAACACAGGGGTTATGATATGTTTTATAATACAAAACTTTAAGCCAAATCATTTCACTTTTAGATATGCATATTTTTCACAGCCAGACCATCTTTGAATAAAAAGCACACTATTCGAAGAAATGTAATTCTTTTGCTTATTCAAAAATACTTTTTACAATAAAATAAACTTAGAATCTTTATTCCACCTTTAAAAATATGCAAGAAGCTTATAAAAAAAAATATCATCAAACTAAAGGAAGGATAAAAAAGTTGTTCCACACTGTCAGGAATTATGGAACAGACAACCTTATATTAAATAAGAAATTAAGAAGATAAACTTTAAAATAAACAAATAAAATAAATTCTCACAACTTGTCCTCTAAAGTTTTACATTGTTTTGATTCAAGTCAAAAAGACTAGAACCACACAGTTTTGATTTCATGCATCGCTTTTGTCAAACCTTTTCATTCAACTCAAAAGCAGAAAAACTTAAAAGCAAACATCTAATGAATAGAAGTAAAGCGAATGGGAACATAAACACACTACATTAAAAGGTCCAGTTTAAATAGGTTAAAGTATACCAAAAGTTACATTATACAACCCTGTACACAATTTAATAGTCAGTGCTCTATAATAGTTGCCCTTTATCAATTTGGATGCTTAGCAATACACAGTATAATTAATTAATACTTATTAAAACTTGTACATTTTTACCCATACATCTATTCCAAATATGGAAATATATTTCTTTTTTATAATAAATATTTATGACATGCAAAAACAAATTTAGTTTTGATCTGCAGCAACATGTCGCAAGACATATTTTGGATAACGATTAAGGTAAGAAAGAAAGACATAAAAACATCGCAGGTGTTTATTTTTTCTGATTTTTCCCGTGTTTCTTGCCGGACTCGCGTCGTGTCACTCCAGGGGTTCCTGTCTGATTGGTCGAGGTTCCCGTGGCAGGACTCTTTGCGCCGAAAACGAAAGGCAAGGATGGACTGCTTTTTGACCTCTTCAAATCTAACAACATAAATATAAAGCAAAATTAGAGATTTTGATTCTACATCTTTCTAAACCAATCCTTAACAATAAACCTTCTATTATAAATGTGTTGTAACAATCTTCCGAAGTGAAGAGACAAGAAATGATAATGATCAAAAAGATGGAAACCGTGTTCCAGAGGTAGAATGCCAGAATCTGGACATGAGGGTCATGGGATCAAATCATGTGATTACCGAGGTCCATTTTACAACCTTTCATAAATCCACTTCCAGTGTGAGTACTGGTTATGTATCCAGATGGCAGAATCGAGATTGATTCATATAAGCTGTATGAACTTATTGCACAATCAATGTGAATTAAACTAGTTTACACCGAACATAACTTCACAACAGGAGCTTTAGACAACTCATTGCTCCAGATGAAATAAAAGTTTCTTATTGAAATCTCAAAGAAAAAAATTAAAGGTTCTCATAACGAAGTTTGCAGTTTGTTTCAACTTGGACCAATCCCAAAACTTATTCATAGAGAAGGAATGTATTTACCAAGGACACCAAAATGGATTTAAAATAACATAAGCTCGAGCTATGTAATGGTTACTTACTCATTCTACCCAGCCAAACTCTAAAACTAACCCCTCAATAATACCCAACAGAAGACTTTAGAAACCATTGTGAAAAAATGATAAACTGCTCACAATGAGCAATTTATCCTTTTATCTCAATGGTTTCTTCCTAACATCAAAGTGTAAATTCTTATTTTCCTCACAATGTTCTTTTTTCTCTGATGAAGTCTTCAATTTGGATGAGTCACAAGTTCCTATATTTGGGAAATGGGTTGAATTTACACACCTTTAGCACTGAGATGGCCTCGACTACGTCGGTGAGAATCGCGACTGTGATGCTCTGAGGAGTTATCTTTCTTGGGAGAAGTCTCGGGACTGGGGCTTCTCGCTCTCTGGTGGAAAGATGGATCTGAAAGAAATTGCGTGGTTATTATGCTGCCAAACAATGATTGACAATGGAAACAAATAGGTCCCAGTAAGTATAAGATAGAAAATAAAATGATCCATTGCCCACAGGAATTTGAGCACAACATATACAATCATTATGTGTTTATGCTGGAATTGTTTATTTTAATCAGTACTGGACTTTTTGGTCTGTTGGAGTCAGCTTGAAATCAATTTTGAAAAAAGTACCAATAGCTTATACAAGCATTTCCATTAGAACATTTCTGCTTTTTCAAACCCAAATTACATGCCATAAGAAAATATTCAAATTCAGTATCCATTTCAAAAGCTCTCTTCAAACATTTTCAAATTTGAGGAGATCAAGCAAACACATCTTAAACAAAATTTGACCATTCATTTAAATCATCCTTTACAAAATTCATCCATTGCATGATGGTCTAGTTATACTCACTTCGGCGGAGGGCGCGAGCACTCTTGGCAATCTGTTCTTCCTGCGCGCTGTCTCTCCGCTCCCTCGGCTGCATCAACTCTTGTTTCATCTTCGCCTGCATCTCCTGATTCTTCTTCAAACATTGGAGATACTGCGTCATTGTGTAACGTTGCTCCTGTAAAAAAAAAAATTGGAGATACTGCGTCATTGTGTACCTTTGCTCCTATGTACATATAAATGTTATGTTACATATAAATAACAACAAAATTATAAACATTGGAGATACTGCGTCATTGTGTAACGTTGCTCCTGCAAAAAATAAAAACATTGGAGATACTGCGTCATTGTGTAATGTTGCTCCTGCAAAAATATAAACATTGGAGATACTGCGTCATCGTGTAACGTTGCTCCTGTGAGTCCTTGTGTTTTTAAGTTTACTACTCTAACCACAAGGAAGCCAACCAGGCTCCCTATAAGGAGAAAGGATAAACCAGAGAATATGATAATAATAAAAATTTTACCTCAGTTGTGCGCTCTAGACTGTTCTCCAGATTTTTTACTTGTTGTCGCAGCTTCTGTAGCTCTGCATCCTTTACTCGAACCATGATCTAAAAATAACAAGTAAACTCCATTAAACATTTACACAATATTGATTCCTTAACCTTTTTTATTTCTTCATAGGGTCAATGTCGTTAGCAATTACAAACAACCAAAAATGTAACATACATTTAATTTTATGGTAGAAGTTGGAAACTATTGCTGAAGAAGTCTTGGGAAAACTTTGTGACATATGGATGATTTGCGCCTAATGAGCCATTTGTCCACATTTCAAACAAAATGTTGAAAAGAAAAATTGTATTTTTCATGCTATCTTTTATCAATTGCTGCTGCTTCAAATTTGGACAAATCCGATTTATCCTATTTGGGAAAGCCTAAAACGCCCACCTTTGAGTCGTACAACTCTTCCTCTGTGCTAACATTGACTGGGATTTGAACCCATATGGACAGGGGAACTAACTACTAAGGTACTGGCTTAAGGTAGAGTACTCTAAGTAGACCACTCATGGGTTAGGGTTAGTAAAACACCAAATTAAACACCTACCTGTGAGTCATAGAGCTCCTCCTCCATGCTAACATTGCCGGTCAGCTGACCTTTTGTTCTTGTCTGGATAAACGTCTTCAGATTCTCAATCTCTGTGTTGACAAGCTCTGTCAAATGTTCATTACTGAAACAGAAAAACATACCACCATTAACTCCTAAAATAAACATCTTTAAACAAGCAGAAAAAGGTCAATAAAACAAACCATTGTGACAAAAGAGAAATTGATTATCATGACAACTGGAAAATACACAGAAAGCATTAGATTTAAAATTGGTTTACCAAATGATTCTCTGAAAAATCAGTCAAATTCTCCACGTTTTTCAAACTCCTCTGGAATTGGAAACCACTTTTCACATTATTGTTTGAAAATGAGAAATTGCTCAATTAAAAAATGTCTTTTTTCTTAACAAAGAAATAAGCAACAAATCTTCAAATTTTACCACGATATCATTTATTATCTGCAAATGCTTTCAGTTAGGGTCAATGAAACATTTAATTTAAAGTGTTAAAGAGTTAAAGTGTCGTCTGTTGACCTGTACCTACCTCTTTACAAGATGGTTGATATGTGTCTGGTAGTCAGACTTGGTTCTCTGTAATCGATCCTCCATCAGTTTATAGTCCTCACATTTACTGTCATAGTGCATAGTGACTAGCTTCAGTTCCTCACTCAATCTCTCATTCTCTTTCCTGGAGGTACATAAACAAACAATGGCGATAAAAATTGGTGATGATAATACCTGTTGTAGTTATCAAGACAATTGATGACAATGCCAATATCTATAAGGACAATAATATCGAAAATGAATCGACATTAATAATGAAGATAATGATGCATGGTTCTTTCATTATGCATGTCAAATGATGCATGGGTTCCTGAAAGTTTGTTGACAAACTCTTTAATGCATATTAACTCATTAATGAAATGATAATTAAAATTAAGCATTCATTGACACAATACCACTCTGATCCAACAAAAGAACTCAACATTTTAATTGATTATCTAGAACCCGTATTAAACACAGAATCAACATATTTGTTCATCTAGGTTTATAAGTTACTGACATCACAGAGAAGTATATAATCTTGTCTGACTTACTCATGTCTCCGTCGGATCTCCTCCACATAATCATCAGTGAACATTGTCTTCAAGGCATGTCGATATTTGTCCTTCTCCTGTTCTAGGTCCTCTGTGTAGGCTTTACGCATGGCATCCAATGCTGCAAGAGTTTATATGTCAGGTTTACGTTTCATATTGCATAAACAGTATATTAGTTTTATCTTTTTGCTAGGTTCATAAAAGATGAAGGAATAAATCTAAATTAACTGCCAATATGGGTAATATTATTTACAAACCACTAACTAGCTGGAAGATTACCTCATAATGAAAATTATTTTCCGGGATTCTAACCAACACAAAAAGGCCTTGTGATTTCAATATCTATACTCTAACCTCCAGGGAACAGTTTCATCTAGACGGGATGATAAAATAAATGCTGAAGGAGTAATGATCAAGCCACTATATCCTACCAGCTCTGGTGACTTTCACTTCCTCTGCGAGAGCTTCTTCCTTCTCTTTCTTCAGTAGCTCCATCTCATGTTCATGCTGGGACCGCTCTAGAAGCTTGTCTACAGTCTGTAACAACAACAACAATCATCATCATCTGCTGATTACTGCTAGAATTACTCAGTCATTCCCTACTTTATACCACAGGCAATGAACTATAACAAAAGGTCATGAAATGAAAATTAAATTTGATGTGGTTTTCAACAGAACTTTGAAGCCAATAAACTGAACCCCACCCCCCAAAAAAAACCAGTTAAATCTATGACAACTTACAGAAAGAAAAGAGATTGCTTGTAGCAATGCTTTCAAAAAGATGACCAGCAGTTTACTGCCTAAACTTTCCCTTATTTTTTCTTAACTGATTTACCATGGATATCATGTCATAAATGCAATAAATTAGTGAGTTTTTTACATTACTAAGAATCACATGAGAGAAATCTCCTGACTGAAGAATATAGATGGTTCTACTAAGATGGTAAATCATGTTTTGATAGGAAGCTCAGTCAAATTGTTGATTTCATATTGAACCCTTTCAAGACAGTTCACTAAAAAGAATATAATTAAAGTCATTGTCATTGACAGGGCACCTAGGGTCCAAATCAGGCATGAATGCCATTCAGCAAGCAAGAAGAAGCTTTTTTTTACATTTCATCGATAAGTTTTATAAAACACTTTCAGTGAATGAAAAAAAAGAAAGAAAGCAAAAATGTCAAAAATCAGCGCATAAATGACCAAATAGCCTAAAAATCAAGGCCGCAACGTTCAGAATGCTGCCTTATGAGAAATGCATATGAGGAACCAGTGTTTCTTCAAAAATATAAACACATAAGCATCATATTTTATTGTTGAAGTTATAACAGCTCCCATCTGGCACATGAATTCTTATTGTCACATTAAAATCTTTGCATATACATGGAGTTGAGATTTGCACCTTGCATATTTCCGCCAAACATGTACATCTAAGTTATTTATCTATGCATGCAATAAAAATCTCAAAATCAGATATCATTTTATTTGTCACAAGTCAAAGAAAACCCTATCAAGCTTTATATAAGAGTAAAGCCTCTATGAAATTCTGCTTAATATCTATGATTCACTCACCTCATCTGAAGTTTCTGCAGACAGGGATCTGTCAAGTTTGGGAGGCTCCTGGGGTTTAGGGGCCAGGATTGGGGAGTCTGGGTAAGGAAGGGGGAGAGAGGCATCCTGTAAACACCAGACAACACAGAGATCAAAAACAATGCATGCAAACCAAGCAAACATAAAATAAACATAAGTTTTAACTTGAATCTACAGCCTCCTTTCTGATGAAAAGTGGTGTTACCATTCAGTTTCCTGTCAAAATTGACAGCATTCAAATTTGAGTATTTTTAAACTACATGTATTCTAAAGGCATTCTCTCTTTTTAAAGTGCCTTAGATTGCAACAGCAAAAAGGAGAAATGACGCAGACACACACCTATTTGTAGTAACCAATGGTTGACCTCCTTGGACATTACAGGGCCTAAAGGCATACGACCATTGTGACAAAAGAATAAGGAATTTCTGGTAACAAATGTCATTTCTATTGTTTTTTAAGCCATGTAATTGAAGTGTTACAAATTGAGCCTATCTAAGTGTAAAGTCTAAAATCACCTTTCATCATACTGAGGCTAATAACAAAATAATAAGATACACCAATCAAAGGAAAGAAAGTTGTATAAAAAAAAATATGTCTTTGAGGAACTGGGGGAACAACAAAATGGAAGGCAAACTATGAAACAGAATAATGGCTTTTAGACAATTTGCTACAATTTCATGAACAATGTGTCTAATTTGCCTTTTTTCATAATGTATCTTTTCATAAGTTTGAGACAATTTTTGCTTCTTATTTACTGTCAATCTTTTTTTTGTAAAAGTATAAATGCCTTTCAAACAATGTCCACATTATTTCAAACCTCAATGGATACTAAGAAAGACTATCATATACCACTTAATAAGGTTTTAATAAAGACACAAAGAATGAACCAGAAAAGAAGTCGGGAAAATATGTGTTAAGAGTTTTAACTTTCTTCTAAGACCCAATCTTATTCTTTGTAAGGGAATATTCTTGGCCACAAGATTTAACAAGATGAGCAGGAGTTGCGGAAATATTGAAACAAAATGGAGGATAGAAGCACAAAGGGAGAGCATCAGCATTGGGATTGGAAAATCGTGGATTTGATAAAACAATAAGCAGGGTATTCAATAAACAGCATTCAATTTTTTTTTTAACAAAATCAGAAAATGCCATCTAGAATGTAAGTCGACTGCCAAGATTAAAACTAATATTGAAGGTCCTTGTGACCTTGATTATGACCTTGACAGACAGGTCAAATAAAAAAAACATTAGCAGCAGACAAACCTTTGCGTAAAAAAAAATGTTTTTTGTTTTATTGACAGAGTAACCATTGTGACCAAAGGATAAATTGCTCAACGAGAGAAGATGTGGAAAATAAGACATTATGGAGTAATTCATGAATGTGGCCAATCAAAAAATAACTTCTGCAGGCAGATTGTCAAAAAGAATTCAAGCTATTAGCAGGAAACCAAAAAGGAGCAAGACTTCAAGGCTATAGCACAAAACCTCACTTTTGTGTTTTTTAAAAAAGGAATTTGTTTGTTTGGGTAAAAAAATATCTAAATATCTATTGATCAATTATGAAACCATTTGTGGATCTAGGATGTGACTGATAGATTTTGAAATGACCTGTTATGAATTATTTAAAAAAAAAAAAAAAGTCAGAGATTTTGGAAGCATTGGATTAACATTGAACAGAAAAACTATTACAAACCATGCAGAACAATTATCAACATTCACATAAACACTGAATAAATACAATACTAAACTTAAAAAGAATCAATAAAATAAAACATCATAACATGTACAGATAAATAAGAATGACACAAAAATAGAACATAAAACTGCTTATTTGTTCACCATAATAAAGGAATATATGTAGAGGAAACAGATAAAACAGCTTACCAGAGTGAAGCTTGGATCAGATTCGATCTGTTGAATGAATCCTAGCTGAGTTTGAATCTTTTCTGCAAGATCTTCATTCTTTCCTGCACCTCCAGTATTGGACTGTAATTCCGTCAGTAATTCCTACAAAACATAACATCATTGATTTATATCAGAACCAACCATAGACACCTTGTTACTTTCTCAGCAGACAACTTCTTAGTCACAAACTTTTAGTAGAAAAAGATTGTTGTTTTCAGTTCATCTGTTTTTAAAATCAAATAATTCATTCAAAGTTACCTAATTTTTAAATCATCTATAAAAGATAGTAAAATGCAGTGTTGCGTAAATGGGACGTCAACCCAAGATAAATGAAGGTCTTCTGGTTGACACTTGACTTAATTGAACCTGTAGATGATTCTTGCAGCTTTTCAGACTAAAGAAAATGCTCATCTCAAATTTAGTGCAATTAATAAAGATCTATCATAACATGATATGCTTCAATAAACATTACATGTATATCATAAATGTGAACTTTCAAATAAGACCATTGCAGATTTCCAGATAAATGCTCATATTTCAAACAAATGCTACAACATGTTTATCAAGAAGAAACTTTGTAAGCTCACCTTGCACATTACAGACATTTTCAGGAGCTGTTTGTTTTGGTTCTTCAGTTGATCCACAGATTGGGTCTCGGCATCCTCCTCACTAGCTCGGATAGCACTTACAGCAGTCATGATATCTTGTCTCACTTGTTCCAGCTCTTCTTCATGGTTCACTCTCATCAGGTCAAACTCATCTTGAAGTGTGGCTATTCTATCTTCATAATCCGACTTCATTCTCTCCTTCTCTCTTTCATTATCTTCTAGGAACTTATCCACTCTCAAGATGACATTGTTAACTTTTTGTCTAAGCACATCTGAGTGAACATTTTGCCTTTCCTGGGCAACAGACACTTCATGTTCGAAAATTTTTTCTAATTGTTTCAACTTTGTTTCAAATGTCTTGCATTTCGAACAACCCATTTCCCCTGTCACAGCCTTCAGATTACCCATTTCACCTTGCAATAGACCCAACACAGCACACTCATCCTGGTATTTAGTGTTCAGAATGTCTTCAAAAGTAGCAAGCGAAGCCTGAATATCACTTTCCGCTTCTTTACTGATCTCTGATGGAAGTACAACAGTTTCTCCAGCTTCAAGTTTGAGTTTTATATCCCTTAGATCTCTATGATAATGCATCTTTAGTTTATAAGTGGTGTATGTCAGCTGTGATTGGAACATTGCCTCCCGCACCAATGTTGCTGTGTAAGCATTGAAGGACTGTGGATAAGCTTCCAGGTCTGGTATAACTCCAATCAGATCAGTCACTGACCTCGCCATTTCATCTCCATCTTCTGATGTTGCATTTCTAATGTCGGCAGCCACTTTCTGCTTATTTGCAGCTTCCGATAGAAGAATTTGGCCTAACGCTATTGCCAATTCTGAAAGGTTGTCTCCTCCAGATTCTAACTTATCCACCATCTGACCAACAGGGACTGCAGGATTCCTCTCATAGAGCTCACAAAGGAACGCAAAGGACCCATCTATCACAGCCTTCTGGATGAATAATCCAGCTAGATCACTGGCAAGAGCATCTGCTGAAAACTTCAGGACATTTGGATCAATCTCTGGCGAAGCTGTTTGAACATAACAGTTGTGCTCATCTTGGAATATGATAATGGCATCATCAAGCTCTGAATGGAGGTGAGCGATTATATGCTGTGATCTGATTCTGGTGTTTTCATCCGGTGATTCAAGGTTCTTCTCATACTCCTTTATAGTTTTTTGTACAACATTTTGAATGTGATCACAGACAGAGTTTAATGTTGGAGAAGCTGGTCCCTGGCTGAATTCAATGAGCTGTATTAGAGTGGTCATTAATACAGGCTCAGTTTCATTTACAAGATCTAAAACCATCTTATGTCTACCTTCTATCTCTTCAAAAGCAAACTGTCTCTCGCGTTTAACACAGGTAGAGAGGTCTTCTTTACTGTTACTTGATTTGAATTTTTGTTTCACAACACCAAGAGCATGAGTGATTTCACCTTGTAGAAGAGCACGGGTAACTATATGATTGGAAATTCCATCCATATTATCAGCAAATTTCTGTAATTGTTCATTTACTGTGGAATCCACTTGTGATCGGATGAATATTTCCATTGCCAATACCGTTGGGGTCTCATTAACATTAAGAGCTGTAAGAATTTCCATGTTCTCGCTGCTTTCAACATTCTGTACCATTGCGCAGGTAGCCAGCTGTCCTTCCAGCACAATTCTCTCAGCTAAGACGGCAGCATATGATGATACTATATCCTTTTCCTGATCAGTGGGATTTAATTCTCTATTTGTGTTATCTATTCTTCTCTCCAATTCTAAGATCTGTAGATTGGCCTCGTGAATTTCACGCAACAGAACATCTTTGTATATAGTCCCCACCTGTTGTCTTTGTATAAGTAGACCCATCTGCCCAAGAATCATTGCCTCAAAGGCCATTTTGTCAGCATAGAGCTGCAGTCGGTCTTCATATTTCAATGTGCTCTTCTTAGCAGCCTTTTCTTTGTTCAAGAGAAGATGTTGAAACTTCATTTCCTGTTTGGCTATTTTACCAGCGATATCCCAGTCATTGTCACCAAGTTTGTCAATCTGTGCTACATATTCAACAAGATGCTGCAGTTTACCTTGCAAAGCCTTTACATCCTTAGCATTAAGCTCATCATGTTCATGAGCTAAACAACTGACTTGTTCAACCTTAGTCCTTAATTTGTTAACACACTTTCTAAAGGCCCATGTTTGGTCAGAGAATCTAGGAATTTCAGTTTTAGCTAGTTCTAATCCATCTGATAACCTTGCTGTTAAATCATTAATTCGATCACCACAATTGACTAAAGTCTTTCTTAGTTCCATTTCAACATTTGATGTAACTGCTGATGCAGCAAGATCTTCCTCTGGCATTTCATTAGTCAGCTCCTTGATTCTGGAATTAATGGTTTCAAACAAGGATTTGATTTCATTCAATTTACCAAGTAAGCTTTCATTTTCATCTGCAACTGTACCATCTTCATTGAATTCTGAATCAGAATCCTCAGACTCTTCTTCTGATAGTAAATAATCTTCGGAATCTTCAGTTTCTGCTTCACTCTCCTCCGTTTCTGTTTGGTTGTCATTATCAGCACTTTGACGACTCAGGTCATTAGAAGCAAGGACTTTTTCAACTGATACCATTCTATCTTCCAACTCAACTAACTGTTCCTCAATCTCTTCAGTCAAGCCTTTTGGATCTGTGGAAGGTTGCTTCTTTTTAGTTGGCTTCTTTTTAACATTAACTTCAGCTTTATCAGCCATGGAATCTATCTTTTTGTTCATTTCCTCAACTTGGTTAACTAACTTTTTATTGACTGTCTTAAATTGTTCTTTAACCTGAGAGTCTTCTGCCTGCAACTTAGAGTACTTTTCCTGGACTTCAGCAATTTGCTTTTTATATCTCTCAGCTTCAACGCTAATCTGCTTATTTTTATTCTTCAAACTTTCAAGTTCTCCAGTAAAATCATTGCTATGACCCAAATGGATACCTTCTTCATCATGCAGTGTAGCTCCTTCTCTTAAAACTTCTGATATATTCTCACACTTTCTTCCCACATCCTCAAGCTTTTCTGCAACTGTGTTTAACTCTGAGGCCTTTTCACCTTTGTAATTGGAAAGAAGACTTTCAAACTGTTTCCTCATTTCTAACATACTATCCGTAACATCAGTCATTTCTGCTGTGGCCAATACAAAGGTTTGAAGCAGTTCTTGGGATTTCACTCCATCAGAGGACACAGACTGTCTTTCATGGCTAGAGCACACTTCATTTAACTTATCATGTAGACTATGCACTTCAGATTCCAAATCTTTGACAGTTGTTTTCAAGCCATCATTATCCACAGCCAGAGTAGATCTGTCTGATTTCTCTGTATCTAAACGCTCACTAAGATCTGTGTTTTCCTTTCTTAAATCATCCATATGCTTTCTTATTGATACATTTTCCTTTTCCATTCTCTGGAATTGAGTCTTAGACTGAGATATTGTCTTTTCCATGTCTTTTATTTTAGCTACAGCATTGTCACGTTCCTCTTGCAATATCTCAATACTTTGGTGAAGCTCAGTATTTTCTTCTTCATCTGTCTTAAGTTCATCGGTCAATTCCACCAGTTTTGATTCATTTTCAATCACCTTTTCTTCAAGCTGTGCAATGATTTCATCTTTTTCTCTCATAAGATTAGCCACATCTTTGGAAACATGGTCAGACATGCCTGATTTTCTGGATGCATCTAGCAGTTGGGCTTTCAGTTCTTCGATATGATGTTCTGTGTCATCTCTTTCCCTTGTGAATTCTTGCATCATATTTTCAAACTGAACTTCATAGTCCATTTCCATTTTCTTAAATTGATCATCTTTCTCTTTAAGATCTTTTCTCATTCTTGACATTACCTTTTCTGTATCATCAAACTTTTCTCTCATTTGTCTGAACTCTCTTTCAACAGCTTTTAGTTTAATGATTTCACTTTCATGATCCCTCAGTTTCTGAAGATGCTGCTTTAGTTCTTGATCCAACTTTCTATTTTCTTTATCCTTTATCAGTGAGTTTTCATGGTATTTCTCCATCTTAGATGTCACCTCTCTAAGTTGATTCTCCAAACTCCGAACTTTCTTATTATATTCTGTGGAAACTTTCAGGAATTTGTCCTTCTCCTGTTTGACATCCTTCAAGGCCTCTGATAGCGCCTTCTCAGTTCCGGTCAGCTTCGAGGTTGACATGTCCAGCTTAGACTTCAGTTGGTCAATCTCAGACTTCTGACGCTGGCCGGAATCTTTGGATTCCTTCAACTGCCTCTTTAAGACATTCATCTGAAAAGAGAAACAAAAAGGATGATAAAACTGGACAATTTACTGATGAGACGATGTGATTCAACACCCATGATTGAAGTCCTGAAAACGAATTTCAAATAAGATCAATACACATTAAAAAAGCCTGGCACTTATCAATTTCTTATCAAATACTTCTATTTCTTATATATGTAAACATGTGTAGAAATTTACTTTCACATGATAAATGATTCACCTATCTTAAACCCCATGTAGAATCCACACATTAATTCATATTCTGATGGTTATGTATAAATCATATAAAATGAAATACGATCATACAAAAATCCATTGTTTATATTCATAAATGCTGTATGAGAAGATACCACTCTTTTGTTCTTTTGTCAATTTAAAAGATATTTACATTTTCAACACTGTTTATGTTACAAATGCCATGGTTATGAATGCTTATTTTCCATGATTATTTTCCAAAATTTCATACTAAGAATGTCCAAACTTCATTGAATAAAACCACACAATTGACATTTATTGAAACTAATGTCATTACTGTGTAATGAGTTAATCCTCATCAAAGTTTAAATCTTTCAATTAAAGAGCATTGATGCCATAATCATTTTCTCAATATGTTCACAGAGTATCTTCTTCAAGACAAATATTTCTTAAAATCCTCAAAAATTGAGTTTATTTTCTATTTAAGAGTTACTTTTTCTAGTTATAACCATGCATGTATATAAATAAATCAGTGTTAAGATATTAAACATGTATAGTGTACAACAGAGAAAATAAGAAAGTGCCTCCCATGCATTTCTACAACATAGTAGTAACATGCATTGAACTTATCTAAAATATCATCTTAACTCTTTCTTCATAGGTTTTAGATTGGTTCAAGATGAAACAACAGCAGACAAAGGTTACAAAGTTAAGCTTGTTTATTCATTTAGCAAACTTTCAAATTGTGAAGAAAAGGGTAAAGATGCTGATGAAGTACAGTTTGTTTTTCAAACAATATAATAATTTTTAACAAATGAGGTAGGTATACCTTCCAAAGCTATTGTCTTTTGTCATGGTGATACATCATATTTACTATATTAATTGTTTAGAACACATTCTATCTAATATTAATATGAAATTAAAGTCACAATAGAATATATAACACAAACAAGGTAAATTTCACTTTGAATATCTATGGGTGCCTCATATATTTCCCGAATCATACTTAAAGGGGGAAAACAGCTTTATTAACAATTAAAGGTGCTTGTTCACTGACATGAGGAGATTTGGAAGTAAAGAATTATTACTCATTGGAAGCAAAATTAGATTGTTTGAAATTCTTTAAAGTGTGTATACAGTAATTAACATGTATTTTAATCCAAAAGCATGACATCACTTTTGTGATCTATCACATATAAACTGTATACTTTGATAAAATGACGCTTCCTTAATCAATTATTCTTTCAATAGCTACTTTTATTCGTATATCAAACAGCAATACAAAACCTGTATTGTTTTAGCTACATTTCATTTTAACTTTAAAATTTTGTCTTCTGTGAACGAGAACCTTTAAACTTTTTTTGGTTATTAGTTCTAACCAATTCCTGTGGATGGATGTTTGTCACTGCTCCGAATTGGGCAACAATAATACAGCATCTGTCACTTTTGATTTGGGCCATTCGTTAATTTCCAGTTGGATGCGGGAAAAGGGTCAAACCGTTTTCAATGTTTTTTCTGTTACATATTAAGACATTCTGTGCACCTATTCATGTTCCTGGCATTTCTTCACCAGTACTGCATGATAATCTATCTCAGTCACTGACTCCATCAAGGCATGAACATGATTGTTTACCGGAAGCAGAACAACTAAAACACTATCAATATCAATACATGCAGATTTAAGCTATCATAGAACATGATATTTCACTGAAAAAAGTAAACTTGACAACACAGAAAAATGATATGATACATCCATGATAAGGTGACTTCATTTCTTTGTTAATTTCTATGACTGTACACAGGCTAATATGCTACATTCAACCCTTCCCCTAAACCTTTTCCCTCATATATATGTGTACACCAGTTAACCAACCCATAGCAGACAGCTTAATAAATGTTTGTAACAAAAGTAAATATTGTCTGTCTAGCAAAATAATAATTTCTATTCCTTTGTAAAAAGGTTTACAGCTGTGCTGTGTCAACAAAATTTTCAGTTATATTACGGCTTCCCTGGATTCACCAGTACTACACTACGCATCTTAAGTGTCTTGCCAAAGGACACTCGATTATTCCATCAATAACAGTGGAGATTAAACCAAGACTGGCAAGTTGTAAGTATGCCACCTAAACTACTCAGCTTTGCAGAACCAGTTGTGACAAATAATTACATATATGTTAAACTTCTATTATCTGTTTCATTTTTCATTCAATTTAAGTTTTGACTTAGTTAGTCTGCTGTTCTTGTCCCAATGAGAAATGTGCAATAAATGACAGTGAGAATGTTAATATGATATTTTATAGATTGGGAGTTTAGAGAATTAGCTTAATATCAGCCCATTCTCACATTGACCCAAGGTTTTAGAGGAAGGGTTAAAGTCAAGGTCATCATCATATATAAGGTCAAACACAGAGGAATAAATGAGATCAACAGACGTGTCCGTACAAATGACCTTCAACACCACCTTGTTGACCTTCTTACATACAGACAACTGGTCAGTGTTGCCATGGTTACACAGAGACAACCGAGTCTGTTGTCAAGGTTACAGAGACAACCTGACCTTGTTGTCAAGGTTACATAGAGACAGCCTGTTCTTGTTGCCAGGGTTACATAGAGACATGGTGTTACCTGTTGACTTTCTGGACTGGGCAGTGTGAAAGCAGATGCTGCGTATGAGCTGTCTATACTAGCTTGCAACTGTAAACATAAGCAGCATAAAGAAACCGACATGCGCCTTTAATAAGCTATATTTGTAAAGCTACAAGCAATTTTCACTCAATGATGCGTGCCCACAACCTAGTAGTCATCTGCCACAACCTAGTAGTCATCTGCAGAAGATGACGCTGATCTTTAGTCTATTATGTAATATTTGTTAAATATGGTGATTTTATCACACCAACAATATTTAAGTTATTTCACAACACCAGGCTAATTAGTGATGGAGGAAGACCATAAATAACTTTACTGTCCATAAGGTATGGAACAAGCTAGGTAGAACAATCAGTCTTCTTTAAGTTAGAATTGAGACCTTTTCAAAAAAATTGATAATATATCACTATCAGATATCAGATTCATATGGAGAATAGCCCTAAGTGTTTAAAGTTCAGCCCTTTAACCACTTGGCAAGATGGACCCTTTCCCTCCTTATTGAAGGTGAACATTAAAAGCAATTTCTCTAGTTTTGTCATGATGGTTTCTACCTGACATAAAGAAAATGTATGTTTATTCTATTTTTAATAAGTGTCTACTCAATAATTGCTTTCAATTTAGCTCAGTTACAAAATACGATAAAAAAGAATTGATTAATACATTCAATTTAGACCAGCAACAGCTTTGTTAGTTTGGAATGAATTAATCAATTAATCAGGCACTTTATAAGTGTCAAACTTCTAGCCAATGTCAGGATACATTTGCATAATAACTAAGCCACACAGCAACAGACATCAGGAAGAAAAATGTTTGAAGATAAACTCATTCCCTCAAACAAAACGTTGCAACTACACCACAAGTGCAAATTGAGAGCAAAAACAGACCAGAATTTCAAAAGAATGCAAAATGACATTCCCTATGTATTTTTGGATAGAAGCCATTGAGACAAATTGAGAAATTGCAAGTTTCATACATTTTTTAGCCTTTGATGTAGAAAGTCTGCTGCAGGTGTTTGAAAATAAATATAGCTTTAGGGAAAAGGTTTTAACATCATTTATTTCAAATCAGCAAACTAACAGTATGACCTTCCTGTCCTAGATGTAACATTTCCCCAACAACATACAACTTCAAAACTATTTGCAGCAAGACAATATATAAAACACTGTGATAACAGGAGAAATGTGATTATTATACTTGATTAGACCTTTTGTAGCATTAATCAACTGCTTAAATCATTATTATATAACATGAAAAAGAGAAAGTGAATCTAAACTATTGTCTTACTGTCTTATTTTAGATTTACATAATTCAAGTTGCAAGAAATAGTTTGAAACAAAAATTAGATTCAGAAAAAATCTATATCTTTGTTTGAATCTTAACTTTTTATAAACATCTATATCTTTTTTTGAATCTTAACTTTTTATAAACACTGTAAAAGAACTATAAGAGGATACCAAACGATAACTTAATAATGGAACCATACACTTAACCCTTTACCAAACACCAAATTTTTGACTGTCCCAAATTGAAAGAGTTTCCAGACGACATTTCAAAATGTGATGAAAATAAAAAATAATCTACTTGTCATGAGCAATTTCTCCTTTTCCAACAATTCATGAGTCGTCTGCAACAAACTGGTCAAATGTCGTTATTGTTTGGTAATGGGTTAAATCTTGCAAATCAAGCAACAGAGTCATGAATTCAACTCTTTTGGGAACAGTAACAGACTAAAGCAATCTGCAACAGGAAAGGTTTAAATACAAAGGAATCATCAAAACATGTCTGTTAATTTCATATTGGTTTTACATAGCATCAACTTTATTTCAGTTATAAAGAAGAAATGGCTCTTTTCAAGCCAATTGTCTTTGTTTTGTTTGTTGCGATTTCAATCTTTTTCTTCAAACCCACTTAAATGATCATAATATAAAGATATCCCAAAAATAAGTTTAAATATGAAAAAAAAATTGTTCTTAATAATGTTTTCTAAAATATTATTTAAGCTGGGCATTGGTTTATAACGTAATTACTAATAAGCATATCTGACTGGTATAAAACATGAAAAATTTAAATTTCATAAAAATAAAATAGGATAATAACAGCGGGAGTAGGTAGGAAAAAACATGTTGTTTGGAAAAAGCTGTAAACATTTGAAATGGTAACTTTTGAAAGAAGCATTCCCTCCAACTTGTAAACGTCCATGCCATCTAACCTCTATTTCCACATCTCCCACAGGCGACCTTGTGCCTTCCTCACTCTAGTAAAAAGGTCAAAATGCATTGAGTGACCTTGAATCATTTCCAGGAAAAGGATCAAAAAGTATTGACTGACCTCAAACCATTTCTTATAAAGGAGGGATCAAAGTACACGTTGAATTACCTTGAATCAATTTTAATAAACATGTCTCAGTATTGTGACCTTAATTCATTTATAGGAAAAAGGTCAAAGTGCATTGAATGACCTTGAATCATTTCTAGTCAAAAGGTCAAAGAGCAATGGATGACCTCAAAACCATTTCTGCTGTTTTTGTCCATTGTAAACCCCTTTCAATCCTAAATATAGACCACACAAATGCATTTGCTGCAGTGTAGGTCTAAGATGAAAACATTGTAACAAAAGAAGCATTTGGTTTCCAAAAGATATCAGCCAACTCCTTTGACTTGGGACATAAAAAGAAAATAGTTTGGTGGAGAGAAAATGAAACATAATAGCTTTGCATTATCTTCCTGTCATATCAAAACAACTTCCTAAAACCATCCAAATTAAAACAAAACTTAAAAAAGAAATCTACTACTGCTTATCAATATCTATATATAGATAATGAAGTGGAAAAGAAGCAAGATGATAATTACCTGTCCAGTGTTATCCTTCTCTCGTACGACACTCTGTAACTTCGTCTTTAGATCCCGATTAGAGTCATGTGACTTGGCCAGTTCCTGCTGTGTGTGCTCCAGACGTTCCTTCAACGACTCCACCTGGTGGACAAATTGTATAGATTTCATGTCGAGTTCACTTCGTGGATGATATTGTCTATTCCAAATGTTTAATGTCTAATTCACTTGCAAACAAACTCAGGTTTTCTTAAGGTCTATTTACAACTTGCATGTCTAATTAACCGATAAACAGTTCCACTTGAAAATAATTATTATCTTATTATTAAGTGTGCATAATCATTCCAATGTCTGAATGTCTTTTTCACTTATGTCTTTTTCATCACACAATGATTAACAAGTCAGTTTCCTTTCTCAGTGTTCATTAAAGCAATGTGATAGATCCTATGAATACGCCTTCTATACGAAATGAATTTGAAAGGTTTAAATGATTATGAAAACTGCCATTGTGATTCTTGATTATCGAAAAACCAAATCTTACTAAAAACCTCTCAAATCGCACTCTTCTCTTATTTAAAAAAATCACGTCTTGTACTCTGCAACATCACATCTTCCAACAGAACAATAGCAATTATGCGGCTGTTTCTAAACAAAGAAAATTTCAGAATTCCATTTGACACGCAATGCAGGTTCTTGAACACACAAACACAAAAACCAATATGCCAGCATATGAATTAATTTACGCCTTCAGAGAGATATGGAGACCTTCAATTCTAACCACATTTTCGAGGGTTACTAACTGAAAAATAGCATCATATTGATTATTGTTTAAGTGTCCATAATTGAAAGATTCTAACAGACCATAACAAATAAAACAGAAAACTGTAATTTGACTTCTTGAAGGAGAGAAATCATTGTTGGAAAACGAGAAATTGTTCATAATTATGAGCAATTTCTCCTTTTGCAAGCAATGATTTCAAACTCTATTTTCACCAGACCAGTAGATAATGATAATCATTAAGCTAAGCTCTTAGAATAAGATGTGTTTCAGATTCATATCCATCTTCCATTTAACATCACTTAATTTCACACTATAACACAACATGTGAAAGGCCACCGTATCTAACCTTTGTTAAGTGACACATTTCTTATCATCCCAAAATTGACGAGTATGCAGACAATAACTAATATTGATGTAAAATTAGAATATATATTCTGTAGCAATAATAGTCAATATTGTAGGAAAATGGCAGAAATCATTGCATGAGAGAGTTCTCCTATCCCAACAACAACAGAACAACTTAGCAACAACAGAAATAGTAACAACGCAAGAGAGAGCATTTCTACTAAAATAGAAAATGATTCAGACAAAGGAAATGTGAAATTTATTCTTGCTCCTCTAATATTTTCAAAACTGCTCTGCAATACACCACATAAAGTCCAGATACTATTAAGCAAAGGTTTAAATTTTGAACGGATTCAAATAACATCCAATATCTGCACCACAGAACACTACACTACATCCCAGATATAAACGTAAAATGTCAACCCAAGTTCTCGGGGTAACAAATACACTTTGATTAACATCTTCCTCCATCTGTCACGCTAACAATGCACGCACAAAACTCCGATAACCCTGTATCATTAACTATTTACCTTTTATGGGACTTTGTGACTGGTTCAAATTGAGAACAACTACAGCAGAAGACATTTAAAATGTATGAAATATACAATTCTCTTTGCAATTCTTGGTACAAACAATTTTGACAAAATGAGAAACAGCTCAAAACAAGCAAGTTCTTTTGTCATAATAACAATTTGAGATGTTGGTTAAAGTTGTAACAATATGTGAATGAAAAAAGGATAAACAATTTTTACTCCAGATGCAGACTTAATTCTTTGGGAAATGATTCAAGTGTATTGAACAGTCACTATACTTTAAATGTCTGCACAAGTCAACTTTTGAAATTGTACTACCGGTATATTAAAATCACTTGACCGACAATTGGTCTTTTAGATCTGTTTACAGACTCATATTTACGAAATCTGATAACCATGATGTTAATGAAACAATTGTAAACTTAACAACAAAACCCATATACTCCTTGATCTCTCACTTTGTCATAAATCTGCTGCAGAAGATATTATAAACAATACAATGACAAAAGGATGAATTGCTCATTATAAACAATGATTTTTGTCACAATGTTTTCTATCCAAAATAATAAGGAAAGAACATTCTTCATGCTACTTCTTTTTGCCTTCTGCTATGTACTCTCAATTTGGACCAGACACAAATGTTCATAGAGATAAAGAGTCAAATCAATTATTTTGCTTCCTGAAGCAGATGTTAATCAAAACAGCAGTTTCATGACTTTAGTTTTAACCATCAGAATGCTGGGTAATTTTTCCAAAATATAGATTTCTGTGTTGTCTGCTTTCCAATACCTTAAATATCTGCTTAATTTTGATGAGGACAGATACTCGGGGAAGCAAACAGGTTCAATCACAGGCCAGCCGCCAATTAATTAGCAGCTGGCCTGTGATCTAACCTGTTTGCATCAGCATGAAGTCGGTTCCAGCACTATGAGGGTTATGCAGATTTTTACCGATTACCCCATATTCCCTCACTTTGACACATCTGCTGTAGAAGCCTTTAGAAATCACTCTGGTTTCTTCCCAAACTCCTAGACTTTTCCTTATTTTATTTTGTTGTCTGCTATTGCTTTCAATTTCGACCATTTCTAATTCCCAAAAGGCTAAAACATGTAACCTTTTATAGGTTTACACAATTTCAACACCAGATCCAGACTTAGTACAATAATCATTTGTGGCAAAAGGAAAAGTTACTTTTTAAATTGAAACAACTTTCATCATAATAAATTGTTTCTACCCAATTAAGAAAAAGATGATTATCACACTTAATTATTTTCATCTGGTGGTACTTTCATTTATGCCTGAGTCAAAACCTTCAGTACTAGGAAATCAGTTTTAAAACGGCTAGGTACATTTCCATGACCCATGTTGATAACGGACACACTACTACTGTAACACATCCTCCTTAGTAAAGAAGTTACAATACTATTGGATAAAACCACCGATTTCTTTACGACTCAAATTTCGAAAAAAAAAAAAAAACTAGCATGACAAGATTGGCCAAATCCATTCCCCCATAAAGGATTTTGTGACAGGTCTAAATCAAAATTAAAAGCCACAGCAGACAATAACAAAAAATAATGTGAAAAAATTTGATTCCCTTCATTATATACCGTAAAAACTGTTGTAACAACAGGAAATATGCTCATTAGGATCACGTATTTTATGATTAACCCTTATAGTGCTGGAACCGACTTCATGCTTATACTAACATGTTAGATCAAAGGTAAGCTGCCATGTGAATTGGCGGCTGGCCTGTGATCAAACCCGTTTGCTACTCTGCGTATCTTTCCTTATCAAAATTCAGCAGATAATTTAAGGTTTTGGAAAGCAGACAACACAAAAATCTATCTTTGGAAAAATTTCCCAGCGTTCTAAGGTTCAAGATGCATTTTTAAGATTTCAGCATTGGCATTGTCAATGTGAGGGTTTAAGAAGTAAGGCGTTAAAAACATTTTAACATCCTTTCCCTGTACTTGGTAATTTTTCATCAGAAAACATAATAAATCAATTATTCAAATAGCAACTAATCATCTCTGAGGGCATAATAAATCATTGAATGAACATTGAAACCTTTTAACAAAACACAAATCTAACTCATTAGTCAGTTAGAAATTATGCTTTCATGGCACATTCTTCATTTCAAAAATTTTCTGTTGCAGTGACAATATTTCATGCTGTCTCTATTTATATAGGAAAAGGGCTACACCAAACCCCATTTGATTCAGTCATTCTCTCACGCCACTAACACATGTACTTTGTCAAATCTCCGATACATGTCCAAATATAGTAAAAAATGTTCAACTCTTTACAAAATAAGAGAAAACAACAAAAAGATATTTCATTCTCCAAAATTAAATAGGCTTTTCCAAAAAACAACTAAAAGAGACACATAACGCAATCCTCTGGAAAGACAGCAATACATTTGTAATTACTAAAAATGAAAAATAATTTATGAGCTCTTTTGCCCTTTGTACCACAACAATTTTAAGTCACTCTCAGTAGATAAATCGCAAACATCCAATTGACTGTTTAGTAAAGTGTTGAAATAATTCACCCAAATTTTGTACATGTCAGGGTGAGAGGAGGGGGATGCTTGTTTAACCCATTAAACTTCCCTGGTCAGTTTATTCACCAGAAATTATCCTGTTTTACCCCTTACTTCAAGTTAAGGTAGAATACCCATAATCAACCATTTCTAAACTCCTTCTTTTGTCTGAGTGTTCTCGGTATTCATCGGTCAACGCTGGAGCTATTCAGTCCAAAGTGAATGGTTATAGCCCAGACCAATGTAAACTGAGAACGCTCGAAGTAATCTGACGAAAGAGTGAGCTCCAAAATGGCTGATTATGGGTATTCTACCTTAACTGGTACTGACATATCCAGCATAAAAAGATTTACGAAATCACTGTGACAAATTAAGAATTACTCTTAGCTATGACAGACAACTTATTAACATTTTGCGACAGACAATATTGCTCAAAAAAGACAATTTCTTCAATTGCCACGATGATTTCTATCTAATACCACAAAGGAAATTGTCATTATTTTGCAGACTTTGAGTATCATGTCCTGTTGTTTTTAATTTGGACCAGCCTTTAATCCCCAAATGAGGAAACCGTTTAACCAGGTGTTCTGAGGTTAAACTTCATTATCTCCTTATCTTTTGCCTGATAATTAATCATTTAGTTTATATATATGAATATATATATACCATTTTCATACACTTGTAGCCAAAAACAAATCATTTGAAGGAATAGGTTAAAACAAGTATTCTATGTCTAAAGCAACTGGACTGATTTGGAGAAAGAGGATATTTATTTATGATACAAACACAGGGTGTTTCAGGTATCTGATTTCCACAGCCCTGCAGGCTGTTTCTGTTAGGATTATTGAGAAAATACCAGAATAATGAAGGACCCCGCAACAATGCCATCTCTTATTTCAAAAAGTAAACAGAATTGAAATTCTACCAACTCCAGGGTAAACAAGTGTATGGCGATACAACAGTTGACACATTTTATACCTTCCCAAACACCCTCTACCTTATGAAGGATTTTGTCAACGAAATCAAAAACAGAGAGGAAAATTAAAGAGTGAAAAATAAACATTTAATGAAATGTTCAGTCGAAGCAATTGTGTCTCTTTAGGTAGAATATCCATACTCGCCTATTTCAGCCAGGTGCTTCTCAGTATACATCGGCCTGTGCCAGAACCATTTGTTTTACACAGAATAGTTCCAGCTCCGACCAATGTATACTGAGAACGAACGAAGAAATCCTACAAAAGAATGAGTTTCAAAATGGCAGATTATGGGTATTCTACCTTAAAGCCAATAACGGTACAACAATAACAATTTCTTTGCTATGGCTGATAAAAAAACATCAAGTCAAAATAACTTGAATTGAAAATTGCTTTTTTTTATTCAGATGGTGCAATCTAACACTAACCCATGACGGGAGATATTGCCATTTGCAAAAATACCTCAATATTTCCCTATCGCATCAAAATAGTTTGACTAAACTAATTAGAAAACTTCAAACCAAATGAGATAAATTTCTTGTAAGGGGAATTTCTCCTTTTGTCATATTGGTTAGTTAAATCTCTGATATAGGTGTGTTTAATTGAGATTGAATACAAATCTTAGCAAAGGATCAAAATGAAACCAAATATATTTTTTCACAAAAAAAGGATGATTTTATGGGTCAGCATTATAACCCTTCCATCTTTAGTTTGTCAATAAAACTGACATAAAACTACGTCAATAAAATATCAGATTCATTTATAAAACTGACAGATGTGGTCCCCTCTGACCTATTTCTATGGGTTTTTAGACATTAGTTCATTTCTAAATAACCTGTACTCAAGTCACATAATCAGAAAGTTAATTTTTCGTAGAGTCACATGATGAGCAGTTAATTTTTCTTATGAAAAAACAACAAAATAACATAATTTCAGAGAAATTGGGAAGAAACCATTAAAGCTTCTTGTTCATAGATGAAAGAAAACTTGGACATTAAAATTTTATTTTTATAAAACTTTTTAGCAGCTGTATGTTGTATGAGATTTACTGGAGCGGAGCTATTGGAAGTAAAATACATTTGTATACAAGTTTTTAGAGCCTGTATACAATGAATAAATATGTACAGTGATGTCTCGTTAATCCGAACATGTCCGTTCCCAACAAAATGTCCGGATCCGTTCCCAACAAAATGTCCGGATGACCGCATCATCCGGACGAATGAAGCAGAGCATGTTCTTATACACATTAAGACATAAACGGTCTTTATGCACATGTATACTTATAACCTTAGTAACTTCTTCACTTTAGTGAACAATTTGCTATAGTATTGCATTGAACCCTCAAATTGTCTTATGTGTGAACAAGTACCTTTAAGGCAAATGTAGAAAAAGGTTCTTGAAACTAACTTCTCCATTTTTGTAGTTGTTTTTGAGTCCCCTTCAGATGTTGCTTTGAAGAAGTATTTATGAACAGACATATAATTGACTATGGTATGTCTTTGGTTTGGTTGCATCATAATTAAAAGCTCAGACCAAAACATTAAAAGATGTGCTCAAAATGTCATGCAAAACCAGGCTATAAAGTCTACAACCATTCTCACAATATCCCTTAATTATTGAGATCTGCTGCAGATATTTGGCAAGTATTGAGGAAAAATATAGAAAAAAACATTCATATTAACAACAAATTCATTCTTACTCATTGTTCATAACTCCAATTCCACCCAAGGGCAATAAGTTCAAAATAATATTCATTGTATGTGTTGTATAAAAACTTATCCAATTAGGACAACATAATTCATTGAGGAGATGTAAGATTTACCTCCCTTTTTCCAGCAACTAAATAGAGTTTTGGATATGTGAGACGAATATTATCCCTTTCTCTTCCCCTTATATGATAACCCCAATACTACTCTCATTAAAAAACATCGCTTACTAACAGACACCTATCGATTATGACATGAAATTCCGCATTGTTGGGTTGCAATACTCTCGATCTAATTACAAACACAAATTCCTGTTCTTCTTGACACTTAGAATGCTGGGTAATTTTCTACAAATAGGTTTATGTGTCATCTACTTTCCAAAATCTTAAATATCTGCTTAATTGTGATGAGGAAAGAGTAGCAAACGGATTAGATCACAGGCCAGCCGCCAATTTACTTGGTGGCTTACCTGTGATCTAACCTGTTTGCATAAGCATGAAGTCAGTTACAGCACTATAAGGGTATAATATGCAGTTTCTGTCAGTGAATGCTTTCAGAACACATCTAAAACTCTCAATGGACCAATGGAGTGATACAGAAGTAGAATGTTCATCATACTGGTTGTAGGTTTGAAATTTTGTAGTTTGAGACCACACTATGTCATATCAAATACTAATAAACAACATGATCAACATGGCAGTTTTCAGGACACTTTTCATAAAACGGGAAGCAATAACCTTATAACACATTACCACCCAACACCACATTTTTGCATCTTGCAGCAGAAGGCTTTCAAAAAGCTTTGTGGCAAAAGGGGAAATTGCTTGTCACAAGCAATTTCTCTTTTTGCCACAATGCTTTTTCAATCTATTCACATATTATAACAGAAGAAATAAAAAGGTTTTTCACATGTTTACAAAGCTTTTCTAAAGTCATCTACTTCAAGTAAAAAAATGTCGTCTGCAGGTGATAAAGAGTTAAAGCAAGTTTCCGGTAACAAGAATAATGCTGTTAAAGATTATAGGAGCATGGATATGTAAACTTTAAACAGTAAATTGAAAAAAAACAAGAGGCCAATGAGTACTAGGATCTATACCAATTAGAGGTTAATTAAGGCCTACCTCGTTTTCTAGAATGCCGACGAGCACGTTCTCCCCGGCACCAGACGACGGAAGATTGTGGTCAGCGTCCATGTGAATATTGTCCTATAAACAGAAATAGAGATTTACATCAATATATACCAAAACAAAGGAATCCAATAAAGAGGAATAATGTTAATAAAACAATTGAAAAAAATAGGTTGATATTCGTTTTATGTTCTTGTTTGTCTCATGCCCAAATATTGAATTTCAAGACTGGTCTTCAGTGGAGGCAGCAATATACATAAGAAAGATGCCTTTGTTAAAAAGGCGGACATTGCTCATAACATCACTCCTTTTGTCTCAGTGTTTTATCAAATTTTTTTATTCATGTGCTTCCGATTCTACACTAATAAGAAGTTAGAATTTTAATACTCAAAGGAAAAGTGTTTAATATACTTCTTTTTCTCCCTTTTTTTTTTAAAGAAAGGACGCGTTTTGAAATTGGCAATACATTATATTCAACTTTCAACAAAAAGTGAACATTTGTTTGGTTTTAAGAAAAAATACATAAAACCCAAGAAAGTTATGTATCCAATGCCTGATTTAAAGCAGTTCTTTATCTGACAATAACCACTTTTCTTAACTTTACTTTTTGTTGCAAAACCTGTCAGCTGATGATACAGAAAAAGAGAAAAACATGCTTTTTCCTGAATCTACAGACATATTCAGTTTTATAGACTCAAAGGAGCAAGGGAAGATAATATGCTCCTTTCTTCTACGGGATATCAACTGTTCAACCCTTTTCGATACAGGATATCAATGGTTCAATGCAAAACTATAGTTAGTGCTTCACAAATGTGAAGCACTTACTATCATATTGTAATGAAACCTAGATACACTACCGTAGTTTTATTCTTTTCATTTAGAAAAAAGCACTATTTCTAACCAAAATTACAAAGTAATGGATTACAAGAGAGATGTTGACACTTAGGATCTAATTGCATTATCAGACAACTGTAGAATAATAGATACATTTTCATAACAAATTAACTACTCATATCATTCTCTCATGCTCTGGAGAAACAAAAAGTTGTGTTTATGTATCAACAGTTTATCCATGCAGACAAAACAACAGGAACAGTGAGTGCTGAGCTATATATTAATTAACCCTTATAGCGCTAGAACCACCTTCATGCTTATGCAAACAGATTAGATCCAGGACAGCCGCCAAGTAAATTGGTGGCCAACCTATAATCTAACCTGTTTGCTACTCTGAGAATCTTTCTTCAACAAAATTAAGCAGATATTTAAGATTTTGGAAAGCAGACGACATAAAAATCTATTTTTAGAAAATTACCCAGCATTCTAAGGGTCAAGATGCCAACCATTACCACTAGAACACTTGTCAGCATATTTTCTTATAAAACCCATATATAGAGGCATGAATGAAACATGTATATCATTCATTTTAAAGGAACTAACTCAGAGATTTGTGCTGCAAGTAATAAAATTTAAAAGTTTTATATGTACAATCATTGTCACTAAACCAAAGACCGTTTTCAATTTCTTTACTTCTAAGATGCTGAAATCCTGTGATTTTGTTAAATAATGTAAAGTGAGCCCATGCGTCTGTCAGCGCTTCTATGGGAAAGCTTTAAATGAATAAACACAGCACCTTACTAATATCACATGATAAGTGCGATCAAACGTTTGAGACCCACATGATGATGGTTTCTAAAAACAGCTCTTCTTATTCTAAATTCAGATTGTTGTGTATTAAATAATCCTGTTTAAATGCTTTGCAATATCTGCAAGACAAATGGTCTACAACTGTGTATCTTTTCTGTACAGTTTCTCTACAGTTATGAATGGAATTGGAAAGCTGTCAATAATCTAGTCTCATGTTACTTAAGAAACCTATGTTAACATTTCATCAGTAAAAAAAAATTTATTTTAAAAAGTTAAAATCCAAATTTGTGAGATAGTCTTTTTTAAGGTAGTTAAGTAAGAGACTCAATATTTTGTGACCAGTTTAGTATGGCTGGACTATAATCTCTTATATGATAGCATCATTCTATTAAGGGTTAACTGACAAGATATTCATGTGGTTAAGGGAAGAAACATAAATGAAAAAGGAATTTCAAGGTTTAGAGAGCTCCAAAACATTAACAAGCATTTCAACTTGCCAAGCTACCAAACACCTGAAATTAAAGCAGAAAAAACTTTATTTGTATCAGATACCAAGCTATTTTGAGTTGAAAACAAACTACTTGGTCCTGACCAAACAAATTTGCATGGGACAACAGAGTAATGATTATACAATATACACACTTTAAAATGAAGTCCGAAATTTTTATTGGAATTCGTTAACTTTAAATGGAAAAGACAATGAAATGATTAACATCAGTCAAATCTGTAAGCGAAAAATTAACACAAGTCAACAACGAAAACATTTGAAGAATGTACGAAATTTATCAAAAGGAGAATAACCATCATTCATTATCAATTTAGAAAAAAAGTTATTATTCATTATGAGTAATTGCTCTTTATGAGCAAATATGCCTCTAACAATTTTTTTTTTAACAGTTTCTAATGTTAAAAGCTACATAAAGGGTGAACTCGCAGTGAATACTCTAATCTAAGACAGCATTTTTCATTTTACCTTTACACTCCAAAACAGTTTCTGTCATATACTTTAAGATAAGAAAATGTATCAAAAAGAAAAAAGAAACATTTTCAGCTTTCATAATATGTCCCAATTGATCATTTCCTTGTAAATATTCCTTTTATCACACTTGCAGTAGACAACTTAGAAATAATGATGGAAAAAAAAGAAGAAATTGCTTTGTCATGACTCAGTGGTTTCGACCCTATATCATAGAAATTATATTCAATTTATAATTTTCATCTGTTGGTGTTTTCAATTTGAACAAATCACAAAATCCCACATAGGGCAAAGACTAAGAACTTATGTATGGAGAAAACAAACCAACTCAAAAGAGAGCATTCACTGTGTATAATACGTACATCATCCACTCCGTCTGCGAAATCAAGCTCTTCAGAACTGAAGGAAGCTTTATCTCCTTCATCTACATCTGTTGATCTATACAAGAATGAGTTTTCTGAATCATTCCCAGGGGGTGGGGAATGGAGTTTGGGCGATTTCGCACGAGACCTGTCCTTTATTTTCGCACTCGGTGATTTCGCTCTCTTTTTCCGTTCTTCATCATCTGATTTATCTGAGGTCTTTAAAGAAGATTCCATTGATGTCACTGGTGCCGTCACATGGCTATCACTTCCTTCAACGAAACGTCGAAATGGAATCCCGTTAGTTGTATCCCCGTGCCAGACCTGATCGTACTTCCCTGGTTTCCAGCTCATGTCCTGAGATGCGGAGAGGGGTGCCGACACTTCCTGTCTGGTTTCCCGCTCGATTGACGGCTCCTTTGACGAGGCCCCAGACGAGCCGCTCGTCGGGGAAGGCGAGGTCGAAGAGTCCATTGTCAAACCTTTAATCGAAAACATTTTACTGATTTTACCGGGATTCACATCTGAATAATGGCGTCGTATATTCCGAACAGAATCTTTCTTCTTTTCGAGTCCTCGGCCATTTTCCATTGAACTTGTACCTGAGGCACTTGATGTATCGATGTCCATGTCGTCGTTAGTTCTGTGTGCTGTGTCTGTGCCTGATTTCCCATCATTCTTGTTACTGTTTTGAAGGTCGATACACAAACGTATAGCTTTCATCCAGTTACTCCTTATACCTGAGGTCATGGCTGAGAGAGTATACTCTCCATTTCTAGTCTGAAAAACAAAAAAACAAAAAAAATATAAGATTAATTACTAGATTTTATTTGCATAAAATGTAACATACTTCACCTTTGCCATAAAAAATATGTGACACAATTCTTCATTACAGCAGTCATATTTTCATTTAACAAAAAACATCATAATAGTTCTTAACCAGAATAGAATTCTAAAGACAAAACAAATTAATGGGAGAAAATTGGAATGAAGTTGCTTAAAATGTCAGACACAAGCTCTTTGCATATTCAGACAGAGTTTACTTTTTGAAATAATTTGAGAATTTGTCTTACATGTCACACACATTAAGTACCACAAAAAAACACTAAGGGTTCAGTGCAATACTACAGTATGTGCTCCATGTTTGTAAAACACTGACTATAGTCTTGTATTGAATTCTTTAATAGTCTTCTCGCTTACCTTGATTTTAAATCCATAGTTCCTTTGAATCTCCACTTCGGAGATCTCATAACATGTGGAGAGGTCAATCCTCCCGTCGAGAGAGTTGGATTCCTCCGCCTTTGCATCTTTATAGTAACGCAGGGAGTTACCCGTTAACACAAACCAATGCTTCTTCCAGTCCTAGAATAGATGAAATGGTTGAAAAGAACTTGTACTAGTTGAGTGATAAATTATTTGGTTTGTTGCTTGTTTAAATGGTATGGAATTTAAGAACTATTTATTCAATGTTTTACTCAGTTATAGCTCATTTTGCTGCTTCTTTTGCTGAACACTTCAGAATTTATCAATTTATTGCTTAATCTTCTGATCCAATATAGCTCATTTTGCAGGGTCTTTTACATAAAACTAAAGGAACTCTTTAGACAGAGAATTCTAAACTCATCACTATACATACACTTATCTTAATGCATCTGTAAAATTGCATGAAAATAAACCCCATAAATTTAAGCAGTAGCGTGTGATGAATAGGGGAATAGTGTTGGCCTCAAGACACAAGATTGTGGGTTTCAAATCCTCTTAGCATCGGGTCCCCATTACAACCTTTCATTAATCTACATTTGTAACAAGAACTGGTTTTGTATCCTGCAAACAGAATTGAGAGTGAATAATCTAAGTGGAAAGAACTTGTTTTACATCACTAAAAAAATTAATAATTCTGAACTGAACTGAACAAGTGGATTTCCATTTCCATGAAAGGTTCTCTTTAGGCCGACTTGCAGTACACTCATGATTTTACCCTTCACACCTGCACCAAAAATAGGCATTAAACATTAAAGTCTCAATTGATGGATTATGAACTGAAAATCACAAAGGAACTGAAATAATGTTGTACTGTTGTAAAAACCAAAAGAAACAAATAAATCTTAAAGTAACGTACCTTTTCCGAAGTGCCCATCTTAATGAGCCAACCTTTCTTCATGTACATCAAATCCTGAAATCAAACAAGAAAATTGAGTCAATAACCAATCCATCTATTAGCATGCATACCATGGCAGGACTACTTGCTAATTAGGAAAGAGTCAAACATAAAGGAATTAATTATCAAACTGCTCCCAAGAAACAGCTATGTATTTTATGTATGTTAAAGCTACCGGTTCAATAGATCTGATTATAAACTCATTCCCTGATATTAGATTTGAAGACTGATCCAAATTGAAAGCAAAATGGACAAAATACAAAAAAAAAACAAAAAAACCAGAGGACATAAAAAATAGTTTTCATGGATACAGCTATGATTAAACAAAAGAGACCAAAAGGAGAAATAATCTATCATGAGCATCTTTCTCTAAAGTACTCTTCAGCAGAACAATTATGTGCTGTAGTGGACCAATATTAAGAACAGGTTTAAACTTTTTTTCTTATATTGGCCACTCAAAGCACAATAGAAGCAGGCAATATTTGGTAAAATTTTAACAAAGTTCAAAGTTCTGTTCATCAGAAGAGTTACCAAACGCCTTAACCAACGTCCATTTATTAACAATTCCTAAGGTTTGTGACATTGCAAACACGAACAACACCTCCATATAGTTGTACAAGTTAATGAACCAATTAACAACCTATTAACAAACAAGCCCTGATTTTAATAAGTATGCAGCAGACAAGTTTTAAAACTATTGTGGAAAAATAGAGAAAATCCTTATCACTGATGATCATTTCATTTGAACCAGAGAAATATCTTACATTATTATATCCATTTTAAATATCGTTTCCCCTGTGACAGATTCAAGAACTAGATGTAGCCAATTTATTCTTGAACCGGTTATTGGTGTTCATGATTAAGTTAAAAAACAGCCCTGTGTTCATTTGTTGTTCATGTCTTTTCAAGTTCATGAACACAGTTCTTGAATCCTAAATTTCACATGGGATGCAAACCCTCTTAATAAGTAGAAATCTATCATTGTTCGATAAAGTGTTAACCTTTCCATGTAAATTGTGCATAACATTATTCCTTGCTCATATAGGCCTATTCCAGAATAATCCCCACGCACATCAATGAAAAACACATCAAACACTGTGATAAGGTGATCTTTACTGAAATCAAACAACATTGAGTGTTGGCTTACTAAGACCAAAATCTATTAATGTCATCACTAAATATCTATTTCAAAGTCAGCCAAAAGAAATTGCAGAAAATTTGGATGCAAGTAACTTTCAACAGCATTGTCAGTAAGAAAACCTCAACTAATTATATGATATAGTCCTATGCAAACACCTAACTCAATTTGAATAATTTATCAAGATGGCATTAAAACTTCTATCACCATAGAAGGGATGGCAAAATTTGGTTTACTGGTCCTAAATCATTTACTATACTTGTCTATATAATGATTGCATAGCAAATTTCAGTAAATAAATAATACACTTGTCCTTTAAGGCTTTGGGACAAGCTGGGCAGTCATGGACAATTGATTTTGCCGCCCATGCATAGAACTCCATAGATAATCCATAGATTTTTACATAGATTCTACATTGGATCAACATCACTTCAGTTATGTTGCAATACCTGGTTCATACTGATGAAAGAAGATCCCAAACTTGACTGCTCAAAGGACAGTGGTCAAGCAGGGAAAAACCATAAGCATTCCATAAGTCAACCGGGAAACGACCTTTCTTAAAATTTCAAATTCTGTCGCCGGAATTTAAGCCCATTGCAGAGAGGGGCCATTATGATTTCTGTATTATAACCACTAGACTAAAGGCCTATAAAGAAGGCATCAAAGGAAAGTATAAAGGTGAGAGAGGAAATAGCTTCAAACAACCAACTTCCTAGAATTTCATAAACATGTATCTTACAACCATTTTACATTATTATAATCTTTCCCTCTTACGGACACTAAAAGTGACAGGAAACTCTTCCTTCCCTTGTCAATATAATTTTAAAAGTTGGTATGTTGTAGTAGCTGTGTATTGAATTCAATCTTAATTTTAAAGTGAAGGTTTAAACAGATATTAATTTCAGATTGAAGGCTTCATCTTTAATCTCCATCTGAATGTATCTCGAATGTCTTGGCCATGAGCGATAAAGGGATAAAACATAATGTGAAAGTCGAGCTAATATAATTAAATGGTTTGGTTGTCAAGCCCAATTAAGACCTTAAACATGCGTTTTATTCTATCTACCTTGTATGCATTTCTATAGACGTCTTACATTCTGAATAAACACCAAAGTTTTGCCAATCATCCATGATTATCCAAAGATTTGAGGGGTTTATTTTCTGTTTAAATTGTGATATCATAATTTAAAGTATAAACATGCCAATACAAAGTTTTTATTTGATACTTGAATAAAATGCTCAATTTCATATAAAGTAAAATGATATGACTGAACTTACATATATTATCCAAATGTAAAGTAATAGCAACTCATGAATGTATATTAAATGTCTTTATTAAGCTTTATGTAAAAAAAAAAACCGAAGTGACAAAAGAAGAAAATACTCAGTACATATTCAGGCAATTTCTCCTTTTGTCCTATTGTTATCTTAATAAAAGTCCCACCTGCCGGTACAGTAAACTTGCGATTAAAGAAGAGAAACCAGTAAGAAATGTCAAGAAAGCTGTACTACCCAATGGTTAATTACCTTAACACATCCATAATTATATGACATAGTCCAATTATTGACCAAATATGGCTATTACTCCCACACGACTGTCTTGTTATACGGCTGGTATTAACAGAAATAGACTAGAAAAGGGGGGGGTCGAGAGATAAACCATCATTCATGCATTTTATTGTGTGACAGCTTGCCTTACAGATGGGTTTATAGCAAAATAAATAATCCATAGAAGCTGTATCATGATGGGTAAAATGGATAATGGTTCATTTTTGAATCTAATAGTGCTGGAACAGACTTCATGCTACTCAAACAGGTTAGATACAGGCCAGAGGCCAAGTAATTTGGAGCCTGGCCTGTGATCTAAACTGTTTGCTACTCTGAGTATCTTTCATCATTAAAATCAAGCAGATATTTAAGGTTTTGGAAAGCAGACGACACAAAAATCCATTTTTTGGGAAATTACCCAGCATTCTAAGGGTATACAAAGCAGCAGTAGATTATAAATGTCAATTTTACTGCTTTTCCGCATGTAGGTTTTTCTGATTTGCCCATTATTTGTTTGTTTACATTGGGTTAAACGCCCTGTCAACAGTCACTATTTCAATTATAAGACAGCTTTCCATGTTTCAGCAGTACTAGTACTTGCCCATGGTTTGCTCATCTTAGATACAAGTGCATTGTAATTGCATGACACAAAACATTGCCTTTAGCTTAAAGCAGATCTCGAGCAACCATAATACTTTGTGCACAAAAACAGAAAACTTAAAATGTTTTTCAAGCAGGCAGTATTCAAAAACAATGTTTCAAACTATAAAAAGTTGTCCATTACACAAAACATTTCTTGAGGCATGAAGAAGAGCTTTAGTTTTTATCTTACCCATTTACTATAATGTGGCATGTGCCATGTTTGAATTGAATGCAATAGCAGAGGTCTAATAGTTTAGTGATATTGAGTTGAGGATAACTATAAAAAATAAAAAGACAAGATTTTATAATTGATATTGAGTATAAATCATAGTGACAAAAGGAGAAATTGCTCATGGTGATCACATTCTCATCATTTACCAGAAGTCCAAATGGTTCCAAAGCCTTTAAGGACAGGTATGTCAAAGAGTCAATATTAATTAAATGGGTTGCTAATCTATGAAGACCTCCCACCTTAATTAGGACAAGTCACTTGATCAAATATGGGGTAATTGGCAATTAAAACATTTACCTGATGCAGTAATACATGTTTCCAAATATAGTCATCCATGTAAACATATCTATGAGCATTGATTTTACTCTATTCCCTCAAATCCCCATCAAAGGCATCTTGATATGAGCAAAGCCATGTCAAAGCCAACCTCAAGGTTTGCTCAAAAAGTCAAAACTGAAAAGACTGCACACAGATTCTAAAAACTTAAACCCCTAGCTTACTATGCAATACCACACTTTTACAAATTTCCTGCAACAGACTTAAGAAATAACTTTGGCAAAACGATCAATCGCATTAAACGTTTTTTGTTTTTTTTAAATAATATCAATGAATTTCTCATTCTGTGATACAGTTTTATTCAGACTAATAAACACAAAATTCAGGAAAACAACATGTAGGAATGAGCAGGTAAGCATGGTCAGACCATGTATAAATGCCACGGCCCCTATCTCTAGAATGACCCACCTATCAACTTATATTTCAGCCCTGACAACATGCTTCCACATAGATATGGGGCAGAAATCGAGAAAATGGGGCTTAAGTCTTCTCTGTAAAACAATGAGATGGAAGTTTTGCAAAGTTTCCAACAGAATTTCACTGATTTAACAAGGCTTTCAGCAGTACCTTTGTCATATATTAGTGTTCAGCACAACTATCCTTGGACCTAGTTTGTTAGAAACTCTTCATTTGGGGTTTAAAACCGATACAGTTATGTAACTGTCTTTTGGATTCATCAGTTCTAGGGCTCTGAATAAGACTTGCTTAAGAACACTCCCACCAAACCAGAGGTATAGGTGGAGCTCAAACCCGGAACCCCTGAGTTCTAATACTACCATTAAACCACTGGGCAACACATGACCCACCTTGCTCCTAGTATTTCATCACCAGTAATGCATAACATTTTCTCTAAACGGCTGGCTGCTTTCCCACATAACTTATCAATGTTGAGTCACAAATTAACCATGTTTCAATGACTTCATTAACATCAGAATAAAAATATCGGCCAAGTCAGGTCTTAAACTCAAGATATATACCTGTAAGTCAGACATGCTATGGGCTGAGCTAACAAGGCTTGGCTTATATGGTACAAACACAGGATTTTAAGTTTGTTTGTTACAGGGGGCTTCATGCCATGTTCAACCTGTCGAAATTGAATGCATCACCAGAAGACAAGTCAAGAGTATGAGAAATCAGACGTCTCTTCTAAAATTGTACAGAAATTATTGTTCTTGTGAAAATGTATTTACATATGAGGTTTAACACCATGTCAACATTTCAGCTATTTCATGGCTTTTCCTGGATTTCGACAATACTTATAAAAGACAGGGCTCTGCAGTGTCTTGCCCAAGGACATTCACACAAGAAATCTCAATGCCACCGTTGAGAGTTGAACCCAAGGCCCTGACATGACACAAGTCCATGATACCTCTACACCATCAGGCAAACCCTTATGAACAGTTCTTTCTGTTGCCACATTGATTTAATGTACATCTGTCGCAGGTATGAATGTCTCAGATTCTATGGAGTACAGAGTTCAAGTAACAAGCTGTTAATTTGACCTCCCCTATGGATCAGAGTAAATAGAAACCTGAAATCAGGTACTTGACATTTGGTAAATCTAAGTATCAGAGAGCCCATATATTGCCAAACACATACCCATCACTACAGAGTTGCTTATTTTTACTCTTTACCAAACGCCAAATTTTTGATTTTCCCAAATTGAAAGAGTTTGCAGACGGCATTTCAAAATGTGATGAAATTGAAAAATAACCTTCTGCCAGGGCAGAAACATAGTGGGAAAAGGAGAAATTGCTGGTAAAGAGCAATTTCTCCTTTGCCCACCATGTTTTCCATAGTCGGGTGCAACAAACTAGTCAAATGTTGTTATTGTTTGGTAATGGGTTAATCCCTCACCTGATAAAACCTCACTTTAATAACTATATTTGTTGCTGGAAACTTAAAATGTGAATACCACTGTGGCAAACAGATAAATTGCTCAAGAAATAAGCAAGTTATTGTGGTGCCACAATAGCTTTTACCCAAAATCATGAAGTGATAATGTCTAAAGAAATGTATTGTATGTATATCATCATAAACCTCCCATCATCCAAACGGTGAAACAATGGTACATGCATTTCCTCTGGAGTTATATTATCAAATATCTGTCAATCGTTAATTTCCTTTGCAAAGGTAATGTTTCTTGAGTTTCTAATTTTCATTATAAATACATTCTGTATATAGGCTAAAAGGTATTCAAATATTGTACAATGTTGTGTATTAACAACTTAAAAGCTCATTTGAGGAACATAGGATTTGAAATCATCATTACAAAGTAAGAACATCAAGATGATGTGGCTCATCAAGCCATTGTTTCTTATCAAAATCAACGTTTATTAATCAACATGTATATTTTCCCGGGATAATTGCTGTAACAATAGTAAGCAGACAGCAATTTGGTATTGAGGAAGGACATTTCCAAGATTTTTTTTCCAAAAATAAATCTGAAGTCAAGATAAGAGGCATCGATACTTTTCCTTGAAAACTTATTAATTGCTTCCCTAAACCCTCAATTGTGGATACTCAACAAAAGTCTCTCAATGAATCGGATGAGTTTTAACTACACAAGAGGAATTGTCATATTTTTTGTTGTTGAAAAACTTCACATAAACTGCCCCTCAAACACTACTTCATCTATTCAATTAATATGAATGCATCTTGTTATTTTTAACCCATTACCAAACAATAACGACATTTAACCACTTTAGTGCAGACGACTCTGGAAAACAGTGTAGGAAATTTTTCTAAATGAAATGTTTCTCCTTTTCCCACTATGTTTTCTGCCCTAGCAGGAGATTGTTGTTCAATTTCATCACATTTTGAAATGTTGTCTGTAACATCTTTCAATTTGTGACCGTCGGAAATTTGGTGTTTGGTAAAGGGTTAAGTCACATTTTCCAATAAAATAGAGATCCTTGATAATAAGCATGCTCTTGACTAACATTATTTAGTTTTAAATAGTACGACTAAAGGTAGATCATATTTCAATGAAGAAAGAAGAAAACGTCCATTTCACAAGACTTTCTGTTGCTACGGTTACAGTTGTCTAGGTAATATTATCAGCAGAAAAATAGAAATCTAAAAAGTACAGTCAGGTTTGTCTTGACCAATTCCCCCATATGGGAATTTGTGACTGGTCCAAATTCAAAGCAACAGCAGACAATATAGAAAGGATGGCAAAATCTTAATGGTTTTTTATAACAAGAGCAAAGATTTACCTATCTCAATCGATTTCTTCTTCAGTCATAATGGGTTCTTAAGCTAATAACTACACCTGATAACTTGACAAGAAAAATTATGGAGTAATAACTTAAACAATACATAAAAGGCTGTACAATCTTGTACGATCATAATACAGGATGAATCTTTTTCAAAAAGCTCAAACTGAAGCTGTGTTTATGTCACATCTAGGATGGTTAATTGCTTGGGTAAGCAATTTCTCCTATGATCTCAAAAAATAAGAAAGAATTTTATTAACTTGAAAGGAAAATGCCATATACAATACATGTATTTCAAAAGTGCCATCTGCTTATACTTAACCATGGAACTGATAACTAATTACACATAATAAGGTTTTGTGTAAAATAATGTTCGTTCATATCAAAGCACTGAAAAGTTTGATGCGGCAAACTAAACAGAGTTTCCTAACTGGTCAAAATTGAGAGGGAAAAAAAGATGACAGTACAAAAAACAACAATATCATTGTAAGATGAAGTAAAAACCATTGTGACAAAAGAAGAAATTCAATTACTCATAAAGTGTGAGTTACTACAATGTTTGGGGTTATATGTTATAGAATAGAGAGAGAAGAAGGAGAACTTAAATCTTCATGCAAAGGAAATATAACAATATGATCAGGTCCTACACTATTATTCTATAGAATCAGACGGTTATCTGATGTACATGCTATTACATACTTGCACAGTTAAAAAGATAAATTAGGGTTCACAGAATAACATTATAGATTTATCATATTATCAAGGGAACAAATTAATAGATTTAAATAAACATTTATATCGTCATATAAAGGGATTAAGATCTATTATGAGTAAAACATATTATATAAGAATGTAACCTGTAATAAATATAACCATTAATAAAGTTAAAAAAGGATTTATTCTTCATTAAAAATTAAATTTTGACAATTTCTTGCTGTTGATAGATAAGGAATACTTGTCATAATCAAAGGCCTTAAAATAATAAATACCATAGTTCTTTGAAATTGACGGAAAAACCTTTGAGTCAAGGTTTCTTATAAGATTGTCTTTTTGAGTACAATATCTTATCAAAGAAAAGAGAAAGAAACAGCTATTTGTGCAATTTTGTCCACCCAAATCAAGAAAATACATGCATAAATTTCAAATTGTCACACTAAGACAGTGCCACCTGATTATTTAAACTTAAACTGGACCCTCTTGATGTATATAGTTATCATTTCTATATATCACTAAAACATTTCCCTCATATGTGACCTTCAGAATTTTATACATAAGAAACATCAGCAGACAACAAATTTAAACCATGATTTATCATATTTACTTGTTTTTTTGTTTGTTTTTTTTTATATGGGTTTTACATCACATCAACATTGTTTCAGTTATGTAGCGATGCCCGACTCTTAATGATGGAGGAAGACCCCATACTCAACTGCCCATAAGGGCTGGTCAAGGTGGGTAGAACCATCGGCATTCCGTAAGTCAGTTGGGAGACTGCCTCTCATGAAAATCCATATCCCTCTCAGGATTTGAACCCACAAGGAAGTGGCCATGTGATTTCAAGTTAGGGGGCCCGTTTTACTAAACAACTTACGGAAAATGTTTGCGTAAGTCATAATTGATTAACATGGATAATATCTTCAATGAAAGTACAATATTGCAACGTGACACGTCATTGGAAGCGTCTCGGAGAGACGATTCCAATGATGTGTTACTTTGCAATATTGCTTTGCCAAATATTGGAATAAAAGAACTTGTTGTTTTAGACTTACGCAAATCTTAAGCGTAAACTGTTTAGTAAAACGGGCCCCTGAACTCTAACCACTAGGCCACGGAGGCCCCTATATTTACTTGGTAATAATTGATAGAAACCATTGTGACTAACAAGAGAATTGTTTGTTGGTCATAATTTAAACTTTCGTCACAATCAGTGTTACAAGACTTCTGATGCAGGTATTTCAAACTGTATCATAATGAATTAATGTATCATCAAAGTATTTTTGGATCTACAAACAAAGGCAAATAGGGAATTGATAAATCCCTTAATTTGTGTAACACAATTTGAAATCATTTGGTGAGGAAATGAATAAATTCTGTACATATTGTACAATCATGCATACTATAAATAAAATGATGATTAGCATTAATATTTTTCAGGGGAAACTATTAACAATATGAAGAAAAGAAAGTCCAGTAAAAGTAGTTAAAAAGTAATTTTCTAAAAAATTGTTAGTCGATCATCTATCAAGGTAACAGATAAGGGGCATAATATACAAAAGTCATTCAGATTCATTTTTTTTTTAAATCTTGCCATCAAATACCATTTTGTTGGTACTCATTAGAATCGTCTTGGAGAGACGATTCTAATGGGTACCCACAATATGGTATTCGGAGAAGAAATAAATAAGTTAGGATGGTAAATATGCCTCTTTTCTGCAGCTTTGACATCTCGTTATAACTATAACATCATGCATATTAATTTCGTCGAGTACAATACCTGTTCTCTATCGGGGGACTCAAGGGTCAGTTTAATGTGGTTGACTGTATCAGGGGGGCTCTGAAGGGGATATAGCAGTTATACGTGCAGAAAACATGGAGTTAACCCTCTACTTCATACAGCCTCATTCTGATGTAAACACAGGCTTTAAAAAACACTGTGATAAAAGGAATTACTCCTAATGAGCAACTGTTCAATCCATCACAATGGTTTCAACCAAATTACATAAAAAATGTTTATTTTCTTTCGCCTGTTGTTGCTTTCAATTTGAAACAGTTTTGGACTGGTCAAAATTCAGAGCAACAGCGATTGACAATTATTAAAGTATAAAAAAACATCATTGCTCCATGTTTTTGGATAGAAATCATGTCGAAAAAGGGAGATATTGCTCCTTATGAGCAATTTCAAATAGTACCACAATGATTTATCAAATGGTCCATTGTAGAACATTAAAATGAGCATGTATACATGAAGAAAATCGTTAACTAAGTTAGAATTGTCTATAGCGACTGCTCAACAAACTATCATCTCATGAACAGTTTCTTTTTTTGTCTCAATGATTCCTACATATCAAACACTCATTTGTAACAGGAAGGATGGGTTGCCTCTAGGGTCTGCTACAAATGAGTTCAAACTGTTTAATAGAATAACGATATTATCCATACAAGAAATTGTTTCTCTTTCCAAATAATTTAATACAATACTTCCAAATACATTTCAAAATCATTTGTCTTCTGCAAACCTCTTCAATTTTACGAATGATAAAAAAAATAATCAAAGGCAAGTTCATAACTTCTGCAGTGTTATTGAGCTGTCGCTATAGGCAAATTTGACTGCATACAAAAATACACAAGCACAAATAAAAACAAAAGAATTTTAAAAGGTTAAACTAGCACATTTTCACAACATATATTCAACACTTAATTAACTAAAACGACCTTTAATGTTAACATGTAGATCACAGTTATCAAAACTCTTACAAAAAATAAATTGTTTTCTTCGTAAACAAATTCTTCTTTTCCCAAAATAGTTTTGAAAGCCTTTTACAGGGGACAAGCAAAATACAGGAATTGTTAGGTCAAAGATTAAAGAACCCACTCTACAATATAGTAAGTGACAATTAGCCATATACCTCGAAGCTTTCAATTTCAGACATGATACTTCAAGGGTTCAATATAAGGCTAATTTGCACCTGCTATAGTATTACACTGAACCCTCCATTTAAATTTAGAGTTTTATAATATTATTCATTTCAAAATGCAGACAAAAGTATTATAAAAACTCGCAAACCAAAACATATACAACTCACAACTAAGAAATTTTCTTTCATGAGTATCTAATAACTGTTGTGCTAATTTTCATTTAACCACTTAGTCTAATTTCAGCTGTATCAATGTATCATCATAATTAATGGTGAACTGTATAATAATGTCAAAAAAGGTTTGTAAGCATCGCAATGAAAGTCTTTTCTACAGTGGCAAGCAACATGGTCACTATGGAATCTCTTATTTTTCATCTTATCATCTTTAGATAAAATAATGGTTCATATAACAGGTGGTATAAATGATAAGCGCAGAATGTCGCCAAGATAAGCAATGTCTCCCAAAAAGCAATTCCTCAACAGTATGACACAGTATTTAGCATCTACAAAGCAAATAAAGGACTTTATACTAATAAGCAGTTTGGGGACAGGGATAAAGGTTTTGTATATCAAGCAGCTGGTTATTACACCAATTATCCAAGAAATAAAAAGAATTCTAAATAAAATGTAAAATGGCTTCCCATATATGTATTGCATCCAGAAGAGCTTTTGCAGATCAATATCAAAGTCTTAGTTTAACACAATGTTTATCAACATTACCTTCTATTGAAGCATTTAGATTTGTCTCTATCTAAGAATAGGTTATGAAGCAAAATTTTGTCTAATGAAAATTACAACCCATCACGTTCATGACCATACTACCTTCCCTCTGCTATACATAAACCATTTTAAAAAACAAAACAAAGATTACATGAGGTAAAGGGTTAAAATGTTGAAAGCCTTGTTAAGTAACTCACCTCAAACTTAGTGGAAGCAGCTCCTTTAGGACTGGGCGGGGGTGGCGTGGTCCGACTTGCTGACTGCATTTCCGAGGATTTGGCCATCTGAAATTAAACATATTCATAGTTGATCAAATATATTATACAACCATAAAACTACATGAATACGTAATTAAGAATGAAGATATGCTATAACATTTTCAATCTCACATTAAAGTGTTACAGATATAATGCAAAATTACATTTTTTCTCTCACCACAATGATTCTCTCACTCCTCTACAGGAAGTCTTTTTTTTTACATTCACACTTTACTGTCTAACAACTCATTTTGATGCATTTGTAGCAGACAACTTCAGAAATAATGGTGACAAACGAGGAAAGGGATTAGATTGACAATTGACTGTTAACCAAATCCCAAAATTGGCAATTAGTGACCAGACCAAAATGAAAGCTAAAACAAAGCAAGGAACAATTTATTCTATATTTAGGAAATTAAGAAGAAACCAATGTGACAAGGGACTAAATTGCTCATTAGAAGCATTAATCATTTTGTTACAATGGTTTTCAAAGACTTATGCAGTAGATGTCACCAAATGATGTATTATGTAGTAAAAGGTTAAATAAATTGTAAAATTGTGCCACACAAGAGACACAAAATTGACACCCTCCTGCTAAATGTTATGCACACACATTATATACACATACTATTTAAACAAATATTAATCCAAATATTTATAAACATGAAAATTAACACCTCATGTTTCAGCAAGGAATGTGAAATAAAGCTCTCTCCACCAGAATAAGGCTAATTATTCATTATTCACTCTAAATTCACGATAACAAAACCTCAGCCTGCAAGATTTCATTTAATGGGAAATATGTAGATTATTACCTTCACTTGTTTTAGCCCCACACACCATATTTAAATGTTAATCTTGAATGATAAATAGCTTGTAAAGAATTTGCATATCCTCTCCTTAATATGTGGATGACAATTTATTGCTGTAAAGCTGAAACGATTTATCTCTTTCATATGAAGTTAATAAATACAATTGTTTGCTTTTAACAGCATCAAACCGCAGTATTTCTCCCAACAGAATTTATCCTTTTTACCCTCCCCACATATTTCATGCTTTTCTGTCTCTTCTAAGGTTTTAAAATGACTTTGATATGAAGAATGATATCAAATCAATACAGCATATGACTTTGATGCAATACATTTTATATACAGCTTCTGATGCATCTACAGCAGATGATTTAAGAAATCACTGTGAAAAAAGTTGAAATTGTTCAAAATAAGTGAACAATGAATACATGTACTCATGGTAAAGAAAAGAATGTCAAATTTCTGCCTTATCAAACAAAGTTATGTAACCTATGAGCCAGCCATTATAATTTCCTTTTTTCACAATATTTTCTCATCCAATTCAACTGCAGTAGTGTATTAACATGCAAGTCTGGAGAATCATCCCTTGGAATGTTGGGTAATTTCTTGAAGTAGATTTTTGTGTCATCTGTTTCCCAAAAAATATCTGCTTAATTTTGATGAGGAAAGATAGTCAGTGTAGCAAACAGGTAAGATCACAGGCCAGCTGCCAATTTACTTAGCGGCTCGCCTGGATCTTATCTGTTTACATAAGTATGGAGGCGGCTCCAGCACTATAAGGGTTAAAGAGATGGATAAAGCCGTCATGAATGTCACACTTTTCTGCCATATTTAATCAAGCCAAGATAAATGTTTGTCACCTATGAGCCAGACATCGTAATGGCTATAACCTTGACATTTGTGCCAGTCTCCAACTAAATGAGAGTTAACCAAGTGATAACCCATTCCCTATTACCAAACAATAAAGATATTTGACCAGTTTGTTTCAGACGACTCTGGGAAACACAGTGGGAAAATTTAGAAAAATTGCTCATAACGAGCAATTTACCTTTTTCCCACAATGTTTTCTACCCTATCAGAAGATTATTTTCCAAATTCTTCATATTTTGAAATGTCGTCTGCAAACTCTTTGAATTTGGGACAGTCGAAAATTTGGCGTTTGGTAGTGAATTTCTGACTGATCCTAATTGACAGCAAAAGCAGAACTTGTTATTTAATTGGTTAACGGGAGCAATTAATACTTTTATGGCACTGATTTCATTAAGGTTTTCTGAGGGAATGCATTTAAGAGATGTATGTGCACACTTTGATAGAAATGATGTGGCAGGACTCAAATCCATTGAAACAAAAGTGAAATCACATATAAATGATATCTCTACATTCCATGAAGTTTTGAAACATTTCAATATTCAGAAATTTTAACCCAACAATGCTGTGGCATTATTTTGTGGCAATGAGTAGAGTCCTTGTGACTAAATATCAAAGCGGTAACCTTATTGTGTCCGACTAATTTTTTCTTTATTCAAGATATTTCACCAATATATTGTCCTCATATCAACATGAAATTGGCAGATCTCTTTCTTCCCATATGATGTTGACTCTAAGAATTTCATTTCGAGATATTGTTTGAAGACATTTTTAACAAATCCTTACTTGCTGGTATCATCAGATACATACTTGTTGCATAAGGCTTTGCATAGAAAGAGATCTGAGATGCAAGCCTGTAATTTGCATACCAAGAAAAAATTCAAATAGATCATATTTCAATCATTTACATTTTAACTTTCATGTACATGTCCAGTAACTTTGAAATCAGTGGGTTATCTCCCTTACTCTCCTGTGTCAGTCCCAGTTTGTCTCCCTTTGATCGAATTGTCTTAAAACTAACACAATATATTTAATGTGTTGGTGTGATGTAAAAACCAAATAAAACAAACAAATCCTTTAGTCAAAATAATTCCAACTAATTTAAAAAAAACCAAACATTATATTTTCTACTATATTCATTATCAAACACTTTAGACCTCATTCTGTACAAGTTAGTGGATACAGAAGGTGGGCTTTTAAACACAGAAGTCACTGCTCAGTACTTTTGGTAGTTCACTCATTCCCCAACATTGAAATTTTCAACTGGTCCAAATTGAAAGCAACAGCTGATGGCAGATATGAGTAATGAATAATACATACATTTTATAGTTATTGGGCCAATTACAATGTAACAAATTCTAAAATTGATAAACTTGGGCAATTCATATCTTTGTCATATTGGTTTTTAAACGCTTCTGAAGGAGTTGTGTCAAATGGCAATGTTTTGGAGTAAATGAAATTAATTTGAAAGTCCTTTGGAGGGTGCAGTTACATTATTGGATCATACAAATCCTTTTTTTTTTTCATTTTAAATTGATGGTGAAGAAAGTACTTACAACCGATATTAATCACTTTCGATTCTGCTTCCTGGATACATAACCAGTATTCACCGAATGTGAATAAATCAAAAGTCGCAAAGTGGACCATGCCATGTTTCTCACAGGATTCATACCCATGATCCATTTGTCCAGAGGCCAATGATCAATCCATGGACCGTTGTCCTCCTTAAATCCTTCAAGTTTCTGGGTCCTGGTTAATAGTACAATTTAACTAATCACAAAATGGCACAATGTTCAACAAAATATATGACTGCATTAAATTGTGAATCATGATGCATGGACAAACAAACATATTGCAAACACACACATACACATACATACACAAACACATGTTCATTGAATGAGGAAGGGGGGTAAAATGAAAATGAAGCTTTTTCTGCATCTTCACCGCGTCATGCATTTATTCCATACACTTACATGTCAATTAGAATCAGACATTCTTTAAACGATTCATTCAATCATCCCTAACAAGCTTTCTCTAAATCGTTTAAGCACACTTTTTAACTCAATCACTCTAGATGTAACACCTCTATCAATGCAAAATTCATACATTACCATTTATTTTATACTGTTTGTATAAATACTGCAGACTAAATTTCTAGTTAACGCCCCTTTATTGGAGCTTGACATTATATTTCTAACACCCCAATGCCATATGGAAAAGGATAACTATAGTCAAAGATGGATGTTGCTTCTATGAACTAACACTGTATACTGGGTACCATAAGATGAGATGTACTATGAGCTGTTCTATAGAATCAGCTACAACTTTATGTCAATTAATACCCAACTTTTCCACATATGATACAAAAGAAACAATTGTGACAAACCGAAAACTTGTTGAAAATGGATTCTACCCAAGAACTTGTAAAAACGCTTTTTCTTATTTGATATCTATATGTTGTCTGCATTTAGTTTCAATTTGGGTTCATTTCAAATTATCTTATTAAGGAATGTGTTTAACTACTGTATACAAGTCCAAGTCTGGGCAACAGTGGAGCAGTGGTAGAAAATCAAGCTCTTGTACCGAGTGTCCCAGGTTTGAACCCTGTTAGCAACAAGGTGAATATTGGCGGGACTAGTCCACAATTCAGCGCGACTACTGGTTCAAAATCTAGGAAGCATGCAGTCATTGACAGTGAATTTAATAAGCTTCAAGCTTCAGTCACAATCAATGTAAAATAAATAAGTTAAAACTAAGTTCAAGTTTCTAATTTATCTCCCCCACCCCCTTATTTTCATCTTTGGATTATATGATCAATCTTTCCCCCCACAAAGAGCAGCTGTCAAAGATCAATGGCGCTTCTCTGAACAGAGTTAATTCTTCAACAAATATTTCCAAATCTTCCATTTATACCTGCAAGACAATTTATTTCACCGGTCTTTCACAGAAAAAATATAATGTCTATATACAAATGGCTTATTGAGATCAAAACATCAGGGCAATGAATGAGCACAACATTCCATTGGCTTAAGTTCATTACCCCTTGTTACATATCATAGCACATCAAAATTGACAAAAAAGAAAAGTTAAAAATAAATGGAAAGAAATAACAATTTTTCTTTTGCAAAATGATTTTGAAAACTCATTTACTGTTAACCCATATAGTGTTGGAACAGACTGCATGCTAATGCAAACAGGTTAGATCCAAGCCAGCCGCCAAGTAAATTGGCAGCTGGCCTGTTGTCTAACCTGTTTGCTACTCTGAGTATCAGATATAAAATGTTTTGAAAAGCAGATGACACAAACATGTATTTCTTTTTTAAAATAACCCAGCATTCTATTCAGGTTCAAAAGAATAAGAACTCTAAGCCTTACAGCTTATATCAGTATTGTTCACAGCTTTTACAATCTATAACAGGCACAATAAATACAGATTATTACTAGTTTATAACAATACATCTCCTTAGTGTCCTTTAGTGATAGGAAAAGTACTTTGTATCTCTGTTTTTTTCTAAATTCATTGATCTACTTTTAGTTCTGAAATTATTTCAAAAGATTTCTTTCTTGAGGGGAGTATTCATTTTGTTTTTTCTATTACAAGGACCCCTGTTTCTCATTGTAATCAAAATCTTTTTTGTCACAATGTATTAGAATGCTTCACCACAGTAATAGAATACAATGAAAATAGGTCATTACTGTACTCTTTTTGTCAACTCTATGATGTATCAAACCTCAAACCTTTTGTACACAAGGTAGGCAGTTCACCTCTGAACCAGCAAATACTGATTAAATAAGCAGGGGTTGCCGAGGTGCCCAGCTTGTCCCAAAGCCTTTACAGACAACAGAGTTTTTTTCTGAAATCTACATTTTTTCTGAAATCTACAATATAACTATTTTACAGACAAGTAAGTCAAAATCAGATTTGGCCAACTCTGGGCTGGTTGAATGGCTTTAAACTCTTTTTCAACAATAATTCAGTAATATTGCAGTAGTCAGCGCATTTATCCATACCCCTGGCTATTCCTCACCAATATGGCACAATTAATTCTTTCCAAGATGTGGACAGCTTTCACATAAACATAATTGATTGGTGGAGAAAGACAAATTAATCATGTTGCATTGACTTAATCAAATGCCATAAAGAATAATGGCCAAGCTGAGTATTAAACTAAGGTTCTTTGTACTCCAAATCAGACACCCCCTCCACTGGACTGTTGGGCTAGGCAAACAAGATAGACCCAGAAAGTCTGGGTCTGACTGCATTGTTTCTGACAGGAAGGAACGCAACCTCGTCAGTGTTAGCCCAATGGACAGAACTAATTAACTGGAGATTCTGTATCAAAACATCTAGCTACCTGCTGCCCACCCCAATGACTGGGACACCCACAGTAGATGCTAAACAAAATCAGGATTAAAAAAAAAAGATGTCAAGTCGATGTCAAGTCATTTGTATTAGAAAAAGACCAACGCAAAAACTATCCATAATGTCCTACCTTTAATATGGCCCTGTTTTTCCAGATGTACAAATCCACATAGAGGTCCAAGTGATGCAACAGGTACATATAATCTCCTTTAGACACCATGGTTAAATACTTTTCATGCACTGTTCATTAAAACAACTTTCCTTTGGATTACACTCATGGAATAGTTTGCATATTTTGTTTATTTGAAAAATGCTCCCTTAGACTGTGTATTTGTCAACTATCCATCCACCATCTATTTAAAATCTCATCACCTTCTGTTAAAATAATTCTCTTAAAGTTACAATGAATTCCTACTTTTTATGAACTGCTTGCATAAAGTATCAGATGTTGTCGTTTTCTTCTCATCATCCCATATTTGGGCTAATTCTCCGAACAATATTGCTTGTCTTTTTTTATGCATTGTTCGGTTAGATTTATTCGCTGGGAATATTTGCATTAGACAACATTGAGATAAAGCATCATAATGACAAATGAAAATATCAAAGAAAATAGTATGGTTGATGACTTTTAAATGATCACGTATTTTGGTTTTTTACACCATGTATCACAAAAAATATTGTTTACTATACAAAAATTCCCACATTTTAAATTTGCAAACCAAAGAAATCTATCGAGGAATAAGTAAATGAAGAATAGCAAAAAAAAAATTCCTTTATTTTGTGAATGACAATTTGAGCACTCTATAATCCAAAGAAATTCAACGTGAACAAAAAAGAAAGACAATAGGCTTCATCATCAATTTTAACAACTGACCATTCCAACACTATCCATCCACACACTATCCTATGTACAAACCACAAGTGACCAAAGTAAATAGCTATCAATAATCCAGTGCCATTCAGTTGTAAATGAACTTACTATGGTCATGGCAAATATTTAGAGTTCAGTTGAAATGATAAAGCCCTCTTCACCTTTGACAGAATCATAAACAGACCGAGTTAAACAGAAAACATCGAAATTAGGTATAAAAATGCCACTTAATCACTACCAGCATTTGATTAAAACATACTATAGATGTCATTTATTGTTCTTACACAAAAACTGCAACCATTGTTCAAGAGTTAACACTAATAAAGCACTAGATCATGAAGTATGAAATGGGTAAGCCATCAAGCAGTGAGTTATCTATGTTTATCAATTTTACTCGATACTTTTATAACGAATTAGAAGGCAGTATAAGCCCCACGCGATCAACTATCAATTACTCGGTTAGAATAGAACGATTTTCAATATTGACCCTGTGAGTAAGTCTAGCTGACAGTCCACTATTGGTCAAACCTTTTAAACCCTTTCCTTGACAAAAACTTTCACCGTTTCACTCATAGTCTTTATACCATTCCAGCACACCTGAAGAGGGTGATGAATTTAGAAACCATTGTGATAAAAGAAGAAATTGCTCATCATGAGCAATTTTCTCCTTTTACCACAACAGTTTTTTCCAAAAATCAAAGCAAAAAATTGAATATGTCAAGTTTTTAGCTACCATCTGCTGTTGCTTTTAATTTGGATCTGTGACAAATTCCCATGTGAAGCAATATGCTAACCCAATCTTTAGTGTTGGTTTCAGTAACCATAAAATCCCATATGAAGAAGCTTTTTCATGACTGAGCTTTTTTTCCAAACTGTCTGACTTAATGATCATTTAGGCGACAGAGATTTTAGGAATCCCTCAAAGTGCTCAGACCAGTAAAATGGCTTAAATCTTTATCCAAAGAACTTAGGAAAAGGCATGCCCTGCTTATCTCAAGTCAAACATCTTTATTTACTTGAAGCATCAAGATTTTCCTTGGTGTTCTAACATTTCAGGGTTCAAATAGGCTTTCATCGAAGTTGTTCTGTTTTATCTACCTCCGTTTTTTTCATCACATTAACAATTATTCAGTTAAATTGCAATACTCAAGGTCATCTTGGAAAGAAGAGGTCATCTTGGAAAGAGGAACACCCCTTACCTTACTTCCTATGAGGGCTGGCAAAACAACCAGAACCATCTACATTCATTAGTCAGCGAAGATTTACGTATAATGAAAATTCAAATCTTTTATTTCATTGTAAACTTATTTCATATTGAACTTTTTACCCTTGAATGAATGTCTGTATCTTAACCCTTTACCAAACACCAAAATTTTCAACTGTACGATATTGAAAGAGTTTGCAGATGACTTTTCAAAATGTGATAAAATTGAAAAATAATCTTCTAATAGTGCAGGAAACATTGTGGGAAAAGGAGAAATTGCTCGTTAAGAGCAATTTCTCCTTTTCCCACACTGTTTTCCAGAGTCGTCTGCAATAAACTGGTCAAATGTCGTTGTTGTATGGTAATGATTTCATAGCCATACTCTATAAAAACTTTTTATATAAGACTAAGCTGCATCTGCTGCAGTAAGCACACAAAAAATCATTGTGACAAAAGGATAAATTGCTCCTAATGAGCAATTTATCTTTTTGTCACAATGATTTCTACCAAATATTGTAAGAGAGGAGACAATCTTTATATTTATAACCTTAGCTTTCGTTCAAATACGTTTCATCTGTTTATCTATAGATGTATATCTATGTGTTAATATATATAAAATGATAAATAAAATATCTTTAAAACTATATATCTTATTTTTTTTTTATTCTCATGCTATCTTTTGTCATCTTCTGTTGCTTTCCATTTAGACCAGTCAGAAAATTATATAGGGGGAAATAGGTTATCTAAGTGGAAGGGTTCTGTCAACAATTATTTCAATGGAGCCTAATCCATATTGAGTAAGCTATTTAGACAAGAATAACTTAGTATACCGATGACAGATTCTTGTCAACTCTTTCAGTATTTCAGTATCTGAGGTAGTATAATTCAAGAGATCTGAGTCAAACATGTTAGGAAAAGGGTGAAGAACGTGTGTAGAAAAATTTACAAATTGCCGCTTTGAAATGATCAGATCAGCAGCTTTATACAAAAAAAACCTCAATAAAGGTAGTACAGTCTAACTTGGTTAAGCAACCACCCTTTTAAGCAGCCAACCTGCCTTAAACAACCACTACAGAAAGTCCCATTGTTAAATTTATAGTGTACATCAATTTGTGATAAGCAACCAATCTGTCTTTAACAGCCAATTCACATTTTCCCATAGGCTGGCCTCTTAGCACAAGTTTAAATGTAGTTCTCATAACGACATCGAAAGTAATGGAGATGGTATTACTACTAAAAAAGATGGTTCAAGGTCAAAAAAAAGTTTTAGCATATGTTGCGGAATTCCGAAGGAGAATGAAGCTCAGAACTGCTGTTGTAATAGAACTGTAAGATTTTAGAATGAATGAATGAATGAATGATGTTTTAAGGCGCATCGACAGCTAAGGTCATTTAGCGCGCATTATGATGATGTGGATGAATGTATATCAAAAATATTAACAGGTTAAAAAGTATTTGTTTAAAGAAAAAATAAATAAGAATTTGTAATTAATGAATAATTAATGAACAAAAGTAGATAGAAAATTTGTAAAAAATTAATGAATGTTGATAGATTGTTTGTAATGAATGTGTGATATCAAATAAATAGTGTGTGATGAAAAAATGATTTCAAGATTTTAGAAAAATGATGGATTTGAAACTAGATTGAAAATTACAGATATAATTTGCTTTTAGATTTGTGGTTATTTTGAAAACTGCTGATAAAATTTGTAACTTTGAGCTCAGCATAGCACTAGATCAACAGAATATTTTTAGTTAAGATATATCAGATTAGAGTTTAAGTCATTTTCAACAGCATTTCCGTTATATGGTGGCTATAAGTGCATCATTCAAGGCTCCTGGTATTTCCGCATTAAAACTGCACAAGTATATATACAAGGCACTAACTTCCACCCCATATGAACACAAATGTTCATTGAATGTTTTAGGCGCATCAACAGCCAAGGTCATTAAGGGCGCATTGATGCAATTGTTAATAAATCTCATAGTAGTGACAAAAGAAGTTACTACTTTTTCAGCAACAATTATTTCTAAACAACATAGGAAATAAAAACAAATTTCCTAATACTTTCAGCATGGAAGCCATGGCTGTTTTTAATTTTTGGCGATCTTCAAATCTAATATGAAGGAAATTTGCAACCTAGCACCCTCTTTTAATCTATAAAATATCAGTTTAGCGGCAGTACACTAAATGAATCTAATTTCAAGTGTAATCCACTTAATGCTTGAAAACCTTTTAAAAGGTTTAAATCAATGTTTGAAACCTAAATCAATCAAGTACCAATCATTAAAAGTGCTTTCAAAAACTTTCAGCTTTATCTATAACCCTTGATAACAGCGCCACCTACCAACTGAAGAACCTTTCACCCAGGGTCTTGAATGTTTTATATGGATTTTTTGTAAATGGTCCAAAAATGAGAACAACAACAGATTACAAATATTGCAATTAAACAATTGCATTATTGTTACCGGTATTAAGTAGAAAACATTGTTACAAAAAGAGAAATTGCTTGTCACAAACAATTTCTCTTTTTGTCGCAATAATTTCTCAAGATTTCTGCCCCAGCCTGTATATATCTCAACCTATGTAATAATAAAGAAAGAAGTTTAGCAAGAAACCCCTTCCATCAGCAAAAACCTTTCCAGCGCTTGATTTTTAAGAGAAGCTTAATTGCGAAGTATCATGCATTTAATCTATCTGTCTTGTAAGAATTAAATTCAAATAAAAATTTGTTAATTGTGAAATAATCAAGGGTTATGATTTTGTCTCATATTTTGAGATTCCTTTGCACCAGGGAAGACTTTAATCGCTTGTAATGTAAATTACCGCCCATTACTTAGCTTGTAAAACATTTCTGTTATCTAGAGGCTGTAACCAAGTTTCACCTCGATTCAATTTATCACAGATTTATCAATGTAAACTTCATGCAAATGGCATTACTGGCAGCTTGATAAAAACTGTTTTTCCTTACTACTGGTTAATGGATTTCTGTTAGAAAATTGTGAATCAATTAAACAATCAATCCAAATTCTTAAAATACCAAGGTGCTGCAATTCTATCTTACCCTAAAATGGAATTTTGTGAAGTTCCGATTTTTAACCCTTACACTGCTGGAACTGACTTCATGCTTATGCAAACAGGTTAGATACAGGCCAGCCACCAAGCAAATGGGCCGCTGACCTGTGGTCTAACCTGCTTGCTACTCTGAGTATCTTTCCTCATCAAAAAGTATGTGACAGATAACAATGATAATGATACCGTTACATTGATTAAAAACCTTTGTGGGAAAGGGAGAATCAGCTTTTTTGAAAGTGAGTCTTTATATTCTTTGGTGCGTAATGTACAGGCTCATTTCACAAATCTGAAAACATGTTGTTTGAAATTAGATTTATAAAGTTAATTCAAAGAAACTAATCCAAATATAATTATGTTAGCTCCTCCAAATTTGAATTCCTGAAACTATATTATTCATAAATCCCTTAAACACAAAACACAACTTTAATCACCAACAACTTCACAAAATGCACTCATATACACATAATCCAATGTCCTCATTTGTTACTTTGTCAGGATTGTAAGACAAGGAAATATAGTTTATTTCCTTCATTAAACAAATTGTCAATATATTGTTTCCAAAAGACATTCATATGTAATTCTGTCAACAGGAGGGGTAGTGTAGTTCATATCCATCTATCCTAACCCTTTCTGTTTAGTCTGTTACAAATTGTGTCTGACTTAAATCATGGGGACTTGAGTTCGAAACCCAACAAGGCTAATATTCAATTAAACCTTTCCCAAACAATAACGGCATTTGACCACTTTGTTGCAGACGACTTTAGAAAACATTGTGGGAAAAGGAGAAATTGCTCGTGACGAGCAATTTCTCCTTTTCCCACAATGTTTTCTGCCCTATCAGAAGATTATTTTTCAATTTCATCACATTTTGAAATGTCGTCGGCAAACTCTTTCACTTTGGGACAGTAGAAAATTTGTTGTTTGGGAAAGGGTTAAATGTTTAAGCACGTCCATGCAACATAATTTATTCACCTCTCATCACTGATCTATGATGTTCATGTGGAAAAGCAGTCATCAGCTTTAAATGAACTTTGTTGGGAAATAACAAAGGACATGGATAGAATCTCTGACTATTGTGATATGACTAAAATACTGTTGAAAATGTCAAAACACACTAATCAAACCATTTAACCATTTGTTTCATGAATAAAGAACTTTAGTTTTGAAGGGTTGTTTCTTTCAATTTTATCATTTTCCTTCTTCATCATTTTTACAATTTATCATTCTTTGAGTTGGAGTTCAAAGAAATGGTTATATATCACCGAAAGTATGGTTGGAGTTCGAAGAAATGGTTATATATCACCGAAAGTATGGTTGGAGTTCGAAGAAATGGTTATATATCACTGAAAGTATGATGATATTTTTTTTACTTACTATTAAGGAAGCAGAATCTGATAGTCTTTAGAACATCTGTGACAGCAATTGTGAAACCTAGAGCTTTGTCTGGGAACATGTTCTTCCTTTTACAATGTTTTCTTTTTATTGAACAATAATTGCTGTCTGTATTTTTATTTTATTTTTTAACACTCCAAAAAAGGGTTTCAGACATAATCATCACACAATCTTGTCAATCAAACCTGTTTACCGATTCTTATGATTCAGATTTTAAGCTTATCCAATATCAAAGCAATAGCAGATGACAATTTTAATGTAAGAAATTAATATTTTTCAAATGGTATATGTTTAAAATAACTCTGAGGCAGGTAAAAATTACAACACACCATGAGCAAGTTTTCTTTTTGTCAGATTGGTTTGATAAATCTTCTGCTCTTTATACATTGTTTTGTTGATAATACAAAGGAAAGGTAGACAAATCCCCCTCAATAGAATAATTGATAACACCATCAGCATCAATAGACGAAATTCTGGTGACAAAGCACGACAGTAATTTCAAATTTGTTCACAGTAGTTTCTTTCTAAAACCATTTTAAACAAGATCTCTCTTTTTTTTTTCTTTATATTTATTGTCTTCTGCAATGCCTTAATTTAGGAAGCTCTCGCAATTCTAAAAAACTTGGATCATCAGAGATAAGATCATTTCATAAAGCCAGTTTAAGATACAATGACAAACAGTTAAAGAAACAATGACAGTTTGTCAACTAAATACTTCACAAGTTTGCTCTGTCATACCTACAGTGGACAAATTTTTGGAACAATTTGACAAGTGTGTAACAGTGTTGAAAAACTTTTTCTCACAACGTGATTTATCAAAAGCTTGTGAAAATATTTTGACAAAAATGAAAATTTGCATTAAATGAGCAAATTCTCATTTTTGTTTCCCTGTTTTCATTAAGTTCCTTGCTAAGAGTTGTCAAAAACCTTTCTGAAGGCTAAGGGCTTGACATCATTGTCATCATTTTGGATAAAGACAAAAACCTTCCCCACCCTGTTTACCCCACCCACAATGCCCATCCTGAGCTACATAGAAATAACATTGAACCAACTTTTATAACAAGTCCTTCTTCCCATATTCTACTAATACAAAATCACAGCCAAATTCCAAGAGTCGCTGTTTTTTTCTTAGTACTATTTGATATTTAAACAAGTGTTAAATTCCAACAGGATTTGCGCTTTTAATACAGAGAGGCAGATTAATTTGATCTGTTCACTTACCATAATTTTTAATCTGTGCAATTACTACAAGATTACAACAAACTTGAAGACCTTTTTGAACTGAACTAGATTACATATTCTTTCATTTGACATGATAATCACTCATAACTTACATTAGTACATGAGACATAACGAATAAACAAGAAATTGAAACTTTTTTCTTTTCTCAAATTGTTTGTCAGACACAGAAGGTTATTCAATAGCAAGGTTTATTCATGAGTGTTGAAGGCAAAACAATTCAATTGTTTCTCAAAAACTAACATACGGTACATCTCTGTTAAAATATGACTGTTTTTTTTTGTCATGAAATATTCATATTATACAAATAGTGCTATAGATTGCAACTGTTTTTGCAATATAAGTTAATGTTAAGTGCGACGGTTCATGCCAGTATCAACAAATATGCTAATTTCTAACCTTAAAATTTTGACTGGTCAAGAAACCAATGTGATAAAATATTTCATTCATCTTAATGATTCTTTTCCAAAACCTAAAAAAAACCATTAATATACATAATTGAAAAACTCATCAATATTCATTCTTCTAAAATATTCTCTGCTTGTCCTTTTAATTAATGAATAAATTGATGGACGATCCAGCAAATCAAATATGACGGAACTCATTAAAATAATCAGTGCCAGGAGGTTGAAGGTGTGAAAAGGAATTTATTCACACCCAGCTGAAAATCCGTTTGATCAAGTGATTACTGATATTAAATCAAATATCAACAACTGTTGATCTACTTAATCCGGTAACGAGCTAATGGTAGGATTTAAACGTTCCACTGACCACTAACTGGTGGTCATCCATAATACAATAATTTTCTTGACCACCCTTTCCCTCACCATTCCATCATGTAAAATAATCTCTGTTAATTGACTATGGAAGAAGACTTTTAAAAGAGTTAGCTCGAATTGACACAATTTTATTTTCTTTATTTTTTAAATCTTTTTTTAAACCTTAATTCAAATGTTTATTGTGTATAATTGATAACTGTTGTTTGCTGATGCTTTGATTTGCATGTGTCACATAATATCATACTTTTTGGCCAAAATTCCTTTTAACTAAATGACTTCCCCCTCATTTTGTGTCAGATCCAAATTTAAAATCAACAGAAGAGACCAAAAGTTATGCATGAAAAATAAGAATTTCTAATTAAAACTTATATGAAGCATTGTGACAAAAGGAAAAGTTGCTTGGTTTGAACAGTTTCACCTTCTTTTTTCTTCAATGTTTCTGCAGTATTCTACGGCAAGTTGCTTAACATACCATGCAATTGACTTTTGAAGAATGTTATAAAAACAACATGAAATAAGAGATAAAAATCTTCAATATCTAGCCATCAATTCCTGAATAAAAACATTTCTTTGTTGAAATAAGAGAAAAAAGGGATAATTGCACATTCAGTCACCATGAAACAATATTAATAATTGTTTTTATTTCTCCACCCAACCAGAAACCAGTTGACTTAGTACAACTATTCCTAAGTTTTGCTTATTGAAAGGTGTATTACTCTATCTGTTCTAACCCATGCCATCTTTTACCCTCAATTCTAAAAAATCGTTTTTAAAAAGAAAAAAGAAAAAATTTTGTCATTTGAAGAATTTATTGATGCGAGAAAGCTAGTTTTCGCAAAATCTTTCAATAATAAATGCTTCCAAATTGCAGCTTTCTATGGTTTACTAGCTAAAGTCCTTGACTTTAGATCACAAGGTCTGTCTCAACATAAAACAAGAAAGAACATTTAAAATTAAAGATGGACAATTCAGTATATCAAGGGTTTGTCGCAACACTATAGTAAGTCCTTGCTTGTAAAGGACTTGCCATAGTATTACATTGTTCCCTCAATTTATAAAAACTTTCACCATTTTAGGACATTAAATCTATCCATTCTACCTTCAAGTTGAATGAAGGTGTTAATGAATCAAATCACATACCTTAAACTCGTCAGTTTCATTTCCATTTTCTGGTGCCCTGTTGTCCCTCGAGGCCTCAGGCCGGGTAACCAGTCGATCCATGCTAGAACTCCCAACACTCGACTGAATCTTGGGAAGTGTCAGTCCTGTGGGGAACGATTTCATACTTGCCGAGCGCTCTCGATGTAGTCTCGCTCGTTCGTTCGCATTCTTATTTTTCAGATTCTGAAGGGCTTTATTATCGAAGGATCCCCTCCGTTTATTACCTGATGCATCCCCGCCAATAGACGACTGAGACGCTGAGGTAGACGAGAGCGAACTGTTTGACGATGAATCATGAGCAGAGAATGCACCTCCAGATTTCCACGACGGTGTTCTAACATACGGATTGTCTCCATATCCGGAGAGAAGTCGGGAATGATCCTCAGTATTATCCAGCCTATCCCCCGACAGACTCAAAAATCTTGACTGATCCAGATTTCCTGATTCCTTCTCGTCCGTTGACAAATCATGTAGACTACTGCTCTTCCTCAGACCTTCTTGGTAGTTCTTATTTCCCTTGGTATGTTTCATATTACGAACGCCCCTATATGTTAATGCCTGATCTTTGGGCTTCACTTTGTCAACCTCCAAACCTTTGGGGTCCTCAACAGGTTCTTGGGCGGGCTGGGCTTTGGGCTAAAAGGTGAATGAATACATGGGTAGGATGAGGTACAAATAAAAAGCATGTTGCCTCGTGGTAACATCCATGTTTCTTCTCCTAACCTCTTTATTGTGAGTATCAAATATATATTATATAATCACGATTTTGTAGGTACTCATTAGAATTGTCTTGTTGAAACAATGTGAATGAGCTACCGTAATATACAGTTATGATGAGAGATTTTGAAATATTGCATAGCAAAGACTCATGTGTGCTCCCTTGTCTATAATCATTTTGAAAATTTTCCATGTATTATTACATTCTAAGAATTATGCAGTTGGCTTACAAAAGAAATTTTGCTAGAAAAATGTTATTTCTCAAAATGTTCTCATTATCTATTTAAGTTTACAAAACACACTCCATTTAACTCTTTTGAAAATCTGTGGCAGACAGCTGTAGAATGTAGAAGCATATATATATTCTTTTATATGGGTTTTACATCACATCAACATTATTTCAGTTATGTAGCGTTGCCCGACTCTTAATGATGGAGGAATACTCAACTGCCCATAATGGCTGGTCAAGGCGGGTAGAACCATCGGCATTCCGTAAGACAGTCGGGAGACTGCCTCTCATGAAGAAGCATATACGATTGTTTCTTTATGTTCAGATGACATTTAAGCACTATGCTTATTATCTTTACAGGAAATTTTTAACAAACAGTCAGCAGAAAAAACACAAATTTGTAACTTAATCAAAAACTCTTTGTCCCGATCAAGCCTTTGGCAGCAGAAGAAATTCAAACCAACAAGCGATTTAAGAAAAATGTCCTCTGATAAGTGTTTTTAGTACTTTAATGTTCTTTTGGCTGCAAGAGCAATATTCCCCTATTCCTAGGTAAGGATTAAGTCAATCAATATATTTTGCTACACTTGTAATCATCAATATAATGCAAGATCATCTTTGAAAGGGTGGCAGGGGAGGGTTTACAGTTTCAGGAAGGATAACTCTAAGCAGAAGCGGACAAAGGAATAATGAGTTATTTCCCCTACCTGTAGATTTTCCTTGTTAAGGAAGCTATAGCTCGGCACAGTGAAACGGCGCTGTTTGGGTTTGCAGATGCTCCGTGGGTACACAATCAAAACATCATGCCACCTACATGCATCCGACGGGAAAGGAAAAAAATATAACAAAAACTACGATAACAAAACCATTTCAGTGATAAAAGTTAGTATAGTGTGACAATAACAGAGAGCTCCATTCCAACAACTGAAAGATAAAACCATGCATTAAACAAATAAAAAATACCATGCTTTCAATGTTTTTCTTTAAATTCACTGATTTTAAATAACAATGGTTAAGTGAGACTTAAGTGAGTCCTTCACAAAAATGAACAACTTACAATAGTCTTGGATATAACCTTTTGAATTTACTTCAGAAGATGTAAAATCAATCTAGCATTGGAATTTTTAAAATCTATTCTGTCATTTCTTTCAATGTCAGAAAAAAATAAGAAAGATAGATGCCTAGTATATAGTCTCTTAGTCCAATTGTGTCATCAATTCTCATTATTTTCATGAGTCTATCAAGAAAGTACCTAGATTTAAGTAAGGATGCAACACCATTGCTTAATCAAAGCTTCAACACCCCATTATCAAAAATTATTTATGATCAAACATGATTGATGAAAAATGATAATCACACATATAAATCGTTCCTTATAAATCAACTTCAAGTCATTCCAAAACAAAAACTGAAAATAGAACGAAAACGATTATACAAATAAACCAAACACATGCATCGGCTCCATATCAACAGCTTGCAGTATTTTATACAAACTAGAAAAACAAAAAGTACAACATGGAATGATATTTTTAAACATGTACTCAGATGGACCAAAAACAGTTGAGACCAGAAATATTTCAATGATCAAGTTTGTTTGAGAATGTTTGCAGTAAGCTTGTAGATGAATACTATTTTGTATAATAGCCAAAACATTTAAGAATGAAGATTTGCTTTTCATTTTCCATCCATTGCATTGAATTAACTCGAGTTGAGTCACTTAGGGAACAAAACATTGAGGGTTAAAGGAAATACTATAGTAAGTGCTTCATGTTTATGAAGCACTTACTATAGTCTTGCACTGTACCCTTGACTTATGAACCACTGTAACAATAGAAGAAACTGCTCATAAAGAGCAAGTAATCCTTCTAACTTGAAATTGTCTAAATACCTAAAGATATGAGTCTCTTTTTATTTTATTCTATAAATGTTGTTCACCATTACTATACTTAGAAAAGTAACAAGGTCAAATCGGGGGATTGGTTTAAATGAACATATTTGATTTTTCTCCAAATTTCAATCAATGTGTTTGGTCCATCTGAATGGTTTATAAATTTGTGTGTGAACATGATACAGTGAAATCTCATGCTCAAACATTGTAGCATTCATAAATATTCTTGAAACTTGTCTTTATGTACTGGTCATGTCATCTAAACTATCATTTAATAAACTTGACCTAAATCTGTCTTTATATTTACATAAATTAGAACAAAATAATCACACTTTTGTTTATTTACTAAAATCCGTTATCAATTATAAAGATTGTAGCTCTTTTGGAAGATATTTAATTTCTATACACTTTAATTTCTATACACTGATGGTAAGCAAGGGAAATAACTCTGATTTGCTTCCTAATAAAGTAATTCTCAGGACAATTAAGTGTTACAAGATTTATCTCCCTTTGTTGATAATGTGATATCGTTTGGTAAAACATGTTTATGCTTCCTTTTGAATATATTCTCGTTATTGATAGAATAGATGACACACCCAGATACCTAAAAACAAGCTTTAATGCATTCAATAAGACAGTTGGATGCAAGTAAAAACATTCTACAGTCAATAAATCCTTCTCTAAAATCAGACTTCATTGTCACATGGTTTATTGAACATTTGATCCTTAATCCCTGTTTCTTTTAATTTGTAATCATCTTTCTTTTTTTATTCACCACACATCAAATTAATCTGAAGTAAACATACTGTCTGTTCATCAAATATACTCCTACATTGCAAAAGGCAAGTAGAGAACCTATCAACAACAAGGAAAAAACCTACCAAATTTCTAAATGAAAGTCTAAATTTCATGTTTCTTTATAATTGTTTGTAAATATTTTTAAAATATCTTTACAATTTAATATATGGCATGATAGGTTACAATATCTAAAGCCCAAATAAGTTTTAACTTGTTTTCAACAGCATGAAACATATTATAATATTTTGTATTAAGCAAGAAACTGTTACAGGCAAAGTCTGATTCTTTTAGGAAGGATTTATTAATGTATATGTCTAAGAGTATATATAGAAACCGCTAATACATCATAGGTAATAATGTTAGAGATGTCGATGTTCTCCTTGTTGTTCCTGTCGATAAGAAAGTTTGGCTTCGTAACCGGGGTGACAGCATTTTCCTCCGCAAACCTAGCAAGAATGTTCTCCCACCTGGAAAGCCAAACAGCAGGTAAACCAGTGAAAACCAGGTAAACCAATGTAAACCAGGTAAACCAATCTAAACCAGGTAAACCAATGAAAAGATCAGCTAACACAATAATATTATGCCTGAAAGCAAATATCCCAGTACAAATTCAAATAAATATTTCACATACAGACCGGCGAATCATATTATAACAAATAAAAAGTCTTTTTAACTCATTTGAATTTTGACAGAAAACCTAAGAAATATTGTAAGAAGAGGATAATTACATGTGACAAACAGTTTGTCATTTTGTCACAAATGTTTTTTAAGAAAGATAAGTTATTTCTCGCCATGCTAGTAGATAACAATGGTCATTTTGCTTATTAATAAAATGATCTCATTACTAACTAACCAAATAATTCACCTGTTTCATGGATATTTATGCTAATTTAGGTAAATGATTGGTTCGGCATAATAAGCAATAGCAGATGTCAACTTTCAAGTATAAAACCCAACATTAGCATCTTGGATAGAAAACACTATGAGAAAGGTGAAATTGCTAAGTATGAGCCTTTTCTCATCAAGTTTTCCTGAGTTATCTACAGCAGATTAAAACAAAACACATGTAGTTCAGAGGAAAAGTTTTAAGCTGTCTGCTGCAAAGTAACCAGAAGAGACCAAACACAAGGATAGACCCCAATAAAAAACACCAAGGAAAACCAATTCATCACATATTACAACAGATAAGATAGTAAGATTCCACAAAACCTGTGTTTGATTGAGAGCTGTGTGAAGATTGATAGGGGAATTAACCCAAGGCAAACTTCCACTCACAGAGCACAGAAATTCTGATACTTAGAATAAAACTCTTTACTAGAGGAGAAATGTCTTATACCTAAGATGGTTAAACCTTACTCAATAATACCAAAGGAGGAAATTTGGAAGCTAAAAATCAATCTCTTTGAAACTGCACAACCGCTGTACTGCTATATGATACCCACAGAAGGATAGTCATTGGAAGCAAATTTAGATAGTTTTTAATTCTCTAAAGTGTGAATACAGTGAATTAACATAAATTTTAACCCAAAAGTGTGACACTGCTTTTGAGATCTACTGCATACAAACTGTATATTTATATAAGTTGACACTTCCTGAATTAGTTATGTTTGAAATAGCTACTTTTAATTGTAAACAACAATGAAAAAAAAAACAACTGTATAATTTCAACGACATTTTATCTTAACTTTCGAATTTTCTCTTTCATGATTAAGCACTTTTAAGGGAAATTGTCAAAACAACTGGCCCACAGGTGAGAAATTTTAAATCCATTACTTGAAAGGTGAATGACACTTTGGGATTGGTTCTTGTTTTCAAAATTACATTTGAACAACCAACTGTTTTCATATTAAACACTGTTTACACATTTCAAACCACCTGCACCTGATTATTTGAATTAGGTTATACGTATTGGTAATAAACACATTCCTGGCAAAACCCTAATTTTTATCACTAAAACGTGTTTTGTTTATCTCAATTTCCTTCTAGTACTCCCTTCAGATGCCTTGACATCATTCTACATATCGAGGGTTCGATGCACAACTTAACCCGTTCCCAAACAACCAATTTTAGACTGTCCTAAATTGAAAGAGTTTGCAGACGACATTTCATAATGTGATGTAATTGAACAATATTCTTCTGATAGGGCAGAAAACATTGTGTGAAAAGGAAAAATTGCTCGTCACGAGCAATTTCTCCTTTTCCCACGATAATTTTTTAAGTCGTCTACAACAAAGTGGTCAAATGTCGTTATTGTTTGGGAAAGGGTTAAGAACGTCCTTCACAAACATGAAGCACCTACTAAAGTATTGCAGCAGTGTTCTAAATAAGAACAGGTCGCAGGTCAAAATGGCTGCTTCAAATTATGTTTTGGCCGGTTCAACTTCGCAGAGATGTTAAGAACCCCCTTGGACCCCGCCTCTAAGTGGCCTGTTTAGATTTTGTTTTGTCCTGTTCAACCAATTCTTATTAAGAACACTGCAAATTGCATTGAACCCTTGATATATGTAAAAGTGTCGAGTAAATAGGATCATTTATCAAGGCTACTGGTATTCTCCAATAAGCATTTTGCTTCAAAATTCTTCTGCATCATATGCCATAGAAAGTAATTCAAATTCATGCAGTGTAATGTGAGATAACATTGTACAGTATTATCCCTAAGAATGCACCAGACAGGACCCAAGAAAATCCATATTATCCATCAATATAACAATAAGGAAATATTAACCCTTAAAGTGCTCAAACTGACTTCATGCTCATGCAAACAGGTTAGATCCAGGCCAGCCGACAAGTAAATTTGCGGCTGGCCTATGATTTAACTAGTTTGTTACTAAGAGTATCTTTCCTCATCAAAATCAAGCAGATATTTCAAGTTTGAAAGCAGACGACTGAAAAATATATTTTAATAAGAATACCCAGCATTCTACGGGTTAAGAGTAAATCTCACCATTGTATTTCTTCCTTTGAGTTGCCCTTGATGTAGGTTGTCTTCTCTGGTGTGATGATGGCCAGAGAGTTTGAGTGTGAGGTGGAGCCACTTGCGTCTTTCACGTCCGTACACTTGTTCATGTCTATCACCCCTTGTGGTACGGTGTCCGGCTGTAATGTACAAGTAGGGGGTCGTGAGTATGAGCCCAACACCTGTCAGGTTATATTGGTAAATTAAACAGAACTTTTCCTTTATCTAAATCAAGCATTCAATGCAGGACTATACTAAGTGCTTCACTTTTGTGGTCTCAAGGCAAATCCCTCAACTCATGGGATTCCAACACACGACCCTAGAGTCTCGAGGCCGACGCTCTACCCCGGACCTGTGACTGTTCTATTTATGCATACACTATTATACTCAATTAAATTTGCCTTTTGTAGCTGCTTTTAATTTGGGGTTAGTTTATCCCATTACTAAACAAAAACAAAATTTGACCAGTGTGTTGCCAAAGACTCTGGAAAACATTGTGGGGAAAGGAGAAACTGCTTAACAAGCAATTCTTTCTCCTTTTCCCACAATGATTTCTGCCCTATCAGAAGATCATTTTTCACTTTCATCAAATTTTGAAATATCATCTGCAAACTCTTCTAATTTGGGACTTTTGAAAATCTTGTTATTTGGTAAAAAGTTAATTAAAACTCCTAATTAGGAAATGTTGGAATCATGCATTGTCTTAAATTTATAGCCAACTAGACAAGTCAAAGTTTGTTGTATTTCACCCATTCCCATTCCAATGGAAATTTGCTTCTTACTTTAAGTGAAAACATCTACATACAGCAATCATTTTGTTTGAAAAATACATCATTTTTATGATATTAGCTGGCCGCAACCACGCATTAAAGGAATTAATTGATCATAACTAGCACTTTAAATTTCTTCATATGTCAAAATGCTTTCTAGTCCTAATACTTAAAACAAGATAGTTCCCATATACTTAATAAAAACTTTCATCCTCATTTATCAAAAGAATTTCTAAAGAATTCCACATGAGGAAACCGGATAATGGAGTGATCTCTGTTATAGGGAGGGTTGGTCATGTTTTGAGTTTTATGATTTGCGGCAGATTATCTCCACCTTTAAACAGATCCCCCACCCTGAGATATCTTTTAAATCTACCAGCCTACAACCCTTGATAGTCATTTCATGAGGAAATAGCTTCCCTCTATGGCACACTGGGGCATGTTAGAAATTGTTTTTGTTGAGCAATGCCTCCTTTTCAAACAATGTTTCGAGCTTTTTTCCCCTTTAAACTCTTTACCAAACCCCAAATTTTCAACTGTCCCAAATTGAAAGAGTTTGCAGACGACATTTCAAAATGCGATTAAATTGAAAAACAATCATCTGATAGGGCAGAAAACATTGTGGGAAAAGAAGAAATTGTTCTTTGAGAGCAATTTCTCTTTTTTCCACAATGTTTTCAAGAGTCGTCAGCAACAAACTGGACACATGTCGTTATTGTTTGGTAATGGGTTAAACTCCTACAGAATAACAAAACCTTTTGATCCAAACTTATCCAGTCATATTTTGACCACATGTGCTAGCTGAAGTGGATAAACACTAATGACAATCTGTGTTCCAATCCATGCTTAACAAAACCACTAACCCCTTATTCCATAAAACTTGTGATACATTCATACCAGAATTCTTAAGAAACATTGGAGACAAAGGGTGAATTTGCTTTTCATGAGCAATTCGTCCATAAGTCAAAATCATTTTTTCCCAATTTTAGATGAAAACTAAAAAAAAAATCATGATATTAATTGTGCTGCGTTCAATTTGGACCAATAAAAAACTCACAGGTGGCTGGGTTAACCAATTACCAAACAATTACAACATTTTGACCAGTTTGTTGCAGAGGACTCTTGAAAAGATTATTGGAAAAGGAAAAATTGCTCAAAGAACAATTTCTCCTTTTCCCATAATGTTTTCTGGCCTATCAGATGATTATTTTCCAATATTATCACATTTTGACATGTTGTCTGCAAACTCTTTCAATTTGAGACAATCCAAAATGTGGTATTTGTTAAAGGGTTAAATACACATCATTATTGTTACACATCATGCCTGCACGCTATACATTTGATCAGGCATGAAAATCTTCAACATTTTTCTTTGTTGATCTCCGCCCAAGCTGTGTCTGCCTTTTGCTTTACAAAGGGGGAATTTTGTTGTGAACTTAAAGCTTTCAATTCTGAGTTGGAACAGAATTGACAGTGATTAATCCACAAGTTGTAATTAAGAACTTGTTTCACATAAGATATAAATTAGAAAAGTTTAATTAACTAAATCAAACAGTTTCTGTTTAAATTGCTAGGTCACAGATAAGAAATCTTAAAAGTTAAATTAAAATATTGTTGAAATGATACAGTTTTGTAATGCTGTATGATATACAATAAAAAATTATTATTGAAAGCATCATTAATTCAGGAAGCATCGATATATCTTGGTATGTACCCTTTTTATGTGGTAGATCTCAACACTTTTGGAATTAAGTGCATATGTATTCACTGTGCATTTAATGCTTCTTTTAAAGGCTTATCTCCATGGTGAAGAATAATAGCATCAGCTTCTGGTACCGAGGGACCTTGGTTTAAACCCCCCTTAGCAGCGAGGAGAAACTGCAAGGTATAATCCGCACATTGGCGCAAGTAGTGGTTACCTTTCAAGGAAGCAGTTTTCGGGAGTGATTTCAGTAATATTAAATTCACAATTGCAGTAAAAAATAAATAAGTTTAGACTAATAACCCGGTGCATATCAAACACCATGGAGCACAGCTGTTGTTCAGTTTGAAAGAAATTAGATTCCTACTTCCACATTACCTCCATCTATAAACAAGCAGTTTTAAGGTTAAGGGTCCACTAATCTTTATGAGTCACAAAAATTCATCATCTTTTCAATTATGTTACGTCAATCAAGAAACCCAGGCTTCTCTATGATATGCATCTCTTTGGATGTCGTAAATGCATGTCTTATAAGCTTTCTAACTCTTTCAGATGTGCAAGCACTTGATTTAACCCTTAGAATGTTGGGTAATTTTCTAACAATAACTTTTTTGTGTTGTCCACTTTCCAAAACCTTAAATATCTGCTTAATTTTGACAAGGAAAGATACTCACAGTAGGAAAAAGGTTAGATCGCAGGCCAGCCACCAATATACTTGGCAGCTGGCCTGGATTCAACCTGTTTCCATAAGCATGAAATCAGTTCATGAGCTACAAGGCTTAAGAAAGATGTGGGATGTGGTTTGAAATCCAAACTGTGTATGAATCTATAAATCAAGTATGGTTGTTTACCAACAAAACGACCACAAAGCAACCACAAGTATGATGTATGACATAGTTTCACATTCCCTCACATTGGAAATACTAACCAGATCAAATTGAAAGCAGAAGCATGCATGAATGGGTAAAGATCTGTTGTGACAATTGATACACTGCTCATCAGGGGCAAGTCTATTGTTTTATCGCAGTGGTTTTAAAGACCTATACAGCATATTTGTAAATGTGAAGCATGACAGGGAAAGGGCCTTACCATATACCATATTAATAAACAGCTGAGGCTTTATGATTTGCGCAAAGGAGAATTTTGACACTTGTATAAGAAAAAGGAAGTAATTTAGATTTCAAATTAAATCCCTCATCAGTAAACCCTTTCATTAAATAACTAATAGAAAGCATTGACATAACTAACCCACTTAAATTTCAAGTATTCATGAACGAGATAATTAATGGGACTTACTGGGGGTTTTCACAAACATTTCGAAGATCTAAAACCTATTTTGTAGGTACTCATTAAAATGGTTTCAACCAAATGTCTTCACAAGACTGTTTGAATAATGTGTACCAACATTCTAGGGTTCAACACAAGACTGAAGTATGCCTTTAACAAACATGAGGGAGCTACTTGAGTCTTGCACTACTATGTGAAACGTAGAATTCAATAGCAGAAATAAATAATATAGCTTCAAGGAACCTGTCTGTTAGTGTACATGTAATAGGAATACACAACTGTTTGTATTTTAGGAATGGTTGTCATTTATTAGTGGGAGCCACAAATATGTCAGTTGTCATCCATTAATATTGACAAGGGAAGATTCTGCCTGTAACCACAGCTTATGATTATCAATAGGAGTTAGGCTTGACATTATGTGAGTGGGCGTAGATTACACTGTACAGCGGGGCCAATTTCTAACTTAGGTATTTACTTTATTGCAATGGATTCCTTAACCTTTTACCAAACACCAAATTTTCGGCTGTCCCAAATTGAAAGAGTTTGCAGACGACATTTCAAAATGTAATGGAATTGAAAAATATTCTTCAGATAGAGCAGAAAACATTGAGGGAAAAGGAGAATGGCTCTTTATGACCAATTACTCCATTTCCCACAATGTTTTCTCAAGTCGTCAACAACAAAGTGGTTAAATGTCATTATTGTTTGGTAATTGGTTAATTAATAATGCTTTCAATAGCTACTTTTAAATATACATCAAACAACAATACAAAAGCAGTATTGTTTCAATGACATTTTATTTTGACTTTCACAAAACTCTCTCTTCTCTCTTTCTCTCTCCTTCCACGTTTGATTCGCGTAATTATTGGGCAGAAACTTTACGAAACAATCGTGACTAGGGAAAGAGTGGAATTTGTCCCTTGGTCATAAAAGTTCCAATCGAATATCGCAAAAAATGGTCTTTTCAAAGTACTCCTTAACCCTGTCCCAAACAACACATTTTCAACTGTCCCAAATTAAAAGAATTTGCAGAACCCATTTCAAAATGTGTTGAAATAGGAAATTAATCTTCTGATAGGCCAGAAAACATTGTGGAAAAGGAAAAATTGCTCATTACGAGCAATTTCTCCTTTTCCCACAATGTTTTCTAAAGTCATCTGCAACAAAGTAGTCAAATGTCGTTATTGTTTGAGGAAGGGTTAATAATGGTGCACTGTTGCATTACTTAGTCGAAGAACAGCCATCTTGTTTCACCTTGAAATTGTTTATATGGCACAAAATTATAATATAGCATCATATTAAAGCAAAGAAATGACTTGTTGTGACAGACTTTAACTCATTTTATAAGGGTGTTGAATTAATTTGAAATAAAATTGTCACTGACTGTTTAAAATATTCCCCTATTTAAAAGTTTGTGAGTTGTCAAAACTTAAAATCTGACAGCAATTGATTATTCTACAGCATGAATAAAATACAATCCCTATGCTATATAAGGAAGGTAGTAACCAAAAAAGAAAATCCTTATTTCAAGTAAGTCCTTCTTTAGTCCAGGCAGTTTTCCTGGTAGTCTTCTGCAGAAGATTCAGCAGATGTGTTGGAGCATGTCAATAACAAGAAAGGGACTAACTGGAATTGAATTAAGTAAGAGCTTGTCAAAACCGGCTATAAATAATGTCAGCATGGGAATAATGTGGGGGTGGACATGTCTAGCTATATAATTACCTAATGGATGTCTATCTTCAGCATCATTGATTTATTTCATTTTCTATGGTTTTTACATTGCATCCACATTATTTCACTTATGTTGCAATGCCCGGTTTATAATGATGAAGGAAAATCCTAAACTTGACTTACAATGAGGGTTGGTCAAGCCAAGAAGGACCATCAGCATTCTGTAAGTCAACCAGGACACATTACCTCTCATTTGAATCTTAATGTCGTTACAAGGCTACGTGATTTCAAGTTCTGTTCTCTGAATACTAGGCCATGGAGGCCCCTACTTCAGCATCAGTCTAAAGTTATGTCAGGGTTGTTAATTCACCAATAACATATGGAAAGGTCATCTATTACAACATATGCAGATGAAAAATTTTACTTATGAGCCTGTGTATTTCCTTTTAATCAATGATGACACTGGATTATTATACTATTTATATAATGAAAAGTCATTAATATTTAGTGACAACATAAATATTTACAAATGGCACCTTTTTCTTACTTAAGTCTGTGCAGTCCCTTTATAACCAAGTTCTAACACAGTTGGAGCAGACGGCAATAAAGACTATTGTGACAATAGAAAAACAATTCCTTCTTTTGTCAAAGTGGTTTCTCAAATTGCTGCTGCTACGAGATTCATACATATGGGTTTTACATCACATCAACATTATTTCAGTTATGTAGCGATGCCCGACTTTTAATGATGGAGGGAGACCCCATACTCAACTGCCCATAAGGGCTGGTTAAGGCGGGTAGAACCATCGGCATTCCGTAAGTCAGTCGGGAGACTGCCTCTCATGAAAATCCATACCCCTCTCAGGATTTGAACCCACGCGGAGAGGGGCCATGTGATTTCAAGTTCTGTACTATAGCCACTAGGCCACAGATGCCCTGCTACAAGATTCAAATCAACGACCTTTGTGTCTGGAGGCTAATGCTCTACCTCTGGACCACTGTCCTCCATCTTTTGTGTGTATCTCTAGACCAGAGCATGTCTGAGAAGTTTTATCATCCATGATGCTGGATCACTGGGTCAGGTGTTTTCAATGTGAAGTTTTGAGATAAATAATGATGTGGATTAAGTGTTAATATTGTATCAGTATGGAACACATGCTGATCCTTTCCCCCAAGTACAATTGTTTTGAAAAACCTGCAGCTAAAGATATAATGTACCACAGAGAATAAACGTGAAAATATGCACAATTCAAGGGTTCATTGTAAGACTATAGTAAGTGCTTCATGTTTATGAAGCACTTACTTTATAGTCTTGCACTGAACCCTTGAATTAAGGTTTCTAAGATAGCATCATCTGTTTAAAATAAATTCAGAGCAGTCACAAAATACAACAAGAGGAAAATGTCCCACAACACCTGACTTTTAAACATTTGATTTTGCAGTATTTAAATACTACTTAGACAAAAGGATGAGTTGCTCGCAGCGAGCGATGCACCTTTTGTCAAAATGGTTTCAACCCAATATCATAAAAAAAACCCGGATTTTCCATTCTTTTTTTCTGTCATAAGCTGTTACTTTCGGTTTGGACCAGTCACATGGTGCAATTGGTTAACCCTTAAAATGCTGGGCAATTTTCTTAAAAAAGATTTTTGTGTTGTCTGCTTTCCAAAACCTAGGATATCTGCTTAATTTTGATGAAAAAAGATACTCTGAGTAGCAAAAAAGGTTAGATCACGGGCAAGCCTGCAATTTACTTAGTGGCTGGCCTGGATCTAACCTGATTGCATGAGCATGGAGAGGGTTCCAGCACTATAAGGGTTAAATATGAAAGTATGAGTATCCCAGCGTGCCACATGTGACTAACCCACCTACAGGCATGTGGTTCCTGTTTGCAGTTAATTCTACTCAGCCTGGTGGAATCATGTACTTAACTTGTTCCATAATACTAACTAGATTCATAAAACATCAGCACAGCAGTAAATGCTCAGAACCATTGTGACAAAATAAATACTTCGCGAAAAAGAACACTTCTCTTTATCGAAAATGATTTCAATTTTCGTTTTGTTTGGGGTTTAAACCAAAACTTTTATTGTTTGATTATATTGTAGCATAGTTGCATCTTCACTCTTCTGCATCAAAGTGCATCAATATGTCTATTCCACTAAGTTGTTCAGAATAAAATGCCTACCAAAGTTTTATTGAAGAGCAAAGAACCCACAGGTTAGAATGGAGGCAGATTTAAACTACAAGTTGATGGTTGATCACAAGACTATAGTAAGTGCTTCACAAAAATGAACCACCTAACTACTATAGTATTGCATTAACCCTTTCCCAAACATCACATAACGAGCAATTTCTCCTTTTCCCACAATGGGTTCCAGATTTGTCTGCACCAAAGTGGTTAAATGTCATCATTGTTTGGTAATGGGTTAGACCCTTGAAGTTAAATGAGAGGCCCCTACTGACTTTTCCAGCTTTAAACTGTTTTCCCATTGTGATAAGATCATCTAAGATCATCCACGACTATATCCTTTATATATCACCATACCTCACTTTGACGCATTAAGAAGATTAACCCTTAGGATGCTGGGTAATTTTCTAAAAATAGATATGTGTGACAGCTGCTTTCCAAAAGCTTAACTATCTCTGCTTTATTTTGATGAGGAAAGATACTCAGAGAAGCAAACAGGTTATATCACAGGCCAGCGGCCAATTTTCTTGGTGGCTGGTAGTGGATCTAACCTGTTTGAATAAGCATGAAGTCTGTTCCAGCACTATAAGGGTTAAAGAACACCACTGTAAAAAAATGATAACATTTAACTATGAATTGTTTGTATTAGGAAACTTTTCTCGTAAAGGAACAATGTTCTCTCATTAATAGTGGAGAAAAATGTATGTTTCTTTAGCTTTATTTTCTCATCTGCTGTTGCTTTCTGGTCTGATTGGGTCAGATTTCTTCACTAATTCATGGCATTATAATTATGAGCAAGCATAAGATTTGTCAAATGTTTAATCACAAATAAAGATTCTTCGCAAAGCTTTTGAAATATGTAGATGTTACATAACATCATCTCATTCTAAATGAAAAAATAATAAGACAGCTGTTAACCTTTACCAAACGCTAAATTTTTGACATTCCCAAATTGAAAGAGTTTGCAGACGACATATCAAAATGTGATGAAATTGAAAAATAATCATCTGATAAGGCAGAAAACATTGTGGGAAAAGGAGAAATTGCTCGCTAAGAGTTTTCCAGAGTTGTCTGCAACAAACTGGTCTAATTTCGTTATTGTTTGGTAATGGGTTAAAGAAATATAAGAGAACATTTCATAAAAACTATCTAAATATTTAGACAAAGGGTACAACAGTATGATATTTCAGAGTTTTTTACAATACAATATAATACCTGTACATGTTATAAGAGCAAGTAACTTGAGATACCAGGTTATGTATCAAGAAAAAAGAGCTTTTTTTTTTAAACTTAAACCATTCACATTGACCCACATACCATGCAGTGGTATAGTATAAATAGAAGACTCAAGAAAACCACTGTGACAAAATGAGACAATGCTTGTAACAAACTTCTGTCTTACCTTATTTAATAAAGATTTATATTGTTTCAACATTAGTTCAGTTATGTTGTAATAACTAGCCCATAATGATGAAATATTGACCCATAATGATGGAGAATTGACCCATAATGATGGAAAATTGACCCATAATGATGGAGAATTGACCCATAATGATGGAGAATTGACCCATAATGATGGAGAATTGACCCATAATGATGGAAAATTGACCCATAATGATGGAGAATTGACCCATAATGATGGAAAATTGACCCATAATGATGGAGAATTGACCCATAATGATGGAGAATTGACCCATAATGATGGAGAATTGACCTATAATGATGGAAAATTGACCCAAAATTTGACAACCCATACAATCTTGCTCTTTCTGTCAAACCATGAATACTTAGTAATTCAGCCAGCAGGATACTGCATTTGGTTAAAATCTGAATACCCTCACCAGAGTTTTGTTTCACGTTTTTGGTGTTTAGTTTTCATTTTGTGTTGGTTTATTTGAATCCATATATGTAGCAGGCTAAATAGAATAGATGGTTGGTGTCTTTAAATAGGAAAGGTATCAGGCCGGCTTCGGATTATTGTGCGATTCGCCTTTGGCTCAACAGATAATATTCCTACGCCTTGCCCGATAACATTTCTGATTCAAAACACCAATTTATCATCTCCTCTTTCTCTCATTCACTTTGTGCTGATTGATAAGAATTTCTTTTATTAAATCTTAATCTTTATCAAAATGAGATATTGTTAGGAATGGAGTATTGTTTTTCATGTTTCTTCTCCTATAAACACTTTAACCAAGTTGTGTGTAAAGTGAATAGCAGAGTAACTCTCCCCTTTATAAATAATTCATACAGCACAGAAAGAACTCAAAGCAAAAGAACACAAGGCAGGATACTTATAGCCTTTCATGATCGCTATGTTATAAGTAATTCAAAGAGAAAAACATCAAACACACAAAACCTGAAAGAGTTTTATAATAATGAACAATCCATCAAAATAATGTGCAGCACCATTTCTTTTTCCTTGTTATGCATTACCTTTTCCAAATAACATAGTATGCAGGCATATCATCAAACATAATTGAGCATGTATTCAGTCAAATTGAAAAAGAATCTTGTATGTTTTGTTATGATAAATAATTCATCAACAGTGTTTCCTGTATAATATATCATGATAGAATAATGAAGACATTTGCCAATGGATACCACAACATGATACTCAACTCATAAAAAGCACTGAATCAAGTATTTGGGAAGAACCAACAATGTTCTGTAGTTAACATTGAAACACTGAATGCACCTGCAGCAGAATTAAAACCTCAAAGACCAAGCAAGAAATTGAATGTAACAAGCAATTTCTTTTTGTTACAGTGGAAAGCAAGTCTTTACCCTTACTATGCTGGGTAATTTTCTAATTCTCCGATACATTTCAATACACTGAATACATACTGAATTCCGTGACAGACATTATTCAGATTTTAGCATTCAGTCTTTATTCAGAAATTTTAAGCAAGAATTAAGCATTGATCGAAAATTAATTCATACACCACTTTTTTCATGAGGGAGTATAATATTAGCACAATGATGTATATTCCTTTCCCAAACAACAAATTCTCAACTGTCTCAAATTGAGAGAGTTTGCAGATGACATTTCAAAATGTGATGAAATTGAAAAAAAATTGTCAGATAAAGCAGAAAACCTTGTGGGAAAAGGAAAAATTGCTCGTCACGAGCAATTTCTCCTTTCCAACAATGTTTTCTAAAGTCTGCAACAAAGTGGTCAAATGTCATTATTGTTTGGGAAAGGGCTATCTTATTCATGAGGGAGTATACAAGCATAAAAATGTACATCAAGGGTGGCTGCATGATCCAATAAACAAATTCTGCTAAAAAGCTTCAGCTTGCATTCATCATGCGATAATGATAATAAACATCCTCAACACTGTGTTTATACGCTAGCTCACATCTACAGGCAAACTGCAGTATAGAGAACTGCATTCTTCTACCATCTGCCCCACCCCATGAGAAAAGAATCCTCTATCTTTCATAGCATAACTCCTTAGAAGTCATTAGAAACAGGGGTATGTGTAATTAATATTTATTAGGAAGGAGGTTGATTTGCAAAAGTAGGCAGCTGGGGAGGACCTCATTTGTATATTTATCATAATACTGAGCAAATTAACCAAATTAAATGGTTTCTGGTCAAAGTAGCCGCAGCAGAAAGAGCAATTTATCCTTTTGTCTCATTATCCTTTACCTTAGTACCAAAAAACTTCAAATAACATGGGGTTTTTTCTCTGTTATTATTTGTGTTGTCTGCAATTGCTTTTTACTTTGTCTGGTCACAAAAATTCCCATAAGAGGAAATGAAAAGAAATGGTATCGGCATAATGTTACTGCTCAAAATAGCTAACATGCAAAGAGCGCATTTTGCTCTGAAAGAGAAAAAAAACTCCAGCCCCAAAGGAAAGATTTTTACGGTTTAACTACTTAACCCTTTACCAAATGCAAAATTTTCAACCGTCCCAAATTGAAAAAGTTTGCAAATGACATTTCATATTGTGATGAAATTGAAAAATAATCTTCTGATAGAGCTGAAAACATTGTGGGAAAAGAAGAAAGATTAGAGCAATGTTTTCCAAAGTCATCTGCTACAAACTGGTCAAATGTCATTTTTAATTGGAAATGGGTTAAACAGACACAGAAAGATCCATACACTGGGTGTTTCTGAGTCTTTTGCCTCCAGTTTTCAAAAACTCTTTTCGACAAAACTAAAACAAAAATGATGTAAGTACTTGACTTTTATAGATATCAATTCTGACTTCTCATCCAAACAATAGAAAAAACAGCAATATTTTAAGTGGATAAAGAGGAAAAAAAGATGCTTAAAACAAGGAAAATAGTATCTTTAGTATCTAGACTGATTCTGGATTGTCTATATACAAGCAATGTTATTGCTTTTTGTCAATTATGGTGTCCAAACAGCAAATATGCCGTGTTCACTATCTCAGTAAAGTATGCAATAAAGTATGCAAATTGGTAATTGCTCTCTTGGAACATAATGAGATCTTTTATAAATAACTACTTTCCATATTCACAAAGTCCTCACATATCATAATTCTGATGCTCATACTACACCAATGGTGGACTAAAAGTCGTCTGAATGAAGAGACTCACTAGGGTCTTTTTAACTTGGTTTAATTTCAAAAACTAAAACAAATTCTTTTTAGTGACAACTCATTACAATCATCTTGATGAGACAAATCTATCGAGTTCCAACAGTACAAGATTTTGAGAAGCAATTGTGACGAAAGCAAGAGAATATGCCTCTAATTTAAACCTCTGGTTGGATCAGTAACGAAATCTCTTAATTATAGCAATATAGCTGGGTTAACCCTTAGAATGCCTGGTAATTTTCAAAAAATAGTTTTTTGTGTTGTCTGCTTTCCAAAACCTAAAATATCTGCAATATTCTTATGAGGAAAGATACTCAGAGTAGCAAGCAAACAGGATAGATCCCAGGTCAGACGCCAATTTACTTGGCGGCTGGCCTGGATCTAACCTGTTTGCATAAGCATGAAGTTGGGTCCAGTAAAATAAGGGCTAAGATGAGTATACTAAGGAAAGTAATGTGATAGGGCGGGGTGTACATGAATTGATATATATTATGTTTCTATCCATTTCCCCAAAAATGGAATCTCATATGGATCAGTGTAACACAATTCCCAGCCCTTCACAATAATACTACAGAGACATCAACATAGAACTGATCTAGTTAAAAAGAAGGCTTTATAAATGAATGAAATTTATCAATTGCACAAAATACCTTGAATAAAACCATTATGAACTATGCATATGGCTTTTTTCACTTCAAATGGGAAGAATCCTGTTGATTTTGGGAAGTTTCATTGCTGAAAAAGCCGAATTGGACAACCCCAAAAAATGGTATGCTTTTGAAATTTTGGGAAAGCTCCATGAATTAAAAGAAAAATTCCCATTTGAAAGATGTCTTTTACAGGGGTATGGTAGACAACACAAAAAGCCCTGGTGTATAATGTAGATCTCATCTGATTTGTCACAATGAAAGCCTAAAAAGCCTTCCCTGACATGTGTGATGAAACAAAATCTAAGGAGTAACAGGTTAATAACATAATTGGCTTAATTGGTTTCATTTTCACAAAGACTTTTATCAATGAAATTCGGTCTGGATACCCTGCCAAGTTTTATAATCCGAAAGTTCAATAGAAGACAGTGTGTCGCTTCATAAAACACAATAGCAGTAACTTCATTGTGAAAATACTCCTGCTTTGGCAATCTTACATTCCAAAGGTTCAATGCAAGACTATAGTAAGTGCTTCATAAACATGAAGCACTTATTATAGTCTGGCACTGAACCCTCAATTCATTCTATACCTTATATAGATCATGATTTTCAAAGCCTTTGAAACACACATTGTACAATCTAATTATTCAACCTTAATTGCCGTCTGTTTATGCTTTCAATTTGGACTTGTAACAAATCCCTCTCTGGTTTAACAGTATTTTCTCCACATGACACAGCTAATGAATAATGGAGCACATTAGACAGTGTTAAAATATGTTTCATATTACCCATTCATTTAAGAAAGGCTAAAGAAAATATTATGACAGTCTCTTCATTATGATGTCCCTTCACTTTGCTTGAACACATCTGCAGATCAAGTTAAAAAAAACCATTGTGATGAAAGGAAAAGTAATTTCCCCATTCGGTTCCATCGGTTTCTATGCAATAACACATTGAAACCTTTTTTCTTCTTCACTAAACAATTAATCTCTGCTGGTGCTGGTGACCTCTGCCAAGGATTCAAGAACTGTGTTCATGATCTTCGCGAACTTTGTGAACCGATATGAACAAAAAGTTTCTGCTTGTGTACACAAAGATGTTCTTAAACATGTTTATGAACATCAAGATCATGTCTGTGAACATTATCATGGACATGCTCAGATCCATTAATACATTCATAGACATGTTCTTTAAATCCATGAACATGTTCACAAACAACTTTGTGTTCATGAATGGCATTTTTCTCCCATATTTATTAATGAAGAGCATGGACAGAGTTCTCAAATCCTCTGTAAGGGTTGTTTAGACAAGTCATAAAATCCAATGCTGGGGGATTGTGCTGCACATGCAGTGTGAATCTTGCACAAAACTAATGAGTTTAACAAAACTCTCTGCAGTGGGGTGACTAACACATTCTGCAGTGCATGCTCGCATGTCACTTTTCAATCACTGATGAAATCATTTGCTGAGAGATATGTTATTTTTTCCTTGGCTGAACACATGTTTTTACTGAGCACAAAACACATTATAGATATGCTTTAATTGCAAAACCTAGATCTTGCTGAGAACAGCTGTTTCATTGCCTGTACATTCCAGCAACCAAGAAATAGGAGGATTTGTGCTATAAGATTCAAACCATCCACTGATCAAAGTCTTTAAGAAAACAAAAATAAAAAGATATTGTCATGTGTGGAAAGTTTCGTGAAAAATGAAGAAGTTACTATGGATTGCTAAAGATGATGCTAAAGATGTGTAATATGCAATGATACATATCAGGAATATTACTGTGACTTACATTTTCATCCACAGAGTATGCCAGTTCACCATCATCATACAATACGAAAAAACGTCGCTGCCATCTCTGGAAGAATAAAATAACAATAAGATTTTAAATACATTATTCTAACTACACAATTAATCTTAAACTCTAAGAACTGTCCAAATAGAAACAAAACAGTCTGTAGATTACAGCAGACAATGATGTGATAGATCATGACACAGTAAAGTGATTTAAATTTGATGTTGCTGACAATGCAGAAATAAGAAACCATTGTTTCAAAAGGTGCAGTTGCTTATTTTCAGTATTTCTTTTTTTCTTTTATCAATTGTTTCTTGAGTTGCGTATTACTGGTGCGACAAACAATGTATTCAAATTTTACATTGAATATACTCCAATCAGATAACTCAAGAAAAAAACGAAATTGCTCTATATAGGCACGTTCAATTAATCGATTAAATTCTTGGGCTTTGCATCATTATGAGCTGGGCATCGCATCATAACAGAAATAATGTTGATGCCATACCTGGCTCATAAAAATAGAGGAAGGTGCCAAACCCTTATAATGCTTATAAGGGCTGGTCAAGCCAGGTAGAACCATTGGCATTCGGTAAGGCAGTGAGGAGAATACCAGCTCTCATGAAAATCTAATCAAAATGCCATCATCGAGATGAGAATTTTCGCCTTTTGTCACAATAGTTTTCTACCCAATGACAAAAATGAAAGATTATTTGCATATTATATAATAATATGATTGTCAGCCGCTGTTAATATCTAATTAAAACAAATATCTGACCAATGAAATGTCAATGTTACTACCTGCTTTGACCGCCCTTATATATGAAAAATATGGACAATAAGTTGATCAAGATGAGCAGGGCCCTTATACGGTCAATAAGGTAGGGTTTTCCACCCTACCAAATGAAAAGGGCATCAAGATATAACTGATTCATTGTTGAAATAATGTAAAACTCCACTCAACAAAATCCCAAACTGACACATGAATGGGCTATGGGTAAAATAAAGATGTTAAGAGAGCTTCTGAACTGTTAAGGACACTCGTAGATGAATGAGGCCGGCCTTTGTTGTGGTGGACTTAAGACATACCAATTTGCGGTCATAAGGGAAGCGAATAACTACCATAGTTTATAGGTGTCATATTTAGGTTATGATACTTGGTAAAGAGCACTCAACCCTTTTCTTAACCCTTTCCCAAACATCTCATTTTCGACTGTTCCAAATTGAAAGAGTTTGCAGACGCCATTTCAAAAGGTGATCAAATTGAAAAATATGCTTCAGATAGAGCAGAAAACCTTGTGGGAAAAGGAGAAATTGCTCTTTGCGAGCAATTTCTCCTTTTCCCACAATGTTTTCCAGAGTCGTCTGCAACAAAGTGGTTAAATGATGTCATTGTTTGGGAAAGGGTTAAAATACAATATTATGTATGGGCAACTTCATACACTTCTGCCAGATGATGGAATTTGAAAATGCCGCTACTTGATTTAGTCACAATGGCTCCAATGTTTATGACTGACATAAATGCAGATGTTCCTTGTGATGCTCTAGATTTTATATCACTTTTTCATAGTAATCTTTAATGCTGATTGATGTCAAAAAGAATTAAAACTTGAAGAGGGTCAAGTACCCCCCTCATCCCATGTTCAACATTTTTTTCTCCAGATGTCCAACATCACAAAGAATCAATTTTCTTTAGTTGTAATATTATACAAGCTTCTTGACATTTTCATATATGAATATATATTAGACAATATGAATTATACAAGGCCTTTCCATGCATGCTCTGTTTCATCATCAGTACTTAAATACAACTGAATATGCAAGAAGGAAAGCAGCCAAATGCTTGGAAAGAATATAGCGTAGCAGTGGTGAGGAAATATCAGGATTGAAGATAGCTGCATTGACCGTTGTGATAAGACTTAAATATTGTTGAAACTGTCATTAAACTCTAATCCAAAAACAAATGAGGCAGTGCAGCAAAAAATCCTATTCTTTCAAAGTCACTGAGATTTGCCCTATTAGGCAAACATCAAAATGATTTCATAAGTTACTTATCGCAGAAATATCAAATCAAGTATTAATTTTGCAGTTAACAAACATCTCCTTAATATGGTTGTTGGCAATGCTTTGTAAAACATGCTACTTTGTGTAGGCTAAACTGTACATGACTTAATACATAATTATTCATTTTGTCTTGATTTCACATATTTTGAAGTTTGATATGACTTTTCCATTCCATTATCATAATACATTCTAAATGAGTATATACAATAAAGATTAAACAACACTTCATCACACGAAAAAAATGTGATTTATTCAACATATAAAAGAAATTTTAAATAAGGTAACAGAGAAAATATAAATGTTGGCTCTGAAGAAACCCAAAGTTTATTACATCATAACAAGGAAGTCTCCTTTTGAAGTGATACTTAATAATCCAAGTTTTACACAAATCATTTGCCAATAAATTTTGATGTGTCATTTACATCTATTTTAAAAGACACTTTAAAGCAAGAACTCCTTATTGACAATTATTGCATGTCATCGGCGTGAAATACAAACACTTCAGTCAATATCGATGATATACTGATACCCTTTTTCTAGCATATAAATTTATCAGGAGATAACATTAGACAAAAGAACAAATATATTGCACCTGTTATAGGATGTCTCTTTAATAACATGAACAGACTGTGACAAAATCACGTCCGATTTAGTAATTGCAATTATGTGTGCATAACATAAATTTTGTTGCAATGTTCCGATGAGTTTGTGCCAAAGAAGTTAAAAAGTTGTAAGCTTGTAAACCATTTACAAACCTATTCAAGGCTTCATTGATGTGCAACAGATCCCATATGAAGTTATTGTAGTTAAAGTAGATATTGCTGACATAAACCCTATTTTCCGTTGTATAGACTGTTTTTACTTTTTCAGAGCGATATTACACAATTAGTTTACATTGTCCATTTGTAGATTCATACAAGAATGTCGTAAGTTCTTCACAACTGTCAAGCACTTACTATACTATTGCACTGAATATACTCAATATGTCATCTGTAAATTATTAATTTAAGATGCTTTTCATTGATCATCTAACTAATTAAAGTTTGGAAACATCTCATTTTGTGAAGGGTTGAAAGAAAAGATGCACATCACACAGAGCATGTCTAGATGTTTCATGTGATTATCATTTTAAAAGGTTTTATGTTTCGACTGAGGGATTTCATTGAATATTCACAAAAACAGAAGTTCACCCTCTACTTGCCCCAGGCATCTGTTTTCTGTCATCTTATTACATACAAACCAATACAGAATTGTGAGACTGTCTGAATTGAAAGAACAAGTAAATAGTGATACATCATTACATAAGGTAAGAAAACAAGATATAGAGTGAGGCAACACTGTAGAAGGACATATTTTGTAAATCATTTACTACATTCTTGCACAGAGCCCTTGGGATCGTCTTTGGATTAATTAAGAAACAATACAACAAATGCATATTGCATTCACCTTCAACAGGTTAACTCAAAGCCATATGACAAAATCTGTGTTTGTAGAGAAATTTCTTCAATAGCAAAATGGCTTGCAATGCAGATGGTAAATAAAATGTTTTCAAAATATGATGATACTAAAAAATCATTAATACTATTCATGTAGGGGGTCACATATCATCTGACAAGTAGGATGTTTCTGCAGCAAACAGAGGGACAAATAAGTTAAACTAGTATAAGGAGCTGAATATAAAGATAATACCTTTGTCTTGTCCAGAGGGTTGGAAAAGTCATATCCGGGAGCAACAAACAGGTAGCCACATTTGGATACTTTTCTTGAAGCCTGCAAAGAAAAAATAAGTCAGAGTGTTATAGCAATCAAAATGACAGTGAGGTCAGGATACTTTTCTGCACTATAATAATGGCCTATAAATACAAATTAAAAATATTCTTTAATCAGTATGCAGTTTTCAAAAAAAAAAACAAGCAATTTAGTTTCCCAATTTAGTAATTTCATTAAGTAACCAGCTGGCTAAGGCCTCTTTCCATTTGAAGGAAATATAACCCTGATGACAACATAGGTGCTCACTGCAGAGAAAGAGCGTAGGCCTCTTGTTCTGAGGGTCTCAGGTTCAAATCCCTGTTTAATGGAAAATTGCTGAGACAAACTCACAATTTGGTGCAAGTACTGGTTCAGTACCCAGGAAGCAGTCATCAAGAATGACTTTGAACAAGCTTCAAGCTTCCATCACAATCGATGTAAAACAATAGGTAAATCACTGACAAAATGCATCATGAGCCCAGATGTAAGACATTATTCTCTTCCAAACGTCTTCATAACTGCCCTTGACCCTATATTGTGGGTACTCATTCAAATGGTCTCAATAAGACATCCTTGTGGGTAACTACAAAAGATGGTCAATTTAAGGCTATTAGACCTATCAGCAGATGATATATGAAAATAGCTCTATCACAAACATAAACTCCTTTTGTTAAAACAGTTTCAATGTTAATCTACCCACTGGAATGTTGAGAGTACTGTTCAAGGTATCAGTGCAACACTAGTGTAAGAGCTTCACAAACATGAAACACTTACTATATCAGTCTTGCATTGAACCCTAAAATTCAAGGGTTCAGTGCAAGACTATTGTAAGTCTTTCACAAAAATGAAGCACTTACAATTGTGTTGCACTTAACCCTCAACAAGTACCAATCATAGTGACCTGAATTTCGTTTTACCCAAATATGGTAAGGAGTATAAGTCCCTAGGGTCACATTAATGTGTACAGACCAGTACTTCAGGGTCAATTGAGGCAATAAAACCTCTGTTATCGATTGGATGGAAAGTAAAATATGGTCCAATAAAATAGCAGTATATTGATTGTACTGGCTCTTGATTGACCAGCAGTTTATCAAATATTGATAACAGACCAGCACAGTCGTTTTCTCAATAGGGCTTGAGATGAGAGGTGAATATTTTGCGTTGTAATGCCTTCAAGGCTTTACTAGCTCTATGAAAATATATTTTGCAGTATCAACTGCAGATGACTTTAACCCTTATAGTGCTGGAACCAACTTCATGCTTATGCAAACAGATTAGATACAGGCCAGCCACCAAGTAAATTGGTGACTGGCCTGTGATCTAACCTGTTTGCTACTTTGAGTATCTTTCCTCAACAAAATAAAGCAGATATTTAAGGTTTTGGAAAGCAGACGACATAAAAAACAATTTTTAGAAAATTATAAGGCATTTTAAGGTTTAAACAGCATTGGGACCAAAGGATATAAATTTACCAAACTAAGAAAAATACTTTCAGTCACAATATAGTTGGTTTCTACTGTATAGAAAATGAATTTCTTGTTATTTTATTGCTTTAAATTTGGCCCAATCACAAATTCCTTTAATTGTGAATTTATAAATCCTCTTATATTAAAAAATATGTTCATCTTGATCAATGTTAAACATTTCGCTTAAACAACATTCTACGCAGTGAAGTTATTACAGTTTTAAAACAATTTGACCAAAAAAATGTCAATCAAAACTCATGAATGTTTGTTTAATTCATCAAAATTCCATCAATTTTCGTTAACAAATCATACATATAAAAGAGAGTCTTTTACAGATGTGTTAAAAAAGCAATAGAAAACTATGATCTAAATATTTCAGTTATATTGAAAATTTCTGAAACACCTCTAGGGGGAAAAAAGCAATATGGTTTTATGCAGCATGGTTATCTGATAAGAATGGAGGAGAGAAAAGCTTGGAGATTTCTATCTTCCTAACAGACAATAATCTTCAGGTTTATGTTGTAATCTGGAGATTCCAGCTTGAACCTATTACATGAGTTGGCCTCAGAGTATAAACACATTACCTCATCATTGCCTTATGGAAACAACTACAGCCAACTTCATCATGTGAGATTTGGGGTTTGCTGAAATATTGCAAACATCCCAAGAATTACATTGTGGGCAACATTGGTAAAGAGAACTAGAGCATTAGCCTCTGGTATTGAGAGTCACAGGTTCCATCCCTGTTAGCAGCAAGGTGAAAATGCTGTGACTACCCACAAATTGGTGATAGTACCATTGACCATCCAGGAATCAGTCATCAAGAGTGCATTTCATGAGCTTCAACTTTCCTCTGACAAACAATTGCACACAGACATAGCTTTCCATTGCACCTATTGTTACATAACCTCTTGCGAACATTGCCTTGATGAGACTGGCCAGAATTAGTGAGTACTCATTATGGGTCCCAAATTCAGGTGCCACTGTTAATGTTTTGTGAGAATGTCTTTTAACAATTCAGACACTTCAGAACCAAAGCCCAGTATATGTACTGGTAAATCCAAGAGAGACTCTGAGTCATAACATAGCTAATAAATGTTGACACAGCATTAAACCCTGATGTAACAAATAGAGCTTGGAGAGGAAATAAAGACCTCTTGCTATAAGAAATGGACATATGGCTGTCTCAAGAGCTCTGACGTATAAAATGCTCCGAGGTACCTCTCAAGAGTTCAATGCAAGACTACAGTAAGTGCTACATGTTTGTGAAGGACTCACTACAGCCTTGCATTGAACCCCTGCATTCCTCTGCCCCATTTTATCAACCCATAGAATGCTGGGTAATTTTCTTAAAATAGATTTTTGAGCCATCTGCTTTCAAAAACCTTTAATATTGACTTAAATCTTTTGAGGAAAGATACTCAGAGTAGCAAACAGGTTAGATCACAGACCAGCCACCAATCTACTTGGTGGCTGGCCTGGATCCAACCTGTTTAGATTACAGGCCAGCCACCAATCTACTTGGTGGCTGGCCTGGATCCAACCTGTTTACATAAGCATGAAGTTGGTTCCAGCACTTTAAGGGTAAGTATCACATGTGATAGCCTTTTACTTCTGTTTTCCAGTGAAAGGTGAGAAGTCATAGATAAGATAGGGAAACACAGTTCTCTAGGTCGATGAGAATTGCAGTAACCTACATATATCTTGCTCAACCCATTACCAAACAATAACGACATTTGACTAGTTTAATGCAGACGACTCTTAACGAGCAATTTCTCCTTTTCCCACAATGTTTTCTGCTTTATCAGGAGATTCCTTTTCAATTTCATCACATTTTGAAATGTCTTCTGCAAACTTTTTACATTTGGGACAGTCAAAAATTTGGCGCTTGGTAAAGGGTTAAACAATTTTCCCTTTTGAGATTTTGTGACGGGTCCAAATTCAAAACAAATGAAGATGACGATATTAGAGTAATTTAGTTACAATAAAGAAAATCCAGGGTTTAAATATAGGTATCTTTATACTTTTGCTTAGTGACAAAATACGTAATGACAAAATGGATTGGAAGTGACAAGAAGGTAAAGCCATGTCTAAGGTAAGTGTTTGTTGCTTGCATTACCAATTCCACAATTTCAAAAGACTTTTTCAGCTCACCACTTTAAACTAAATATCATTTAACTCATTTCTTTAAATCTAACTCTTTTGCAATCAAGTCAAACTTAATCTCAGCATGGAAAAAGTATTTTTTGTGTGATATTTGGTAGAAACCATTGTGAAAAAAGGGAGATATATGCTTGTTTCTTTTAAGTACAATTATGAACATCTTCTGTCGGTTGCTTGCTGAATGTACATACATGTATTAAATGACTACACTCAAAAGAGGTAAAAAAGTAACACAACTAATCAATGTAACTTGATCCAGTCTGTCAAAAGGCTTGCGCATTTCTAAGTGATGATGTGTGTTTACAGAATGTTTTTTTGCACAGGAGTTATTTCAATATGAGTCTGTATGGGTTTCCATGGCATGTATACTACCTGCACTCCTCCACAAACCCTTTACCCCACCCACACAATATTTAACACTAATTCTTAACACAATACCACCTAATGCCGCATTTTTGCGTCTTGCAGCAGACGACTTTCAAAAAGGTATTATGGCAAAAGAAGAAATTGCTTGTCTAAAGCAATTTCTCCTTTTGCCACATTGCTTTTTCAATCTTTTCACATATCTCAACAGCAAAATTGAAAGGTTTTTCATGTGTTTACAAAGCTTTTTCAGAGGTCGTCTGCTTCAAGTAAACAAATGTTGTCTGCAAGTGGTAAAGATTTACTTTGTTATAGGACTTTGCGACTGAAATAACAAATATGAAAAATGAATTTACGCTATTGTTTTGGCAAAAACTTTCATATCAATAGGAGAAATATTTTGCCACAGTGATTTCAAAATCTTATGCTAAAGAAGTTCCAGAGTAAGTCATAATGAAGAAAAAGGCTTAGCATTAATCACATGATATCAATTCAACTGTATCCAGTAGACAATTAATAAACAATTATGACAAAAAGGAGCCATTGCTCATCTGTCATCAAAAAAAAAGGTGGTTTCAAAGGAGCCATTGCTCATCTGTCATAAAAAAAAAAGGTGGTTTCACTGGCTGAGTACTGGTATTTATGGGAAAATGTCTTTGGAGGAATATTAACATCAATATTCTATCTATTTTGTTTGAACATTTATACCTATCCAGAACATCTAAGATTGTAATTCACTTCAGAGGTTTTTCCTTTTAAGTTTTTGCCTTTATCAGCCAATTAAGCCAAGCATGTGTTCACCTGGATCTAACAATGGGCCCTCAATTAGGGGTATTTATTGATGGACCATTGATAATTTATGATTTATAGATAGGTAAGAACATATAAAGGATCCTGGAGTTATCAGTAAATTAGGGGGAATCATGCCTATGATTCCATCTGTTTGCACATACTTCACATACTCAGCAGCCCCCCTCCCTCCCTTACTTCTCCCAAAACTATTGTTCATAAGTGGGTAATCAAACAGGCATCCTTTCTTTTAAACCAACCTTGTATGGTCTTATAAAGGCAGATGGCAAAACACTGAGCCACAATCAGAGCTTGCAAACCACAGACATACATTTTTTCACAGAAATCATACTATGTGATACACTGTATCAGCCTAAAGAATTTCATGAATGTTTCTGTGTGACTGTGATTTTGTAATCTCTGCTACAAATTACTAATAATGTGATCAAAATAAATCCATTAACCTTAATAAGTCTTAATTCTCTAGAAAAAATGCCCAAAATAAAGCTTTAAAACAGCACTGATATGAGTCAGTAGCCAGTCACATTCTTTTAGAAAATCGGCCCATGGTGCAAGACACGGTAGGTTATTTTCTAAAATGATGGGCAAAAACCTACACCATGTGATATTCTTAATTCCCAATCAAAAGTGAGCAACTTATTTCTGAAGAAGGCAGTGCACCATATTTTGCAGTTGTGGGTCTATGGTGAGTGGCCCAATGGAAAACTAAACCCCTGTGTCAGCAGATAAATATCTACAAAACTAAGGCAAATGCTTTACCGTTTACAAAATACCAAATTTTCGACTGTCCCAAATTGAAAGAGTTTGCAGACATCATTTCAAAATGTGATGAAACTGGAAAATCATCTTCTGATAGGGCAGAAAACATTGTGGGAAAAGGAGAAATTGCTCGTTAGGAGTAGTTTCTTCTTATCCCACAGTGTTTTCAAGAGTTGTCTGCCACAAACTGGTTAAATGACATTATTGTTTGGTTATGGGTTAAGAAATCCCCCAAAATTGGATCATGATATCTTGGCATACTCAGTGAGTCACTCATTCAACAAAAGCATCAGTTATGTCACTGCTTATCTGCCCTACTTTAGAGGCATTTACAAAATATTTACTCTCGTTTACAAACATGAAGGTGAGTAACCATTGTGAAGAAACTTAGGAGTGATTTTTTTTCTAGATTAGAATGGTTTTACTTTTTAACAATTATTACAGAGATTCTGTTAATTTTCTAATTGACTTATGCTGCCGACTGACGTTTCCAATTGAGTCCAGACATACAGAATCTCATGTAAGGCAATGGGATTGCTGGAGACTAAACTATGCACAACGGTGACCCTTATGCAACCAGGAAGAACAGCCAATAGGTGCGCAAGACATCAAATTAAGTAAATGAAGAAATATGTACATCAACAGCCTCTTAAAACTTTGTAAAATCATTGAACAATTTTTTATACCGTATATAAAAAGAAACCTAACTTCATTTAATATGTTTGACACAGAATTATGAAAAGGAGAGCAAGAATTAAGTATTAAATTTAAAGTATTGTGTAACTCTTTTTTTACAAAGGGTTATGTTTCGACTCAGGACTGATAATCATTAGTTGTTTGGTTAACCTTTAACTTAATATTGACTCACTGTGAGAAACATGAAGTGGTGGACCTATCAAACCACTGTGACAATATAATGAAATGCTTATTAAGAGCAATTCCTCCTTTTTATCACATTTCGAGGGCCCAATGCAAGACTATAGTAAGTGCTTCATAATTATGAAGCACTTACTATAGTCTTGCATTGAACCCTTGACTTGTTTCTTTTACTTTATGTTCATAAAAACATGTATCTATAAAGTAGATGAATGTCATATATGGAGTGATTTTTGTTTATTGACACATATTTTGCATAACATGAATACTTGATTGATGAAGTATGTCATCTTACAACACAGCCTTTGTAGATCATAAAATTCTGCAGGCAAAAGAGTTTTCTGATCACTAGCCAAAATCTGTCACCCTCAGGGTGAAAATGGAAATTTCTATACTTGCTGACCAATACAGATAGGTTAACCTATGTGGAAAAAGTAGTCCTTCAATATAAGAGAATCTTGTTGATTTGTGCGAATTGTTGCTTTTTACAAAATCATTAATTCATGTTCAACCTTTTCCCAATTTAATGCATGTACATTGAGATTGTACATAATCAAATAAAAAAATATTCCTTTGTACTACAGTACAAATTATAGCAAGATGGAAATTGTTTGTACAATGAAATATTTGAAAACAACTTTTGAGGTCAATTATATTACATTCATAAAAGTTTTCCAGTCATAAACACCCATTTGTGTTTATGAGGCAATGGTTTTCATATTGGCCTTTTCAGAAACTGTTGTTATCTTTTCTTGAATACTCTTAATCGGAGATACGAAATTTTCGGTAGCTTCCGGTTTAAGACTTCCGGGTATTAAATAATAACAGCTGACATTGAGAAACATAGATAAACTGCTGCGGGTATTTTAACAATGCCGTCGAAAGTCGTGTTTGTAAAAACTACATTGGAAAGATTGTTGAGGAGGGGAAATATCAAAGTATATCCTTACTCTCTGTTTACTCTCTAGCGGACAATTTACCCAGTTTCTCGAGATAAAACACTGTATACCTACGCGGTTACAACGTTGCGATTCATTTTTAGTGAGAAGAGTCGATCCTCTGCTAAAACATTAATTAAAGTATAGAATACGATGATGAAGATCTGTTTGATTATTGCCTGAACTTATGATAACATAATTTAAAATCCATTTTGCAATCTAACATTTTCAAACGATGTTGTACCATGTAAATGCAAACACAATGAACAGATGATATGATGCAAGCTGATCAAACCTACTTAATAAATGTTCCACTTATTTATGGGACATTCCATCAAATTATGTCCAATAAGAGTGACAAATAAATGTTAACTTATAAGAAATTATAGAAATGATTATATTCATGTTTAATTATCGGACTTCAACAATAATTACACCTACCGAGTCAACGTTAGATTCCTCTGATTTAAAACATGTCCATACCATTCACTCTACTTAGAATTACTGTTTCCAAGACCCTTCAAGCAGAACGATTTACCCTAATCTGACTTTGCAACGCCAATCAAAATATGATTCCGTCATTATATAGCAACCAATGGCATGCCTCGAAGCCATAAAACACACAACTATGTGTCAACGAAACATGATGTGATGCGCGCCTGTGTATTTCGGCAAGCTTCAAAAGATACATATCTTTCACGTCGAGGGTTTTATTGCTTCTTTTATTGGTCAACTGCATAACGTAGGAAATAACATATACGATCTTTTTTTAACCCTCTATATTCGACCAAATACGCATCAACCCTTTATAATTTAATTTCCTATGTTACTGAGTGTCAGGTCGTTTTGTTATGTACAAGGTTTATTCCCATTTTGTCTAAAGTCTATTTTACCAATTTTCACACCATTTCAGACAGAAGTTCCATCTCACCTACACGGAAAAATTTGGTTGTTTTTGACACTTTCTGAGTAGAAAATCAATCCAACCTATAATCACTTTTTCTATGGAGGGTTGGTGGGAAAGAAAAATATGTATAAAGTGTAGATCCAGAAAAGAATATTTTTCTTATGTTGGTCTACACTTTTTCTCGTAATATGCTTCTAACAAATTATGCAGATTCAGAATAATCTAAATCTTTTAAAGATATTTTAATCAATTAAAGATGAAATGAAAATATTTCTTTAAACTGTAGATCTTTTGGCAATTTAATCTGTAGACAACGTGGGAATTGAAACCTTTATGGGATGTAGACTAGATGGGAAGTCCTTATGTAGAAAATTCATTTGCCTATGTACTATGTTTCATATTTGTTGAACCCGTATGTCTTGATCTACCGACATGTATGTTTAGTTTGTTCTGTTTTACCCCAAATAGTTATGACTTTATGGTTCATGCGATGTAATACAGAATTACATTATGTAAAATGAGGCTTCTTATAAGCAACGAAAAAAAAAAAAAAAAACCTTTGGACCACCCCTGGTCTTTGAAGTAAACTTTTAAACAGACTTAAGAGTCAGATTCGGCAATAAGAGTTTATTTGGAACATTTCACTTACTTTGTTGACGACTTTTTGCCTTGTAATCATATTGATAAAAAGTTCAAAGATTTGCTAGAAAATATTGTTTCTCTTACTTTGAACTTTAATTAATTGCGTAGTAATCTTTTGATTAAATGTCTCTTATAATTGTTGTTTAACAAGAACGATTGTGTTTTTGTTTGAGTTTGTTTTTTAATTATATATCATTAAAATGATAATTTACACATTTGTAATCTCTTTTCATTTCAATGGATTGTTGCCAGTTTTCCTTCTTAATTACATTCAAAGGGTCAATTAACAAACTTTGGCTATCACAGGGATTAAGAGTGTTGATGCAAATTAACACCAATCTGCCACGTTTGCACCATATGTTCTAGTCACACCCTTTATTGTTTAGCCAATCGAGAGATAGAGTAATTAACCATCGGCAATCTGAGGTCCTTTAAACATATGAAAGATCTCCACAACCCTGTGTCCCTCGTTATTTAGTAAGCGTTATTTGAATGTAGTTTCAACAGGTGGAAAAAATGGACTGGGACTGTTTTCATAGCCCGTTAATATTTGGATACGATATATCATCAAAGGTAGGCTGACAGAGAACCTCATATAACAACTAATTCTCTATTTAAGGTACTTTATTTATACGACAAATTTCAATTTTAAGAAAAAATATATACTTATTGGAGAAACATAACCTCTACACATTATTGACAAAAATGCTGATGTTTGTTATATCTTATTTAAAATCCGTAAATCGAACTTAATGCAAATTTGTAATAACATTCTAGAAATATGTGTTCCATTCATTCTTTCTTTCCATCAACCAGCCGATTAACACGTTTTTGATCTGTCAAAGCATTTAATTCAGACAAAAACATATACTTATTTGCCTTTTTTTCACACGGATTGTCATGTTTTAACTGAACTGCGGTGCGCTATTCGGGTCTCATTAAATTCAATTTAATCTAATTTCCTTTTATAACGAGGCTTGGCAACAGCCAACAACAAATCTTTCTGTTGATGTTTTCGTATGTAAATCTCTGATTTTGGTACATGAAGCTTATAAATTTAAAAATCCGATCGATAGCGATCGTTTCCTTTGCCTTTGCCCACATTCTTCTTTCGAAATTAATACCCGGAAGTGAAGGTATTCCGAATGTGGCCCGATTTTTCAAAGGGAGACAAACCACGTTTCTGAAAAGGCCTATAGTAATTGGCGGTGTAGAGAACTTTTGATACCTCTTCAGATCATATCAAATATTGTGAATGTTTGAGTTGACCCTTTACTTGACGAGCCTCATGAACAACATTCTATCAGACAGAAGTTAATGACCGTTTAGCTGGCTCATATTTCAAACGCAATCTTAAAGTTAATAATATAGTTAATAATTATAAGCCCCCTTGAATTTTCCTAAATTAATTTACCAAAGTCTTTGAAAACGTATGTCTTAATTCTTTAAAATTATCTGTGAAAGAATTTTTTAACACATTTAATATTATCACTCTTTTTTAAAGTGTTTTACCTCATATAAAAAATAATAACGGACCCGATAATAAGGACTATTCCAACTCAAAGCAATAACAAACCGCAATAAAAATGAATGAAAATAATATATTTTTTTTTAGGAAACATTCAAGTTTGTGAATGGAAAATGGTTATCATTTCTTTACTGTTAACAAATTTCATTTCACATAGATAAAAGAAAAGCTTTTAATCCATTCTGTCGCATACTGCTTCCCTTCAAAATCTTGAACAGATTTAATAGTTACAATTAAAGTGAATGGGGACTACTTAAACAGTCCATTCATAAACTCACCGAGTTTTATCAACTGAACGCAAGAATCATGTAACTATATGTTTACTTGACAGCTCAAACCTTTATCTTCATTCTGTTGACACTTACAACCAATTCAAAGAACCCAGTTTGTTTTTAACTAAACTTATACATGATCGTTTCATCATACATTAATGGACATGAGAGAATTTCCATTTTCATCAATACAATAAACATAGCTTGAAAATTGTTGATTATCCTTCACTAAACCTTTAAAATTACACAAATCCAATAAATGTACTCTTTATTTCTTGTCACCAATACAAAAACCTAGTGTGGATGTTACTAGTTAAAATGCCCCCTTTAGAGTGTGCACTGTTCAAATATTTACACAAATAGAGAAAAATCTCCCCATTTACAAACAAAAATCATAGTCCAGGGATGAAAAGATGTTTTAAGTCTTCAATCAGCAATAATTTAAACAATTTTAACCTTAAAAAATAGTTATCATAAAACATTTATAATAGTCTCAAATTTGAAAGAGCAACATATAAAATGGGGATAAGTTTAGGATATGTTCTTCTGACAGATTAGAAAAATAATGCTTAATACTAAATAGAATGCAATTGGGGAAAAAGATAATCAAATGTGAGTATGATAACCTATTCAGTACTGAGTAGTATTCATTTCTAGTAGATTAATAGTAATTTTACATGGTTGATTGTCATTCCCACAAACAAAAATATGGGACAACTTAAAGTTTTGAATATAGGTCCATATTTCATTTGTTTTGTAATAGCACTATTTTGAGCAAATATCATCCATAACCCTTTCCTAAACAATAACGACATTTGACGACTTTGGAAAACATTGTGGGAAAAGGAGAAATTGCTCGTGACGAGCAATTTTACCTTTTCCCACAAGGTTTTCAGCTCTTTCTGAAGAATATTGTTCAATTTCATCGCATTTTGAAATGTTGTCTGCAAACTCTTTCAATTTGGGACAGTCGAAAATGTGTTGTTTGGGAAAGGGTTAACATGCAATTTGCACCCTTTGTATCCAATATACAAATGTAAAAATCTCACTACTGGTTAAATCATTTAAAACCCTTCACTTCAGATAAACACAGAAAAAAATATGCTTTGTTTTTTGACCAATTATAATAGATATATTTGCATCCAAAATCACATTAAAGACAAAATTCAAGGCACTTAATATGAAGTACAATTTCTATTTTTGTCACAATGTTTTCTACATTTTTATTAGCATAATGTAACTTTATATAAAAATAATTTACCATCTGCTAATTAATTGCTACATTTTGAACAAAGTAAAGCACCTTGAATATGTGAACCCTGCTGAAATCTTTCGACAGAAGGGGCAATGCGATCAGTGAGGTCAACTTTATAAATGACGTGTAAACTTGAAGCCCAAGGCATGAAAATGATCAAGTGACCAACCCACCTTGTTATTTTCCAATGCCTCAGCAGAATGTTGTTCCTTCGATCCGAAACATGTCTGGCATTTCAACCTGTTGAAGATGTTCGGCACAAATTTCCTACACTTAGATGCCATAGCTCCTGTGTTTAATTCAACGGCATGCCACCTTGATTTATAAAACTTCAAACGAAATCCTTACACTTCACTAAAATTGCTTACAATGTTAAAGTCCGAACTTGGACCACGTCCAAATAATTAAAGAGTTTTTGTGTAAAGATTGAGTATGGGTGGCGAAAACTGCTCCGTGCGTGTTCAACTAGAATAAATCCACCAGTATGCTGCTAGAGCAATATCGTGTTTAATCCCGATCGTCGGAAAACTCAAAAAATCCACCCAATTATACCGACTACTGTCCCGTGTCGGCCATTGCAAGGTGCGCGCGTAGGAATATTGTTTATATCAAGAGCCGGCTCACTATTTCTTACTACGCGTAAAGGTGTGCTAGAAATAGTCCACTTAGAGTGGCTCTAGTGATATTGTAGACGCATTATGGCTGTGTACTCTTTTGCTTCATACAAACTATATTTAAGGCTCTCACGACGGACGATCTCAGTAACGATTTGGGCAAAACAAGAAGTTGTAATACGAACGATTACTTTATTTATCACAACGAAATATACTGACTATCGAAGTTAACGTGTGCTTTTCATGCTTCTAAATTGACATCTATCATGCAACGGAACCAGTCCCTGAATCAAACTTTTAGATCGAAGATTTTAAAAGAAACAGAGGTATATAGATCTAAAAGTTACGCAATAGACACAGTTTTTGGCCAACATTTCAAATTTAAAGTGATATGGCTGGAAAACTCGAGACTCTGTTTTTATAGCAATTAAACGAATTAGTATAAAGTCAATTAACAAACGTATCCCGGTATATGTAACTCTTTACCAAACGCCAAATTTTCGACTTCCAAAAGAATTTGAAGTCTTCTTATGGGAAACGAGCAATTTCTCCCTTCCCAACAATGTATTCCAGAGTCGTATGCAACAAAGTAATTATATGCCGTTACTGTTTGGTAATGGGTTAAGTTGTCTTTTGATCACATGAAAACATAAGAAATCGTAGAGCTCTATATATCAATTCATTCTGGTTATTTCATAACAATTCGAAACAACATTCTTGCATGGGTCTCAACCTTAAATCATAAGAACAGTGACATATGTCTATATGTTACCTATGTCACTGGTTTGAAATACATAAACAGCCAGAGAAAATCACTGAATTAGAAAGTCATTGTGTAAAATCATTGTGTCGAAATTGTTGGGCGACAGCGAAGTGTTTTGTAGTTATCAATATTTCATACAGTTGCTTGGATTCCACGTTGCAGAATTGTAAAATGTTCAATGTCAAAGAGGGTAGCTGGTATCTAAATTGATGATAAACGTTAACCTCTATATGCGGTAATAATGATTTTCATAAAGAAATGAGAGGCAATGAGTATAAAAAAGTTTATTCATCCGATGCGAAATATTTTCAAATTGATCAAATGTGGTCCTGGATGGAAATAAAGGCACCAGGCCTATTTTATATATTCCCCGTATTTTGTTTGTGCTTTTATTGTTTTGTTTTTATTTAGATACATATAAAGTATATTCAGTGATGTTGATTAGAGAAATGTATGTCTTATTGATGAATTGCTCATAACGAACAACCAAACAAGCTATACATCTCAAAAATAGGCGAAGCTGTCGCCAACGTGTAGGCGAAACAGTACCGACGATCTACAAGCGATCGATTTTTATGTACAAAGGGAGACAACCAATAAATCATTAATAAACAAAGATATATTGATTTGCTTCCCCTACTACACCGTGCGGTATATATTTTTTATTCAATAAAGTTAAACTGTTTTCGGTGACCTTTGTTACAAAAAGAAATGTGAATCCTTTCAGTTTTTCTTCATATTCCCCCATACATGTGTTTTTACCTGCTTCCGCAGTATAGATATTGATTGACACACGCACGTGTACAATTATTGTTTAATTGTATGTACATGTGTTAATAAATGTAATTGTTTATACTGTATATACATTGTTATGGACGATGAGCATTGCCATGCTCAAGTTCAATTTCGAATTAAAATTTATGTTATGTTATGTTATGTTATGTTTCATGCAATACAAGTAACCCCGCCACTCTACATCTTCGCAATTTACTGCATCTACTGTAGACGACTATCAAACCAACTGTGAAACGTGACGAACTGTCCCAGGGAACAACGTTTCCTTTTTTGACAATGGCTTCTAACCAATATCATAAAGGAAATGTATTTTCATTCCCATTTTTGGTTAATTCTCAATGACTGATGTGAAGTTGCCTCGCTTAACCATTTACCAAACGCCAATTTTTCGACAGTCACAAATTGAAAGAGTTTGCAGACGATATTTCAAAAATGAGATGAAATCGGAAAATAATTTTCTGATAGGGCAGAAAACTTTGTGGAAAAAGGAAAAAATACTCGTTAATAGCAATTCTGCTTTTTCAAAGAGTGTTTTCCAGAGTCGTCTGCAACAAACTGGTTAAATGTCGTTATTGTTTGGTAATGTGTTAAGGACTCTTCCCAGCGCGCGGCGAAGCATCGAATCGAACTCGCATCTTCCGTGTGAGAGTTCAGCACCTTGACATGTTGAGGAATCAGTGTAATACTAAAGTAAGGGCTTCATGTTTATGAAGGATTTTCTTAACATGCACATTGAACATGCAATGCGAAAATTTCGATATATCTTTAGATGCTCATGTATTGTTTTAATCTGTGTAGTTTAACTTTACTTTATACATCGCATTAACAACTTTTCAATTAACTTGGGTTGCTCGGATAATAAAAAAAGAAGGACCAGTCAACGTTTCACGTCCGATAAGGAAGCGTCCTTACGGCTGATCAGAACCATCGGCATTGCACAAAAAAATCGGGGGAATTCCTTCCATGATTTCTCTTTAACTGAACAAAAAGGAGAAACATCACGATATTTCATAATTATTTTTATCTTCAAGAGAAACAGTTTGAGACTTCGCCTGCTTCACCCTGCAAAATTATATTTCTTTCAATCGAAAAAAGAAAAAAAAGAAGAGAAAACCATCAAAAACAGAAACGGCACATTAAGATTAAAAACATCTATAATTATACACATGATTCATTTATTACACAGGTTCATGCGTATAAAAGACTGACTAAAACACGGGTTTGTATAAACATAAAAACATATTTCATCTTTAACTATGACTACACATGATATTGTTTTCAGCGACCATTCTAAAGCTGCTTTCAACATATTATTTACAATAACCACCGTCTTTGATATGGTTCCTACCGTAGATTTCTTCATGTAATGCTCCATTCATCAAGATGTCATCATTTAACATTTTTGATGCATTACAAATGAGAAGTCCTTTTATAAAAGTACCAGCAGCACCTAAATAAAATACGATGTTAAGAGTAGAGCTAAATGACAGTCTCATGAAGACTTTAAGCTTATTGGAGTATCATGCACGCAGTATCTTAAAACATAACCAATTAATCATGTTTAGTGAGTAATAATTGATTAAGATTGTCTCGACGAGACATACTATTGATATAGGCCTACATTTATAGAATATAATTATGTTTCTCGGACAGTCCCTGCTTCTCTCCCTTTAATCAATAATAACATTGAGGGTTCTGTTGTAGAATGATCGAAAACCCCATGGTATACATATCGACGGAATTAACAATTTCTACCCAATATCATTAAACAGTATATATACATTGTGTACTGTTTTAAATACTGTGATTACGTTGAAATTGGGCTAGGAACAAAATCCATAATGTGTAAATGGGTTAACCATTGCTAAACAAACCAATCTGGTTAACAGGCACAAGAATGTACAAATGCCTTCAATGTCTAGAATCAAACCGATTAAATGCGAAATCCTCAGCCTGCTGCGTTTGCCCATACACACGTAATTTTGACAGACTCTCAAAATTCATTCTTTCTGCAGCCCATTTCGGATGCACCTGGTACCTATGCATCACATTTGCGGTAGGCCTGGTTTCAGCTGACCATTGTCCTCTTGGTCCGTCTGTCATTCGCCAATGCGCACCAGTCTCACAGCCGCCGTAACCTCGTGTATTGTACTCGTTCATACCAAACCGCCTCGCACCACGCGCGTGAATACCATCGTGTTCATTTTCGATATGCGCATGCGCTCGTGTTCCACCAATCACCAAGCCTCTCTGGACGTGCAGCATACCTCCTCGGACGCACGGACCTTGTCCTGTGTATTGTTCATTACGTGTCTGCCAATTAGCCAAACTTTCTCTCGGCACGTTTTGATGTAAATGTGGATGGTGTCTTACAGTCCAATCTATGGTCGGTCTTTTTCCAAACTGTCCAGTACGAGTGGACATGTGGTCATGGTTCCCAAGGCGATTGATATCATGTGTCATTGGGTTAACTGCATTTCTATTGGCAGAATTCATATACCGCAACTCAGTTCCGAAGTGAGCTAGTTGCGATTGCTTATAACCAGACGCTCGTCCATTTTCCATCTCTTGCCCATAAACTAGATCTCTTCGTTCAGTCAATGCAATCCTTTGCCTTTTTGTATTTCTGTTGGCATCTGCTCTATGTCCTGGCAACCCCGACTCAACCCCAAACTGTTCCAGTTCCGGTTGACGGTGTTGTTGTTGTTGATGACAAATGGACGTTTCTTTGCGAGCCCGATTTCCCGCCTCATTTCCAAATACCATGTCTCTCTGTTCAGCGAAGGCAATCCTTGCAGGATTGGTGGCATACGGACCAAAGTCAAACGCCGTCGACTCTCTTAAGCCGGGCTTAAGTGTCTCCTTGTGACCATCATCATTTGACCCGGGAACCTGGTTCACATCACGTGACAATCGTCCACGACCTTTCCCGCGTAAAATGTTCCTATTTGCATCCACGTGACGTTGTTGTTTGCGGATACACTGTTTTCGGTGACCTTTGAACCTGGGCGTAACGTTACAGCGATAGCTTGGTGTTACCGGACAAAGCCGCATGGATTTCAGCGTCTGTACTGTGTTGTCTCGACGGAGCTTTTCACACTCCCTTAACGTAACGCTGCCGTCATCACCGCGTACCACCACCTCATGACCGTCCGTGTCCGTCGTGAACTGACCGGAAGGAAGCTCGGAAGAGAGGATTGTGGGTATGTATTCACACTGGCCCATCAGGGATAGCTGACGAAATACCCAAAGGCGCCGGTTGTTCCTGCGTAAGACAAATGTTAATGAGTATTTGTCGTATGCAACAGCGACCTCTGTATTCGAAATGAAGTTGACTTAAGCTTAAGGTATTTTACGCTGCACCAACAGTACTTTAGAAAAGTAAGATTTGTTGTGACATACTCAATGCATGCGCTGTGAGAAGATTGTATAAACCTACCACTCCTAGATAGGATTTTGTGACTAGTCCAATCTGGAAAACAACAGAAGCTGTTTCTATATGCTCTTTGCAAATAAAACAAAATAACGAAAGAAATGGAATATATTTCTAAGCTCAGAGTGAAAATGGCATACTATGACCAGCTAGCGGTGTATTTTTGTAAGTGGAGTGCAGTAATATTAAAAAAGACATTTATAGAAAGTTATATTTAAGCCACAGTGTTCTTTTTATTATTCCAGAAACTAAGCTTAAAAGTGAACACAATTGAACGATCTAAATAACCTAATATAAACAACAATATACGAACCTAGCGAAGTATTTGTCCTTGTACTTGACGACCGTAATTGGTGGAATGTCCGTCACGAATGTCTCCATGGTAACAAGGCGGTCCAGTGTTTTGCCAAGAGGGGTACCATCATGAAAGGTGGCCGAGATGGTATCCTGCGAGTAGTGGATCTGTGCCGGGTTCAAGTACAGGCACTCAGACGGCTCCATCTCGTTGTCAAGGCAACGTCTGCAATGAAGGAAGAGAAAAGGAAGAGAAACAAAGAAAGAGAAATCATGTATGGAGTATTTTCTCAATGTTTGCCTGGTGATCACGGTGACAGATTCCACATAAAGGGACTTTTCTTCAACTCCGATTGAGGCAAAGCAACTAACGACCACTGAGGGAAACTGGCATATTATGATATACCTGCATTACCTCGTTTCCTTACAGTGATTTCGATTCCACAATGAAACTGTCATTACTCACATATTCAATGGTCCCTTACTAATACATTCTATTTGGGACATTCCCACGTTAATCAGTGGGGGTTAGATGGTCTTGGATAAATGACTTCATTGACAAGTTCATTATGGGACATCGCCTGCTATACCAACGATAAGAGACAAGCGGTCAGTGATCGACAATTTCTAGCCCCCATTGTTGTTTGTAAATCATTTTCTTTGCATCAAATGTTGTGACATGCTATACGAATGCGACTGTATGAGAAATCTGCTTGTTACAAACAAAGCTTCATTTGACTCCTTAAATCTTTAGCAGTTCGCACTTTCCAACGAGTAAATATGAAAGGTAACATATAAATATTAAGATCAGACTTAGCGTATATTGAAGCCGATACAAGGCAGTTAAAACTATGATTGGACAAAGAGTTTGTGACGTCATATCTTAAAAATGGCGGCCCTGTGTCTTTAAAGAGCAGAACAGAATCGTGAATATTTGTGTCATAAAACGTCAAAATGAGGCTTACTTTCACATATGTCAATTGCATACCATGCTATTCCTTTTAAGATACCATTTATCTAAGGAATGCGATTTCGTTTGATTCATATTTTCATATTCAGTAAGAACAATCTGAACTTTATGCATCATCTTTTATTCGACGGTAATCGAGTCATCTTTGAGTCCCCTTTTCCGGTAAGAAATATGAAAATTGGTACGTCAGTACTAACTTGATATAGTAGTCTGTTGATCTTTGTTTAACAGCTGTGACCCATCATTTATGCTCTCTGAGGAATATTTGGGTGTTAACGCATTATCAAACAATAACGACAATTAACAACTTTGTTGCAGACGACACTGGAAAACATTGTGGGATTCTTAACGAGCAATAACTTTTCCTTTTCTCACAATGTTTTCTGCCCTATCGGAAGATTCTTTTTCAATTTCATCACATTTTGAAATGTCGTCTGCAAACCTTTTCAATTTGGGACAGCCGAAATTTGGCATTTAGGAAAGGGTTAAGCTCATTTGTAGAGTAGGAATTGACACAAGCCCCTGTTGGTTCATACTGTTTTAAACATTGGTGTGGTAAATCTGAAAACGCGCACATAAACTGTGGTACCCTATTTGATTATAGAGGCGATAAGTCCTTTTTGTATGTTGTTCAATACAGTTTTCAACAGTTCTTCCGTTATATCACGACAACAATTGTTTCATCCTTGTTCCTTCTGAGTTAAACCATACACCTTTTTCTAACCTGGAAATGGTACTCCACCCATAATGCTTTCCCAGCTACCCAGGATGCAATGGTGGATGTAAACAAGGGCTAACATTGTTTTTTAAGGCATTTCTTGTGATCTGCAATATCAGATACACAAAACGAAAGCTTTCTTCATCTTTTAACAATTACAGATAAGTGAAGAAGACAAGAAGATGAACATGAGTATGGACCCGAAACGTGAACTTGTGAAGTATTTGAAAAAAAAGATAAAAAAAATAAAAGAAATAGACACACATACCTTTTTAGAGTACTTCATTTATAAATATCTAACGTAGAGCCCCTACAGAAAGTGGTTGAGATGAATATTTTACTCAAATCGATGCGATCAGTTCACAGAAAAGCTTGGAGTATTTATTGTAAAGCGTTTCAATTATCACGGATTACGTCAGATTAACCAGTTAACCCTTTACAAAACGCCTAAATGTTCGACTCTCCCAAATTAAAAGAGTTTGCAAACGACATTTCAAATTGTGATCAAATTGGAAAAAAATCTTTTGGTAGGATAGAAAACATTTTTGGAAAATAAGAAAATGCTTGATACGAATAATCTTTTTTTTTTTTCCACACTGTTTTCCAGAGTCGTCTGCAACAAACTTGTAAAATGCAGTTATTGTTCGGAAATGAGTTAAATCTTCAATTTGACCCCCCTGCAGGCGTAATACATTCGTCAGTGTGACTTAAAGATGAAATGTTCTTGGGGAGCTGTTCATTTTTATTTAGCAAAATGGTTTCATTAAAAAATACCATAGACAATGTATTTTTTAATCATAATTTGTAAGTGTCGTCTGTTTTCTTTTCGAATTTAAAGCGACTACAAACTCTCACAAGGGGAAAATGGTAAATTGGTAAATGTGAGCTCAGAAAGCATTGAAGAGTTATAAGTACATTGCTAGAAGCGATATCATTGTAACGCCTTTTCTAAGGTGACGACGTATAGAAGAACTATTATAGAAAAGTGCAACTTACCATTAGATTACGATTACCCAGGGAAGGGTCACACACAGTGAACAGTTATCCATACATTGCTAGATACGACATGCTTGTAACTAAAGTGACGGAGTATATGTACAGTATAACTGTCACTTACCATAATATTACAACTGCCCATGGTTAGGGTCAAACATTATTCCCTACCTTGTTGCAGTTTGTTAAATTGAGCATGGTATTGTTTATAACCTCTCGGACAAATACCCATCAAGATGTTGTCTGAGGTAGATCATTTTCGAAATCCATTCTAGACGATTCATGGAGCACTCCCTGCAGCGAATTCATGGTATTTTGTTGAGAGGGGATTCGATCTTTTAGTATTTAAACGACTTTCAAACTTTCAGGTAAGCCATGTTGTTGCAAGTTAACCCTTAGAATGCTGGGTAATTTTCTAAAAATATATTTTTGCGTCGTCTGCTTTCCAAATCCTTGAGTATTTGTTTAATTTTGATAAGGAATGATACTCAGAGTAGCAAACAGGCTATATCACAGGCCATCCGCCAATTTACGTGGCGACTGGCCTGGATACAACCTGTTTGCATCAGCATTAAAATGGTCTCAGCGCTATAAGGCTTGAAGATTCGTTTTTTGTTTGGTATTACTAGACTTAGTCACATATTCTTCTCAAGACTGGACGGACACCATTCTAACAGAAAGCAGAAAAATGCAAGCAGTTATATGTACCCAATATTCATTCCCTCCCTACCTGTGTGTCATAAAGGCCACCTTCGTGAAGAAGGTAGGGAAATGTGTAAGCCCCGTGTATGGAAATATCCCTTTTTGGGACCACATCGGATTACACCAGAAACCAAAGGACAGCGGTAGTAATGGCTGTTTTCGTATCATTCATGGGACCACATCGGATTACACCAGAAACCAAAGGACAGCGTTAGTAATGGCTGTTTTCGTATCATTCATGGGACCATATCAGATTACACCAGAAACCAAAGGACAGCGGTAGTAATGGCTGTTTTCGTATCATTCATGGGACCACACCGGATTACACCAGAAACCAAAGGACAGCGGTAGTAATGGCTGTTTTCGTATCATTCATGGGACCACATCGGATTACACCAGAAACCAAAGGACAGCGGTAGTAATGGCTGTTTTCGTATCATTCATGGTAACAGGGGTTACCTTACGATCGAAAAGTAATTTCCATGTCAACCAATAACTATTATAGCACAAACCCCGATCAGGATTATTTCCCATTGCTACTCTGCGGTATACAGGCATACTGAAAAGGGAGATCATTGCGAAAGAAAAAGGTTTAGCAGCCGCCAATCTGAACACATCGGGTTTATCCAATGAAAACGCTGTTTTTCTCAGCTGACGGAAATCCCCGAGTAGTACCGATTGCAGCTGCCTTTGACCACTTCCATTCCGGATATTTTACCCGGTATCATGACGGTATCCCGATATTAATTAGAACGTTTGTTTTCGCTACAAACCTTTTCTAATCCGTATAATTTGTCTTTGCTTTCGATTCAAAGATATTCCTGCTCTGAATGATAAGTATTGCCACTTCTATTAGCTTTTCATCATTGTCTCTAACATGCTCGACAACAGAGGTGAAGCAAATGCATGAATTGTGTATGGCAAGTATCAATCCGTATATGGCATCTCATTTATTCGTTTTTTTTTCGTTTCATTCATTTACATGTATATGTATTCATCTTCTGTGTGTATTTTGTTTGTTCTCATTGTTTAACAATTCCTGAGAGAACATAAAACCAATCAATCTAAAGATATGTAAAATACCGGATATTGAAGCATTGTCTCTAAATCTATGAGACCATATCACGGTTATTTTGTAGCAGAGAAACACGAGTAGTGTTTTTTAAAAAGATGCTACACAGATATTTAAGCTGTCATGAAGATATAACCGATCCAATGTTGAGAATGCCCGTCGTTAAAACCCCAAACCAAGGATGACATTGAATCCTGTCCTACGGTAATGGTTGAACTAACTAACTTGTCAATCATTATGGAATTACCTCGTACCTCGGCCCTGATTAGGGTAATTAGCGAGATTGGGAAACATGATAGTGATCTGTCACTTCCTCGCGCTATATGGAATTGATGTTCACCTGTGATTAATTAGAGAAACATGGGGGTCGTAAACAGACAAGTCTACGTCAATGGTGTTAATGGGGAAATTCTAAACTAACAGAAATCTTTGGCATTGACGTTATCCGTATTTTGGAAAAATGTGCTTTATGTTTGAATTTTTAATTTTCCTGAACAGTATTTTCAAAAATATAATAGAATAGAAGAGAATAGAATAAAATGGAACTTTATTGACTAATACCTTCACACATATCGAGTCATTCAAACGCATGTATTTCTAAATACATGTACATACATTTTAACAAGGACACAAGGAACATGTCGTCTACTACACTATATCACCAATACATATCAACTTAGAAATCACAAACGTCTATATTTGAAGGTATACCTTTTTGTTAGTTATTTCAAGTTAAATAACAACTCAGCTGATAAGTTGATTCTCCAAAACACGTTTAAATCACTTTCGTAATCTGTACAAGTTTGTCCAACATGACAAATTCTGTTATTTGAGAGAAATGAGGCTCCAAACAGATTACGTCTTTACAGAAGTATCACGGTCAATTTGCTTAAATTGCTTTGATCATAGAAAATTTCATAAGATTAAACCAGCCATCATCAAATTATGGATTCCGTGTATATAGTACACGCATTTACGATACTTATAAAGGCATAGCTACACTATTTTATGGTATCTTTTTAAAAGCGAGATGACAAACGCTTATAAATGTGTATCGTCAAAGAAGCGTAATTGCTTGGACGTGATCACTGTGATATGTTAGAGAAAAAACTGTACTCTTAAACTTAGATGGAATCAAAGCTCTTTGCCCAAATTATGCGATCAATTCAATTTTCAATTCAATCCTTTATTCAAGTATTCTAGGCCTCTGGCCCATATACAGAACACACACAAAAAACGTATTTACAACGAATGAGTGACAATACATATAAATTAATGACGAAATAAGCTGTAACTAGTTAATCGTTGGCTTAGTTAATCGTTGGCTTAGTGCTATAAGGTTGTATCCACATCTTGTATAAGATGTAGTTACAATCCTTTAGCACCAAGCCGTCGTAATATCTATTGGATATCCAAAATCTCTTTATCCTCGGAAAACGTTATCAAGAAACAAAGTCGTTGTTTTTAATTGGACAGTATACGACTTTGTCAAGTATCAATCAATCAAAAACAATATCCATTTACGTATTTCTGAGTAAAGATCGCAGAGAAAAGAGTATATGGTTCGCATATTTTTCAAATATATCGTATGCCTTACTCGCAAAAAGCAGATTTGCAAATGTTCTTTCTTATGCGTATGACCTGCCTTAAGCCAAATTTTTGTAATTAGCACCGGAACTTTGATACCAACGTTTCCTAATAAAGACATCAAATGTGCGTGTAGTTTTCTCTCTTCATTAAGATTGATCAGTTAAGCAATCTTTATGTTAAAACATAAAAGGAAGATGCCAATAAAACTGCGCAATGCTATAGTGACCTGTCTCTTTAATGAAGGATGTAACATCTTTCCCCGTGTTTACATATTCAAACGCACATTATCGTGACATGAAGCATGTGACTCAGGAAAACATTGTGATAAAAATTCTCGTTAATAAGGTAAACGTATTTCGTAATCACAACGGTATTTACTAAACATATAGAACAAAATTCTGTTTGTCATAAAATGAATATGTCGCCTGCTTTTGCTTGTAACTTGGGCCTTTTACTGAATACTGTTAGAGGCAATGGGTTGTAGAAATATAAGACATTGTACAAACCATTGAGTTATTATTCATCTCGTTAGTGATCATAAATGCTTCACCATCAGTACTAGAAATTTCTACCAACTAAGCAAGTATTCTGCAGTAAAAAATGGACTTTATAACAGCACAGAAATGTTTCACTCGTAATTTGAATACATGAACTCTTTTACTAATCTTTAAATGTATTTTGATATGCTCTCGTTCGAACAAGCAAGTCACGGTATGTGCCAGAAATAAATATGAAAGATCGAAACAATGCTGATCGATAGGGGTGTCTTGTTTTATTTTAAATGGTTCTGCTGTATATCATAGAAAAATAACAGACATTCTGTCAAAAACGTCAGAGAACCTAAACACACCAACAATAGCATGACAAGATATAGTTGGAAAATAAACCTGTACCAGGTGGATCTTTTAGTCAAAACGATCCACTGTGCAAAAGGAACAATTTCATTTTTTCCCAAAGTTGAAACAAAGCGACTGGGTTCAAAGCCATTTGTATTAAAAATGAAATTAAAGACGTTTACTTTGCGTTGGCGGTTGTTAAGGCAATACAAAAGAATACTTCTGCTCAATTGATTTCGAAAAAGGATACAGTTATTCATCAACATCCGAGATACATGGATCGCAGCTGGCGTTTGGAAACTCTCCGAGAATTTGGCCGCGGGTCACCGAAACCATTATCACGTTACCGCCTCCATTCTGATGATAGGAAGTGACAACAACAACGTCACGTGACGGGAAAACCCCTATCATTTATTCATGACGGCGCGAAATAGACATGGTTTCGGATATATTTCTGGTACTATGGCTGACGCGGACATACTTTCTATGGAGAGCCTCTAGCTTATTTTATTCTTTCCCATATAAGGTAATATTTGACTAGTCCATATTGAATACAGGATCAGATGTTAACTGTATATCACAAAGTACATCATTAACCTAATGGGTGCCGTTTTACTAAGCGACTCAATAAACATGGTTGCGTTAGTCAAAACTGATAACCATGGATAGTATCTTAAATAAAGATACGGTATTGTAATGTGACACGTCATTGGAAGCGTTTTGGAGAGAAGATTCCAATAATGTGATATTTTGCATTTTTGCTTTGCCCAATGTTGAGAGAAAAGGGAACATTGTTTTGAACTTGTGCAAACTTAAAGCATAAGTTGTTTAGTAAAACGGTACAACAATGGTCTCGTGATTAAATAATTTTGATAATCAAATGGAATTAAAACGTCTTTAAAACAATTTCTTTTTATGTCCCTGTGGCTTTTAGCCTTCGACTGTGGATATGTTGGACCGAGGTTAACCTATTGATGATGTTTAAGATATTTTCATTTTGAGTTTTTCTCTCAAAGATGGTTTAATATCAAATCGTTCTCTTTATGAATTTGCAATATAACTATTTGTTTAATATGTTATGTATTGTATTGCTTGCCAGGATATTATATAGTAGAGGGACCCATTAGCCTTTTACCAAACACCGAATTTTCAGACGACATTTAAAAGATGTGATGGAATTAAAATATAACCTTCTAATAAGGCAGAACATATGGGGGGGGGGAGGAGAAGTTGCTCGCAAAGAGAAATTTCTCCTTTTCCCACAATGTTGTTTTCCATAGGCGTCTGCAAAAAAGTGATCAAATGTCGTTATTGCTTGGTAATGGGTTGAGTGACAGTCTTGGTTAACCTCTGGTCTAAGATGGAACATGGTAGAATCGAGGCAACATCCCCTCATCAAAGCATTGTATCTATTTGCCCGTCAAGTGAATTACAACCCACAACACCGCCGTTATTTTCCCCCTGTCACAGAACGTCTGTTTTATACCAAAGTCTATCAGACGCCCTATAAATATTTTGTCGAGAGCATATTTTCATCGCCCCGTTTGTCTGCCTGACATCAGGACATGACTCTTGCAGCATTTCTTAGCTTCTCATTTGAATTCGTCAAAACTTAACCATTGTATTTCGTTAGTAAATGGTGAATGTAGCTTAGCTCTCTAGCACACTTTCAAATATCATTTTCAGCTTGATCTGTGTGTGTTGACAAACGAAGTTAATAACGATTGCTGCAAAGTTCCACGAACAAGACAAATGGTTGAGGTTTTAGTATTGGAGTGTTGCCTATTGTATACCATGGTATTTAATGTTTGCAATGGAGAAAACAAAGTTCACTTGAGCTGGTCAAATGATGAATAAACAGTTTTTGCAATTTCATATGGAGGATGTTTTATTTATATTCTAGCAAATTTGTCGAAGCAAGGAAGTACAATAAAGTAAATTGTTTTCAAAGTTTTGTTTTCGAAAGATGTTCTCCTTTAAACCAAACATAACATTTGGAAAATGATTTCTTTAATGAATACATTCAGTTAATCATAAAACAGTGGATTCGATTCAGCATAAAAAAGGGGGTTCGGCTAATCGAGTTATTGCCAATGGTCAGGACATTTCCTCAGATTAAACATCATACATGGGACATAATTGATAAATAAACCAATCATGTCGTGGGAAAAATTAATAATCTAACGATATTACGAGCTGATTATTAGGTTAAGATCTGGTACGTGTTTTCTTACTTTATAACTATAATGAATTTTAGATCAAAAGTGTCATCTCGATATTAAGAGAAAGTCAACTGTTTGCTTTCCATTTCTTCTGAAACAATGCACGTTTTTGTGTTTTTCTTGTACATGCACAAAAAGGTACTTTAGGACCTCTCTTAAAAGAATCTGCGCTTTTTGACCTTTAACTGTCGATGCGCTTTAAAACACCATTCATTCATTACAAGAAAAGCCTGCCAACATGTGTGCAGTTACGGGGTCATATTTTCTTTTATGGACGTGTTTGTGCTGTTGGCAAATAGACACCGTCTTTTATGTTTTGTTTGTGCTGTTCTTAGAAATATTTTAAGGTGCTTGTTCAAAGAAGAGAACATTTGAAAGTCAAAATGAAATGTCGTTGGAACAATACAGTTTTTCTATTGTTGATTGATTATAATTATTATACAATCTAAATTAGTTTTTATAAGCATGATTAATTCAGGAAGCGTCCATTTATCGGAGTATGTACGGTTTAAATGTTTAAAGAAGAAAATACTTTATATCTTTATTGCATTTGCATTCTTGGAAAGATATGAATTCCACCCCAACACACCTTTACAACAGGGACGAAAATTATCACAACTTATCAGCCTGTTACAAAGGGAAGTTCCATTCCTGGAGGACCATTCTCTTCCCAGAATTCCGCCCCTTCAAACCCACCCACACATAATGACAAGCCTTTTGGGAAGGGAAGAGAGTCAAAAGAACCATTCCTGGGATACCATTCTAATTATAGCTCAGTTTCTTTTTCAATCTGCTGAGTCATGGGGATTTAAAATGTACGAAACTCCGGGTAGATATTGCTGGAACACATCTTACCTGAATGCCATGATATCATGAGAGAATGTGCTCGCCTGATTTGGTCGAAGAAAAAAGCTTAACCTTCATGTATTATATTTCTTCCTCTGTTATTCTTGTTCTCCAGACTATATTCGAGACATTTGTCAATAAAAGACAAGAGAAGGGGACATCAAACGCTTGATTTGTTAACGTTAGGCGTTTAACTGATTTATCAAAATGTTTGAATCCTTTGTTCCCAACAATAAGGCTTTCTTTTTCGCACCTGATGACGGTGTATGGAGGGCCGCGTTTGTTTCTTCAACAGACAATCAGTGTACGGTGTCGTCTCACATTGTAAAGGTCTGCCGACGACAATTCAATTTGATGTGGAATCAGAAGATACAATTCCAAGAGAAATCAGAAAATAGAAATGATTGTTAGAAAAACCCTGAATATCGGGATATCATTTATAATGTCGAATGGCTATATAACCGGCAGTAAAAGACCGGAATTGTCGTTTAAAAGGACTATCTCACAGATTGGAATTTTAACTTTTCAAATTGAATTGTCTTATACCGATAAAATAAGAAAGAACAACAGTTTCTAAGGTAACATAAGACTAGATTATTCACAGCTTCCCAACTCTTTTTGTAACCGTATATTAAAGATATAGAACATTTGTACTACAGATATTGGAAACCGTTTAAACGGGTTCATTTCGTAAACAACGAGCTAGACTTAGAATAAGAGGTGCTATTTTTAGATACCATCGTCACGTGGGTTTTGGGAAACTTTGAACCGCTCTTGTCACGCGGCATAAGCATGGTGCGCGAGAAGGAATTCCTGCGATTATTTATATACAGGCTTTCCCATTGAACCATTGACAGGCGCCATGGCTCACTTAACATTATCTATTGAAATCACGGCATTTCAGCAACTGAGAGGTAAAGAAATTGGAAATGGTATTTTGTTTAGTAACATTGATTGTTATCATAAATTTGTTATCGTTTATCACTGCCAGAGCAAAAATCTCTGAGCAAGTCCCTTTAAAATGCTATCGGAATGCGTAGGCAAATATGTTGACAATGATCTTGTACATGTTTGCATCACCAAAAATAATCAAAGGAAGTAAGATATTTTTTTTTAAAGATTCTTGACAAAGGTATATAGCCATAAGTCGACCCCATTACATGGATTGCAATTGATTGAATTACTAGCATCAATTCATCTTTCGTCTTTGGTACAACAGGACGGAAAATACCTTTATTGAGACTTGTACAAAGTACACCATCTACAACACCTAGAAAATCCAATTAATTAGAACGTGACAAACGTAGGATAAGTAGTAATCTTTATTTACATCTCATCATTGTACAGACATAAAACACGTTTACAACATGAGATTTCATTTTATATAGGATACAATGCCACTCCATTATGGAGTTATAAGAGATGAGTCTAAATGCGACAAGATTCAAAACAAAAACATCTAGATTAAATATATATAGAAATCGACCCATTTAGAACAGGAGATCATAAAGATAGTATTATAAACAAAAGATACAAAAACATAAAAAGCCTATCATTACATTAATAAGTTATATCTACAAGTAATAATGGGATAAAAAGGGAAACGATTCTATATTAACAGCAAAGATGACATACATAAAAGAAAAAAAAACGATATAAAAATAAAAGCAGTGATTATACAATATAACTATCTGGTGAGATGATAGCCTGATTATACAGTAAAAACCTTATTTCATATTATTTATTTACAGATAAACTAACTATAAAGTAAAATCATACGTGTTTGTAAGATTTTATTACAGGCTTTGGTACAAAAACTTATCATATTTTGGTTGAAATTCACAAACCGAAATTTGTCATGGTTAGATATAGTAGGAAATTCGGTTTATAAAGATTAAGCTTTGGTGAAAAGTTCTCTTCAAAATCAAGATAAACAGGACAATCCAAAGTGACGTAAAACTCATTTCCCACCACATGAGAGATACAAAACGGACATTTTCTGTGCTCCTCTTGAAGCCCCCCGTACCGTCCCCTTTCAATTCTTATCGGAGCTACCCCGATACGAAATTTACTAAATGCAGATCGGTGACTTGGTGGTAATACAAGTTGGCAATATATCTCTCTACATCAAAATTATATTTGAAGGATCTATATAGTCTTAACTTATCATGGCCCCAACCAGAAGGTCCTATAGGGTTGTTAATTCTGTTTAACCATTTATTTTTAAAATCATGTAATAACGTTTCTTGGGCGCTATAGGTAAAATACCGTGGTATAACCGTGTTAAAATTGTTGTAAATTTTTAAATCATGGGTGTTACAAATAATTACTCGAGTTACAAGTACGTTTCTTTTCTAACATTGTGTATGAACTCGAACCAGTAACCTTCCGGACAAAAGGCGGACAAGTCAGCTCCACAGATTGACCCGTGAGGATATAAAGGTTTTAACACAATGCGTGCCATACGCTTAACCCAAGACCATATATCGTGTGCAATTTGCTAAAGGTGAGAATGAAGACTACATAATTATCATTTGCTTTTGAAAGTATCAGAAGAAGAAGACATGGAAAACATTATGACAAACGAAGACTTTGTGATGAACACGCAATTAATAGTTTTGTCTCAGTGTTTTGTTTGTTAAAACAAAACTTAAGTCGTTTCTGTTTTTGTTTCATTTTTCGTCATTAATGTTTCCTCTCCCAAAATAACTGCTTTTTCTGGCCGTGCTTTTGACAACGTAAGTATTTTTTTTGTGAGAGGCGTCTTATATAAATACATGCGCAGCTTGGTATTTAACTCTAATAAGTTTGGTTTTCGACAATAAAAGCAATTCACTTTATGCTAGTCTGTTGCAAAATGCATTAGAAGATATTAGTGAAAGTTATCCTTATATCGAATTCCCAAGAACTAATTCCTGCTTGTGTAAACGTTATATAACATGTTTTTTATGTCACAATGTAACTCCAGTTGTATTTTTTTTTTATATATATGGGTTTTACATCACATCAACATTATTTCAGTTATGTAGCGATGCCCGACTCTTAATGATGGAGGAAGACCCGAAACTCAACTGCCCATAGGGGCTGGTTAAGGTAGGTAGAACCATCGGCATTCCGTAAGTCAGTCGGGAGACTGCCTCTCATGAAAATCCATATCCCTCTCAGGATTTGAACCCACGCGGAGAGGGGCCATTCCAGTTGTAATTATTCTTATCACAAATATCAAGATCGGAGTTAAAAATGCCTTCAAACATTTTTTTTTTCCAATGAGATAAAAGTTTCACATAAGAATCAAGTCTTTCCTTCTCACCTTTTCTCTAGCACTATGTCCTCACAAATATTTGACATCCCCCATCTTTACCTGTGCCTACTCATGTAAAGAGTAAAACGTTATTCTGTATCAAAATTCATTTGAAATAGATTTTATTGCACACATTAAGGCGTTTATCATTTATTAGATTGAATATTTATGTTTTTGTTTGATATGGACTACGTGCAAGGAGGTTGTTTTGCGCATTTGCTTTATCAGGAGACGTTTGGAATTACACTAATTATCTTCATAAACTTTGGTGAAATCTAACAAAAGAAACATGTAATGTTGAAGACTTTAACCTTTAAAGGGACTAACGCAGAGATTTGTGGTCTGGGAGTATAAACGTTCAAGATTTGTCATTAACTATCATTGACACTACACCAATAATTATTTTCAATTACTTTTGATCGAAGTTGCTGAAACCGCGTGGTTTCGTTACATAATGCGAAGAGAGCCTTCGCGCCTGTGCGACAAAAACAAACATTAATCATAGTGAGCAATGTATCTTTTTGTCGTAATGTGTTTTACCAAACTATCATAAAAACATATATCCTTTTCATTCATTTTTGTCGTCTGCTGTTGCTTTCAATTCAAACCATTCAAAACCCATATCGGAGAATGAGTCAAATGTTTACGACTTTAAAACAAAGCCACGAGACACAGAATGATGCAACCATGGAAGTGGATTTTCGAACATCACTGGTAGTTTAATATAGACAGCTCATTTACGGTAATTTGATTAAATTGTCTATCAAATTTGATCACAGGATTCCTTCAGAAGTGAATCGAAAAGCCTAATTTAATCCTTTCCCTTGGTGCGGACGAATTTTCATATTTCTTTAGCCTTATAGTGCTGGAACCGACTTCATGCTTATACCAACAAGTAAGATCCAGGCCTCGACCGATGTTTACCGAGAGCGCCCCAAGAAATCCGACGAAAGAATTAATTTCAAAATGGTCGAGTATGGGTATTCTACCTTAACACAAAAACACAAAGATAAAAGAATGCATGACAACAACATACCTATCAATAATATTGGTAGAAAGTAGTTTGACAAATAGGGAAATCTCTCATCGCAAGAACTACTGCTATAGAAACTGTACGTTTCATTTCTAAGAGAAACTGTACGTTTCATTTCTAAGATTTTATGCTGTATACGTGCTTACAAGAGTACTTATAAAGAGAATGCTTAATCTTGATTTACCTGTCCTTTGATGGTTTTAAACTCATTAACCTCTCTATCGAACGAGATATGGCCGTTGTTCTAAATTGGAAAACTCTAGCAGACGAGATAAAGAATCATTATACAATTAGGAATTGCACTTAAGGTAGAAAAGACAGATAGTTGATAATGAAGAAATAGCTCGTATGCTGCAAATAACTTTTGATATAAATTTTGAAAAAGGAGATATTGTTTATTTGAGGTTACACGATGCAGGTTTCGGCCCCGACCGATGTAGACCGGGAACGCCCGAAGTATTCCGACGAAATACTGAGTTCAAAAATGGCGGAATATGGGTAGTCTACCTTAATTTAATTGTACATTATTTGAAAGCGCACACATAAAGGATCTAGTATCTATGATGATTTGGGATAAGAAACAATCAGCATGGGTTGTCTTGGACAATTATTTCAAATTATCTAATATAGAGAGTGTAACTTTTCCATCGTATAACAATTAAGCTTTCCTATCAAAGACACGGTACTCATTTACAACAAAGGCTTCGACGAGGACTTGGACACCTTTGTCGAGGTGCCATCGACGAAATACCATTATCTGAAAAGGTTAGGTAATTTGTAATGGTATTACTGTATGACACTTTACATCGGAAAAAAATGTCCTTTTTTACCGGCATACAATTTTTCTCGTAACGACACGGACAATGCTGTATATGTGTTGTTTTGAAAGCATTCGATATCTGTATTAACATTAGGGTGTGATAGTCTATTACTTCATTCTGATCCAATTGGAGGCACCTACACCAGACGACATTTGTAACCGATATTGTTTGGTGATGAGTTAAGGATGAATTTCCTACTAAAGCAATAAGTCTGTATTTTCAATGCAGCAGCCGAACACTGTTCGGACACAAGACGCCGTTAATACGTATGGTACATATATGGTTTCCCGTAACAACCCTGGTACTTACTTCGGTAATCTAGTTAACGCTTAAACAGAACAAGGATACCCCTATTGACCAATCCCCACATATTGAAATGTGTGGCGGGTCCAAATTGATAGTAACAGCAGACGACAAATAATAGCGTTATATGAAAATGCAACTAATTTGTTTTTTTGCTAGAAACGATTGGGTCAAAAGGGAAAATGGAGCATTAAGAACAACCTATCATTTTGTAAGTGTATTTTTAAAACCATTTTTTATGATATTTGATAGTGCTTTTATCTCTTACGTTTTTCTCTCGCGTCAAAAATGAGATTTTAAGGAGAAAGTGCTGCTCAGTCCGTTTCATAATACGATACATTTCTGTGAAATGTGTTACCGCGGATCATTCATCGTACAAGGCATTATAGAAGGGTATTATTATAGTTTGATGACTTCTGTGTACTAACGAGCACAAACTGTAAAGAGACAATTCGAAACTCATATATCTATATTCACCAAATGTATAGTGTAAACAACAGTGATATAAACGCAATTGGTCCATATATCTGTAAAATAACACAGCCAAGAATAAGGAGAACACTGCACAAAGAATGATAAGTCATTATAAGAGTTGTGAGACAGTATTTAACGATGAACAAAGGGTGTGTTATGTGCTTATTTGTAATGATCTGGGCTGGGTGCCTGTATTACGAAATGAAATATTGTATTGTAATGAATTGATAGAATCAATTGTCAAAAAGCAAAAGAATGCACATTAGAAGAAATTTGCCATTTTGTCACATTTTTTGTTTAAAGTTGAACTGTAACAGTTGACATGGTGAAATATCGTGAAGTACTATGTTTAACAGATCGTTCTATGACTCAATATATCTCTGCGCAATGTGTTTTCTATGGCGATTTCATAAAGATCAAAATATCATTAATATGTATTTAAATTGGTCTTGAAATATACTTTAGGCAGCACATAACATGCGGACATCGTCGAATGAGTGCCAAAAAATGAACTTACTTAATGAAGCTTCTCTTATCTTTCTCTTACATACATTTTATGTTTTATTTGACATCACATTACAGGTGATGTATCGTATACGAAAAGACTTTGGCAAAAGAGCGCCAATGAAAGTTCTCTTATTTCTTCTATGCTTTTGTTATGTGTTTTGGTTGATACTGCATTTTACAGGTGATATATCGCACACGTAGAGACATTGTTATTTCTCTAACGACGTGGCTCCAACAATGTTTTCTGGGATATTAATTCAAACCCGCGCCTCGGGACAGGTGCGCAATCAGAGTCGTGTAGACGCACGATTCTATAAATAGACCCATGGAATCCCCGGGGACTTCCCCCCACGATTGATGATTTTGCACGTGATTATTGACTAGAATCATTTGAGCGGCGTTAGGTATAAACTGGTTAAGATTGCCCCTCCTTGTAAAATGAGAATATCGGATTAAAGTTACAGATGTCTAACACTTTCCGACTTCGTTGGTTTATCATATGGCATTAAATATCTGACACCTGTCTCGTGTCACATTGACATAATATTCAGGGCCATATTATCAACTAGTTTGAAAGTCAACTAATGAAGTCCTTCTCAAACTGTTTGCAGGTTAGTTCTAAAGCAGGTTTTATCCGAACGCGCCGATTAGCGACACATAATGAACCCTCTTTAACTTCAAACGGTTCCCAGTAAATTGGAAAATACCTGGTTCACCCCAGGAAGCTTTGATCTTGATTATGCATGAGACTACTGTCGTTGTAAAAGATAAAGCTTAGACTAACACCTCCAGACAGAACACATCATCGTTTATAGCAATCGGAACCACTCGGGTATTTCCGTGAGCTGAGAAATACACCTCGGAGTATAAGGTTACCAATATGAACTCATCGGGTTTATCCAATGAAAACGCATCTGAGATACCATGGATGACGCCATATTGTTTCTCGCGAGACTTCTTTCATTGTACTTTCGTTTCGAAATATAGTTCTTAGATTTGAAACCTGAATATTCATTTATTTAGATGAAGTTAACCGTTATATATATATCGCAACTTACATTGTCACTATTATGTATGAGTCACCGATTAAATATTATCTAAAATGATGCTAAACACTTACATATACATTGAACTATTTAACGTGGACGCTTATAGGAAATGTGTTATGAGTCGAGGACAAATTACCCGACATATTGTAACCCTACACTTTCGTACGAGGTGTATTTCCCAGCTCACGGAAATACCTGAGTACTTCCGATTGTAGGGTTACAATATTTCGTATAGACCGTCCCCGGTTTACAACACATTTCCCATAAGCGTCCACGTTAAATAGTTCAATGTATATGTCAGTGTTGAGCATCATTTTAGATAATATTTTATTGGTAACTCATACATGATAGTGACCTTATAAGTTTGTGATATCAACCATCAACCCTTCGGTTCTGTTGGTATATGACACCCCATGGTTTATAACGGCGATACGTCTAACACTCGGTAGAAAAATAGTAGTCGATGGGTGATAATTTTAGGTCATTCGCATCCCTCGACTCGAAATTCTCTGCTGCGCCTTTGAACGAACTGCAAGGCAAAAATAGAAACAACAATCACCGACGGTTGTGGAAAATTGATCGTCGGTACATACGTATGTAAAATAAAGGAAAACAAAAGTGATCTGCTGAAAAAAAAATACATAAATACCTGCTCAGTCATTGGCGCCGCCATTTGCAATCTGTTTTATATCGTAAACATTGATCACGTGATCACCCCGCCTGATATACACCAAATGAATCCTTTTTATATGGCGTCACTTTTTTCTCTCCATGAAACCGAAGGTCAAACAACGGATATCAATGCAATTCATAAATGTCATCAATATTGTTTTATGGCCGATTAGAAAAATTTATTATGCAAAACCAATTTACTCTCTCACCGATCCATAGATACAATCTAGTTTGTTGTTAAACCCTTTCCCCGGTTTTATACGAATAGGAGTTGACCAGATATCTGTGTGACAGAAGTGAAATTCCGATATTACAATAATGACTCAATTGTATCAAATTCTTATCTGAACTAGGAATGTCTGCCTCTGGTAAGCAAATGCTTCCTTTTGCTGCTTTGATTTCAGATGATGTGTGCTGGAAGTGCGTTTACAGATAACCGTCTAGAACGAAAAATCAACTTGCATAATCACACTGGTTAAATAACGCAATGAATTTCACAAATTTTATCATCAATATCTCATGCTCAAAAACGAAAATAAAGATTTGTAATACTTGTATATCAATGAAAAAATCAACGAATGGATCAGTGAATGCATGTACCAATGAATCTATCAACCTTTCAAACATTCAACCAATTACTTAATCAATTACTTTTTCAAGAAAAAATCACCAATCGATGAAAATTATAATAAAAATACCTGATATGTATGCTCATCAATTCTATTAGACAACCACATTGCGCACGATCAAGTTTTAGATATTTACGGTTGAATTTGTTATAGACCTCGGCATAAAACATTGGGACACATCGTTCGCTAGGACTTTTCTTGCTTTGGACAAAATATCAAACGCTATCTTCGACATATTTGCTAAAACTCATACCAAATGATTATCATAATCTGTATTCACATACGTTAAGGTAGCCAATACAGATTAAGTTTGTCCCATTTCAGGCAATGATGTATTTGGCCAAAATGTACCAAGCTCTTATAGACTATTAGCTGGTAGTTTTACAACCTGACAGGGTTCATTTGATACGTTTTGCCATTGCTGAAACGTTTTAAATGTCACACCCATCATGTTTATCATACTTCTGATAGCCAGTAAATCTCTCGCATGCTCACTGAATCAAATCATTTAGTTGATCCCATGAGATGTATAAAAGAGACAAATTCATGACAAATTGCTCGATTTCTATTTTCAACAATCTTCTTTAAACCAAAAGACAATAATTCGCAATGACACTGTATATGGTATTTGTTAAAAACTGTGTTTACTCACAAACAAACCGTCTTCTCGTTTTCTCACATGATAATTGCAATGAAACTAACAGTATCAAAAACAAACGCTAACAACACCAGGGAATCGACAATAAGAGAACAATGAAAAGCCGATGATCTCAATTCTGGGAGATAAATCAACAAAGCTTGTGGCATTATCATGTGTCAATGTATCACAACACACGACAGTTCTGATATTGTACCTTCAACACTACTCGTGGTGTCTTTTTGTTTCTGATTCTTGCGGAAACAACGATACTGGAAATGTGTCTTTATGAACAAAAATGGCGACAAAGCTAAAGTTAGACAACCTTGTGTGTGGATTTTAATGGTTTAAGTGATACGTTTAGTTAAAATTGTTTTAATGATTATTTTTTAAATAGAGAACGTGCGTTTATATTATACTATCGTAAGAAATCTTTATTTTTGCGTTTCGAATACATGTAATTCGAACAACGGCGAATCTGTTCGAAGGAACTGTCTGAATATTTCTCAAAAATCAAATTTGTTGTGCTGTTTCTTAGCTAAATTGTTTTATCTTATTATCGTGATACAACACAAGGTAACATATTCTTTTCAACTATTATAACCTATAATTATAGATGTTATATAAGCTGTTATATGAACTTTTTTGTCACGAACTAGAGAAGATCATACTTCTGGCGCAACTGTGTCAAGGTTATATTTGGAATCCCTTTTTTATATAGGTTAAGTAACTTGTCGAACATCATTACATCAGCAATACTTTAATAAAAAACATTGACCAAAATAGATGTCTTTATTCCATCACGTCGGTGGTGTATCTAATCTAGTATGTAAGCTTTTGAAGTGTTACGTGGATACTTACGTTTATTTATAAAACACTGTACTATTGATTTGACCAGTGTTGCAACCCTATGTACACAGACCTGGGTGCCGTTTTATTAAACAGTTTACGCTTAAGATTTGCGTAATTCTAAAACAACAATTCCTCTTAGTTCAATGTTAGACGAGGCAATATTACAAAGTATCACATCATTGGAATCGTCTCTCCGAGACGCTTCCAATGACGTGTCACATTGCAATATTGTACTTTCATTGAAGATACTATCCATGTGTATCAGTTATGACTTACGCAAATAGTTTCCTTAAGTTGTTTAGTAAAACGGTACCCTGTTTATTAGGTTTGGGTTATATATTAGAAGGGGAAGAGAGATGTAACTAAGTTTTAGAGCTTGTAGCTCAACACATTTGCTAATTATGATTTGTACTGAATTTCATATCATGACTATGTATATTTTGGGCAGTAAACTATGTTTAAAGTAAAGCAGGATTGTGCCCAAAAGAGATACTGTTCGACAGTAGTGATGTTTTCCTTTCTTGAATCTCCTGTCGCAATTCCTTCCAAATGCGTATTTCTAGTAAATGATTCATGAAGGAGCTTCGATCAATTGCTTTGACATTTGCAATATGAATGACATTATATTGTTTTCTTAATGTAGTATACCCATAATCCGTCATCTTGAAATTCATCCTTTCGTCGGAATACTTCGGTTGGCATCGGTATACAACTGTACACCGTTCTGGGCCGGAACTCTTCGGTTAAATACGAATAGCTCCGGCCCAGAACGATGTATACCGAGAACGACCGAAGTATTCCGATGAAAGGATAAATTTCAAAATGGCGGATTATGGGTGTTTTACCTCGAGTAAGCTTTGATATCATAGTTATGCGACATTTCAAATTATGATGAACTATAAGTATTCGTACGAAGAAGTCATGTCCCCATAAACAACCTGTCAGACAATTTCTTTCACCATTAATATCAGCAGAGATGTATTTATCTGTCTGTCATGGAATCAAAACAGTCAACATGCGGTTTTTTGCACCATACACTTTAACAGTACAAACTATACACTTAAATCGCAGACGATGGCTCGTAATTTTATTTTCTGCCATGATGGTTTATTGCTTGAGAGCATTTTCTGTTTTTCTCACAATGTTAACCAGAGTCTTCAGCCGCAAAGTAGTTAAATGTCGTTATTGATTGGTAATGGGTTAATAAGATGAGACAGCATCATATTTCTTATTTTTAATTGTTATCACTCCATTATGACTCAATTCGACGTAACGTCAATAGAAGACTCTTAAGAACGACGACTAAGAGTATTGCGCTTTTTATCAAAGTTATATTACACTCAACATCACAGCTACATGCGTTTTACTGTCTTATCAAATGTTGTCCTCTATGAGATCCTACTTCAACTGGTAATGAGCAATTTATCAAGTTTTCACAACGTTTTCTAGCAAATATCATTAGGAAAACCTTTGGTTTTGTTTCTGCTGTTTATCGTCTGCCGTTGCTTTCAAATTGGCGCAGTCACATGACATGTTAACATTCATATTTCATAAGCCCAAGACGATTCTTATTGTCTTTTTAAACTCGTTCTCATATTCTCGTGTCTTGTTTTTGTTAGGGAGCTAAACGTTCCCCGAAGATAAAAAACCTATCATACTGTAATGGGAAACAATTTCAATCTGCCGATACCATGGAATCTATCGTAAAGTTTTCCAATGACCAAGGCAAATTTTGTGACGTGCGTTGAAATGCCACAAAGTATAACCACCAGCCAATCAACACACGGAACTAAGGTCATGTGACATTCCTGTCGGCCAATTAGCACTCACAGCTACAGTTCACGTCATAGACGTATCGGCCAATCAGAGGTCAGAACCATTGTCACCGGATCATCCCACGTGTTCAGAGTAATATGATATATACACGATACTAGTTAACTAGTCATGAGTGATTGTACATACAGACCACAGCTCGTCATTGGATCCTATATTAACAACTGGACAAATCTGCATCTAAATACGAGTTATTATTATTCAATCTTGTGACACAAACACGGATAGTCTCCAATAGTCGACATGGTTGTTTGTCGGTATGGGATAGTTATAGTTCTTGCGGCCGCCGCCCTACCTTTCTGTCTGGGTACTTCCGGTCCCCGGGAGATACAAGAAGCCCACGGGTTATTGCGGGAAACCCTGACAGCCCTTAAAGACACTCTCGCTTGGTTTGACAAGGAATACAAACATGTGAACCTGGACGGCATCATCGGAACACGGATCATAGAGGGTGAGTGGTTATTTATTAGTAAATTAGTTAAAATGGAATATGCTAACCTTCAAATCCAGACGCTTGTAAATATATTCTATAATAAAGTTTATGTATATGTCTAAGACTTGAATGTATTGGTGATTTATTGTAGTAAGCAACATATTTTGATAGACACGTTCCTTGCGTCCGTTTTGAAATGTATGTGTTTTTTACGTTTAATATGTATAAGTTCGTATGACGAGATATGTTTGTACGTATTTGCCAATTAAATTCTAATCTATTCTATCCTATTCTGATTATTATTATATTCATTGCCGTCGTCATCATCACTTTCATCATAATCGTTATCATCATCATGATTGAGTGTTGATTAGAGTTATAGCCATAAGTATACTCATTGTCGTCCGTCTTCATCATTTGTATCATCATCATCATCATCATCATCATCATCACTATCCTCACTTGCATCAGCAACAACGCATTTGTCATCATTAATAAGTTAACTTTACAGTATTTATATTCTTTTCATAATTTAGTAACGTTATGATACTCGTTGTCAGTAGAAGCATCATCGACATCATCCTTATTTGTAGCGGCACAGTGTGTGCCATCGTTTTATCCCTTTAATCATAACCAATATTCTTATTCTCATTGTAACGACGTTAGAAATTATCTAAAGATTACTTTTATTTCGTTTATCATAAATTATTTTCACGACGCATGAGATGATTGGTCATACGAATGATCAGAATCAACTGCATACTGATTAGTCATATCACACCATCTTGTGCATAACAAAAGCAGAGATTATCTTGACAGTTCACGGTATTTCACAATTAATGTCTTCCACATTTCTATTGCAGTGCTTTCTAAGATAATTAATGCGGCTGATAATTTGCACGCAAGCAATTAAAATTAATACAAATTGCAGTTTCTTCATTTATTTTGATTGGCATATCCTAAAGAATGAAACACACGCACACATATATATATATATATATATATATCTTCTAAGAAAAGAGGATTTCACCTGGTTAGTTAAGACCGTACTAGAAAACCGGGATCCATGGTGAAAAAGGAAAGCTCTCTAAACAATTATGTTTTCCTTTTCGTCTCAATTTTGTCGAGATTGTTCATTATCTAAAAAGCTCTTCAAAAGAATTCAATTTAGCAATTTCCCTATTATTTCAGATTCTTTTCATTGTCTTCTTATTGCCTCGTGAATTGAGGAAATTCTTCTGGCAGACGATTTCCTTTTTCGTATCATTTTTGTCGTGATCCTTTGATATTCAAAAAAACTTCTTCAATCTTACTTATAATGACTTCCCTATTGTTAAGCTTTTTTCAATGTCTTTAAGCAGGAAATTAAGAGAATCTCGGGTTTAAATTTGATAAAACGAAAATAGTTTCCTTAAAATGAACACGTGTTGACAACGTTTGCAAGGTTTGTCTTAAAAAGGAATTGAAGTTCATAAAGGATAATATCCGCTAAATTGAAAAAAACTCGTATAGAGTTAATTCCTTTTACAACTAAGTGGAACTATTTTAGATCTATCAAAAAATAACTGGTATACATTTCTTAATCATATACGAGTCCTAACTGTACAGTGATTATTTTTTAAATCTAGCTTAAAAGAGCAATTGTAGTGTATAGCATAAAGTAAGTGGCAACCTGGCTTATAAAACAAGTGTGTAAGGTTTGTTTCATGGAGTGAATTATATGACACGAACAAATATTAAGTGATAAACCTTTAACTTGCTCACGTTAGATGTGCATTAATAAACAAACGACACATATTGAAAAAGAGCACGTATTTCTCTTCACTTCAATTCCATTCAATTGTCTTAAGCGCATACAATAGCAAAAAAGCATATTTACAGCCATTACACAATTATAAATCATAGCATATGTATAGACAACAACAGTTCGACAAGAGTTTTCCAGAGAAGTATAAGAAAAAGAGTAAACACAGCTATATGTATGGAAGCATCATCTTAACTTTGGCGTATTGTTAACAACGGGCGAATTCAAGCAGACTGACACAGATGACCAACATGATTGGATTGACTGTAGAATTAATTACATGTATTTCGTTTGACGATAGCAGGACTAGTGAAAAGCTCTGATACGCTTGCTTAACACTAGTAAATGATACCAACTTGCTTTCACACATACACTGGCGTCGTGTCTTACATGCTCTTGTGGATCTTAGTATTTCGAATAATAATACAGCATATAAAGAGAGGACATTTACCATCCTTGTGGTATTGAATTCGGTTAGGACTTGTTTTCTGTTAAACCATGTTCGAATCAACGGGGCTTGAGCGTGCTTAACCCTATACAAAACGCAAAATTTTCGACTGTACCAAATTAAATGAGTTTGCATACGACATTTCAAAATGTGATGAAATTGGAAATCAATCTTCTGGTAGAACAGAAAACATTGTTGGAAAAGGAAAAATTGCTGGTCATAAGCAATTTCTTCTTTTCCCACAATGTTTTCCAGAATGCCGTCTTCAACAAACTGGTCAAATGTCGTTATTGTTTGGTAATTGGTCACAAGCTTTGCACACTTGAGCGACGACTTCTATATTTTGACGACGGAGTTTGGTTTCGAACCCCCACTGGCAGTAGTTAAAGATGTAATTAAGGATAAATCATCCGTGTGGAATTCAACGATAAGCCAAAGTGGCATTAGTGGGTGGCGTAGAAAGCAGATCAGACTGCGCGAAAAGCGTAGTTCTGTCCATTTTCTACACCTCTCGGAATACCACCATTATTGCAGCAGCACAGTAAGCTGACGCTATTGATAGAAGCCACATGGTGAATGATTCAATTACAAATCTCTGCATTGATATGTCGGTGATCGCGTTATAAAGAAACCTGTCAAAACCTCCGCGAATCGCGATGATCTTTCCCATTGTTTTGTTGCTTTTTTTTCCTGTCAAAGGTTTGCGAGCTAAATTGGAATGTCTTTATCTTGTTGTCTACAGATTCCAAAAATATTCTTAAAAGGTTTTTTGTTTCCAAAGTTTTGTTCACCTCTCATAATTATTGCAGTGTTATAAAACGTCGTTTTTTAAACATGTCCATATTTGAGCATTGATTGACCGCGTTTCTAAAGGTATTTGTCAGTTACAGCGAGGCGGTATTGTTCAAATTTTATTTAAGCTTTTTATGATTTAAAACTGTTTTCATATTTTTCAGTTGACATTTTCTTTCGCAACAAAGCATAGACAAATGTTTGATGGATCCGAATCGATTCAGTGTTTTATTTTGCATCATATGCTTTGAACATGAGGAAGTTAAGAATAACATTTCCACTGAATTCAATAATGAGGAAAGCAATATTGCAAAGTAACACGTCATTAAAATCGTCACTCCGCAATTCACGCATCGAATGACATATCATATAGCAGTATTGTCAGAAAATACCCATGCTCGGCCATGTATTATATTGCAATGTTTTCAGATAATGTTCATGGTATCCATTCGGACATACGTTAGTATTTTCATTAAGTCGTTAAGTTCAACTGTTAAGTAGAATACAACCTAGCATTACCTTCTATTTATATCGGATAATATGTTCCTAAAGTCATTAAATACAAATCACTTGTGTGCCATTGATGGTGCTAATCTACTTAGGAAGTTCGTTATAATATGACGACAGTTCACAAATCTATATTCTCTTGGTCCCAACCTGTACCACACTCGTGTGGCCATGACCTTGACCGCACGTCGTTACACCAACCAAATTCCACAAAGCGCCTGTTGCAGAAATCGTTATTACCCTTGTATCAAATTTAACTCTAAGAATACTGGGTAATATTCTAAAAATAGACGTGTTTGTCGTTTGTTTTCCAAAACCTTAGATATCTGCTTAATTTTGATGAAGAAATATAATAACATAATTTTATTTTCAGACGCACCAAACAGGTTAGGTCACAGGCCAGTCAATTTACTTGGCGGCTTGCCTGAATCTAACTGTTTGCATAAGCATGAATTCGGTTCCAGCACTTTTAGGGATAACAAGCTTTTAAACATCTTGATCCTGATCACTAGTGTTTGGATTTTTCCTACTGATTGTTTGTTGCGCTACCTGTTGTCGATTGCAGTTCTATCCAGAGGCTAAAGAAGAAATGTGGTCTTACAAAACACGCTAATCGTTCTCCCTTAAAAGTGGGATAGCAGATTTTAATCCATTTAAGGTGATGCAAAAACGCTCTCTAATTATTCTTTGCATCTTCAAGGGAATTAAATAATTAAGGAACAGAAGAACTCCGCACCGACAGAATAAAGAACAATTGCACCAGACTGTCAATTAAACTCATCCCTTTAAGAAGAAAGAAAAAAGGTTTGGTTTTGATTTAAAAAAAAATGTAGTTTTCAAGGGTCATCAAAGAGGTTTTCTGGTGCAATAAAAAATGTAAATTAAAAACGAGAAAAAGACATTAACACGGAAAAAATTATAACATGTTTGGCCAAGCCATCAAAATGAGGCAAATGCCGTTTCTCACAAAGGATACGGACTGGTAAACTCAAATATTGTATAGAAACAAAACCTAAACGCGATAAAACGCAATACAATGATACATTTCTATTACACAATAGCATTATACAAAGTGTTTTAATTGATCAATTAAGTCGGTAATGGATTATCAATATTTAACCCCTCTGTCCGTTAATTTATATATTCGTCGCATCTTTTTCAGAAGACAACAGAAAACCCTGTTACTAAAGGATACATTGATCAATATGAGCAATTTATACTTTTGTGACCATCGTTTTCACAAAATCCCATTAATGTTTAATTGTTTTATTTCATACCACTCTTGTCATCTGCTGTTGCTTTCAATTCGAGCAGCCATAATTTGTCATAAAATAACGCGCTTTTCATCAAACCATTTTATGAGTGTTTTCAGACGACAGGAGAACTTACCGTAAAAACCAAATATAGCTTTAGTTGGTAAACAATTTCATCAATATTAACTCTTGTGTAACGCTTTCATACCTAACGCAAAAAGTTACAATACATTATATGAGCGTAACTATGACGAAAGCCAGTTTAGATGAAATTTGTACGAGCGACAACAATTTTTTTCGCGGACTATTTTCGTAGAGGTACTTTGGCAAATACATTTAGTACGAAGACTGTGTGATAGAATATTAATTTGTTGCAATCGTTTGTGTTTATCCAATCGGAAACTTACATCAAACGACAATCATAATCATTCACAAATTAATTTCGCTGTACTTGAGCATGTTGATAAAGAATTAGAAACAGAAATCAAATACCATTCGATAAGATGTGTTCTATTTTTGTCAAGATGGATTTACGATTCTTTTGTTTAACTGGCATGCAAAGTAATACCATAAAAGCGGCAACTTCAATGCGATCGGACGAATTTGTTAAATATTGTGAATAGGTAATCGTAGAAAGGCGACTCCTTCATTATCTTAAACATTTTAAATACAGTGGCATTCAGAATAAGAACATTAATTGCTTGACCAGGATAGTTCATTTTCTTGTCACAATGTTCTCAACATGGAAAGAAAGCAAAAAAGTAAAATTCTGTTCTGAAACTCACGCAGACACCTCCGTTGACATAGTTTGAGGTTGACCGACTTCAATATTGTGAAAGCGCGAAAGAATGATATCTCATTTACAATAGTTTATGGGAATTCGAGTCTAACCAAATAATCCGGTATCATGTTTAATGTTAGGTTTGCGCTACGGGACATTAAAAAAACGGTCTGTCTTGTTACCAAATGCGAATCAAACGATTTTTAAACATACATTTTCAGAGCTGCTTACTTGTAATAACGAAAAGCCAACATAAACAAACTATCATTTAAATTAGTTTTGAGGTAAACGCATTCTGAGATTAAAAACAAAAGCATTTTGACAAATTTTCTTTGGCTAAATTACTCGTCATTGTTTCCAAATCTGTTTGTACCAATTAAAACAGGGACCATGTTTAAATTATATATGATAGCTTGTATTGATTGATTTGGAACACCTTCGTTGTGGATCAAATTCGCAATAACTTGACAAAAGGAAATGAATGAAACAAACGGAGAACAAATACGAACAGGGACAATAATACGATACATTATTTCCTTTCACCTTTATGGATATGCTCACCCACCTGTACAAACAACGAATCGTAGCACAAAAATCAGGTGATACAATTATAGCAAACTGAATGGTATTCATTTGGTTGGGCAATCGATGTACATAGAATGAGAAAAACAAAATATTGCCCATAAAGATTAAAGAACCAGCCTCTAGCGGCCCAGCTCTATTTTTTTTAAATCGTAGAAATAAAATTTCACCAATCATTTTGTAAAACAATTTGTCGTCCTTCATTTTAGAAAAAAAGCAGAATTTATTCCGTTTGGTACAGAATAACTTCAACTAAAACAATGCAGTTTGGCAAGTCCATTTTTGTGGATAGCAGTTAGCAAGGTCAATGCGTAACTTAATTTTACTTTTATGGAAATCATATTCAGTAAGCCGGCGATATGTGCGCTTTGGGAAATACAACGAATCGAGAGCCAGTAAATTCGACATTGTTTAATACGAACCGGTTAACCCTAAAAGAGTCGACCTTCTCAGTTTCCAAATCGTTTGTCTGTGACCAATAAAGATCCGCATTTGACGTTACAACCGCGATGTCTGATCATGATCTGCACTAAATGAACATTCTTCTCAAAGAAATAGCAAAGACGATGTTTTCTGGATTTGGTCCAATGCAGAGACTTTACGTATTGTACACATTTTCTCGTGAAATTAAACCATTCTCTATAAATGGGTATATGCCCGTTTATATTTAACCTCTCCTCTTTTCATACATAGACCAAGTTGAAGTTTGAAAAAAAAAATGAAATCGAGAAAATTTACCCGTTTGAACACATTTTAGAAACGGAGTTCGTTATATCATTTTGACAACCACAGCCATCAGGAAAAAGTGGTGTTGGACTTAGTGTCATGCCTTTACCTAACTCGGATGATACAAGCTGTAACTGCGTGACAGCTTGGAGGCGCCCTGCGATAAAAACGCGTCAGCATTCCCCCTCCGTGTGTGAGGGGTCCAATCGGCGACGAGAAAAAATATGGGCACCAATCAGAAGGAAGGTGGGATTGACCAATAAGATTGCTTATTGCTTCCATTTCCGGTGATTTACAGAAAAGGCAAAAACATGAACGATGGTTAACATTTGATCGACGGGAAATATGAATTCGTTTTTAAACCAAAGCAGAGTCATTTGATGAAATCCATTGTCGAAGGAAAAGACACTTTAGATTCAATTTTGATAAAACATCTCTTACATAAAATAGGTAAACTCAACATTCATTCGGACTGTTTGACAACTCCATATCACGATGCTAAAAATGAACATCAACGCCTCCCTGATTAAATTGATTAAAATAATATCAGTTTTTGGTTTGAATCGATTTGCTTCGCCACACTTATTTCGAAAACAATCCTTTGTGAATATTTGTGTTAATAAAAAGATCATCATCATTTTCTTCCTCCCTTCCCATTCTCTTCTTCTTCGTCTACTCAACTCCTTCTTAGTGCTATTTTAGACTTGAGAACAAATTTGATTATGTCAAATGCCAATTTTAGAAAACACTATACTGTATATATATTTATATAATGTGTAAATGTTATTGTAATTCAATTTGAATAAATGGGTTGACAATTCAAAGGAAAACATAAACAAAAATAAACACAATATTTCGGACGTAAATCTTTCACCATGACTGTAAAGGTGTCCGAATAGAATCCGAATAGAATTCGGCCACCTTTACGGTTATCGTGAAAGATATACAGGTACGTCCGAAGTATTTCGGAACCATTTAATGTGTGATACCTTAAGATTTCTAATTGTGTTGAATGTAAATGTATCATTGGTTCACGTAGATTTCTTTATATACTGAGAGAAACAAACCGAAAAGTGTGATACATTTGAATAACGCATCAAGGCCACAAAGAAGTAGACAAAACTAGGCCGTTTGGGTCATCGATTGTCAAGAAGTCTTTCTCCAGTCTATTTCCTTGAATCTAATTCTTAGCTACTTGAAACCGTAATTGTTCACTGAAATTCCATTGTTAATGTTATTGAACTTGGATAGCCACTTAATCGTATTCAATTAAAATTCATTAATTTTCCGCACATATTTCAAGATTTGAAGAGGGACAGGGAAACTTTCTCTTGGATTGATCAATACGAATGTCCTAATTATTTTCCTTCATCACCACAATTCATAAGTGGCAAATTGAAAATTTAAGTAGGGTTAAAAGTGGCGAAACATTCATAACATTTGTGAGTACCTACACTTGAATCAGTTGTGATATGGCACCCAAAACGGTCTCAATTTGAACGCGTATATTCTTATGTTCATATCTATACTTATGAAATGATACATTTGGTTATGGTTGTAGTGCATATTTTGAATTTTTTTTTTTTATCTTTTTTTCTAAATGTTTTACTGGTCCAATTAAACAAACAGTTTGTTGACCAATAAAAAAATTAAAAAAAAATAAATAAAAAAATTAACATTACAGGTCGAGTTATAAAAGTATGTTATCAAAAATAAAGAAGTTATTTACAAAAAAGTCACCTATTGTTATATATGCGCTAAATAACCGTGGATATTGATGCACCATTAAACAAATAGTTCATTAACCAATCTATTCAGAATCAAAATAAAATCGGTTTGTCCGACTCATTCCATGCATGAAAGCATTGGGCAATACATTTGCCCGTACCATTTTAATTTTTATATCATTTTTATATCCAATGGTAAGGTATCAAGCTGCAATAACGACCGATCCAACATCGTCAGTTTTGTAAGCTTTCAACATTTAGTTACCCTTCAGTTTCCCAGACAAGGTCGTTACCATTCTGAAATTCAAACTGCAATTAAACACACAAACTAATCGTTTAGGTAAAATACAAAATAAATATTCACTATATCGAGAAAGTAATCTATATTGGCAAAAATGATTTGGTTTTGACTCCTACCATTTCTCTGAAACATAAGAGATATTCAGAAGAAACTTGCTCCTAAATCCAATAATTGTTGATATCAATATACTTTAGAAATAAAGTCGATGTTAAATGCGTATTCTTTGAGGACAAAACGATGATGCTACCAAGATAAAGGGTAAGGCACGTGTTGTGTGATGTACGACGGTGTCTGGATAAGTGTCTGCGTGTGACGCGCGTCGTCATGTCTGGGGTCATAAAACTAGGCGTTTGATATTTAGACCAACAACCCGAAAGATGTACTCCCCTTTATAACATGCCCGAAGCTGATCACATCGATAGCTTTTTGAATAATTTGTTTGAGAGACATAGATGTTACGATGTCTCTGGTTTGTTTCCCTTCGCGCTCGCCCAACCTGCAAATAATTTACTTTGAAATAGTTTCTAGAATTATATGTTAGATTAGACCTATATTGCTGATTTCTATAATTCAAGAAAACATCATATTGAGAGCAATTTGCCCATAGATTCGTCTACTAAGAAATGATAAGCCAAGTCGTTTTTGTTGGCAAAAGTTTCCATAAAAAATTCTTTGATGGTTTGAGTATTTTCTAGATTTTCGCAATAGATTTAAACAGATACCTATTTCCCTTGATATGTATATATTGGATCACGGATAAGTGCCCTCCCGGAGAAGTGCCCCCCGGAGAAGTGCCCCCTCGAACATATATATGTTTTACGTCAGTCACAAATATTTTTACTAAATGAATGAATATCTACGTATTCAATTGAAATCAACTGTTGCGAATACTTTGGCAATTGACAAAATTCATATGAGGTAAAGGGCATTCGTTTTTAATGAAATTAGATCTATTCTACCAAACGAAAAAGGAGCCAATATTATATTCCCACCAGAATTTACCTATCATTGTAACTCCGTCCCCTTTCTACATATTACCCGACATGCACTACCGCTAATAATCGATATCCGCTTGACGCGCTTTTACATCGAACGCATCCAGACGTAGAGTGAAATATCTACGTCTGGATCATTCGGACTAGCCTTTACCCGACTTTTCTACTTATCTAACCTTTTGGTTGTGAAAGCCCTTGATTTCCCTTTAATACTTATCAAAATGTTAACAATATTAGTCATACTATTATATAGAAAATAATGTAGATTTTTATAAAAGCAAGTTCTTTTCCAGTTCTTGCAAATAATACATTTTCCGCCACTTGTTTCTTTGGCGTTCGTCTCCATATTGATAACATTGTTTGGTCACGTGGTATTGTATATCGTCACGTGACTAAGGTAATGAAAGATGTTAATATGGTAAAAGACGAAATTTAGCAATGAGGAGGAATTTAATAACAGAAACACCGTTGAAAAGACAATTATGTCAATCGAAAAGTCATCAAAGAATAATTGATTGATACCACCTTTTTTGACGGATCTCTTTAACAATTTCGATTAACCTCCTGCGAAGCGCGTTGACACACTAATTACTTTAACTTTCTTTAGTTATGATCAAACTATGGGAAATGTAAGAAGAATCTTGAAACCCCATGAGAATGTTGAAAACAGAATCGAAAAGACAAAAAAAGAAAAGATTAAACATAAATTGATTATCCGTTTCTTTCCCATGAAAACTTTTTAACTCGAAACGCCAGGTTTCTGTTAACTACGTTTAAATCATATGAACGAGTCTGCAGTTAAATTCTTGAGAAACCACTGTGCCTTCGTTGTGAGCAACTTCCTCTCCTGTCACTATGTTTTCTTAATTCCTAACCTAACAATTCGAATTTAAGCATCGGCTCGATGCCTAATGTCATTACCACAGTCAAATATTTGGTGCTTTTTCGTGTGCATGTCTATTATGCTTTGACAGTATTTCAGTAATAATGCAGTGCCCGGCTCGTTTGTGAGTTTGGAAAACTACGCTCAAAATTGCCAATACAAAATCGTCATTTCATGAAAGTCAAAATGTATCGTTACCGGAATTTAAGAAGAACGTTCAGTTCTCAACCCTCTAGGCTACGCAGATCACTTAAGGGATCTAGATACAGTTTAACACAATTGATGAGAAACCTATCTTATTAATTTGAGTATAACTGATATAAGACAGCAACTAGCTCCTTGGGGAATTGTCTTTCCAAAACGAGGCTCGTTTCTGGGTCTAATTCCAAGACTTAAGGTACTAATGATAAACCGCATTGTGGGTGTAATTTTATAAATAGTAACACAAGTTGATACGTTCTTCAGGGGATGATCGCTGTTGTTTTCAGTCACATTTGAATTATGATTGTTGTTACTTTAATCCCTTTCACCGCACTAACAATTATTGCACATGGCATTCAAAAGCATTATCAGAGTGACGAGAAATATAAATATGATTTATGATAGACGTAATGTGTAACTGCCGTCAACAATTGCGTTCTATCTGAAACAGTAGAAAAGCCTTTTTTTATTAGGATATGCGATTGACAAGATCTCTTATATATTGTTTAATCATTTGGTATACAGACACAGTATATAAGACACTGTTATTGTAAAATGCTAATACGCACAACTGTGTAATATTTTTTCTTCAAGTGGAAAACTAACTATCCACATAATTATCTGTTACATAATGTAAGCGATATCATCTGAAAATGACTATTTGTTTGATGTTTACCTTCAAAGTGTTGAATCACACTCTCACCTTTGTTATGTTTGTTGTATGCGTTTCAAGGTAAATATATAACAGGTTCGTTAATAAAAAGTATGAGTGAGAAACTGTATTATGTACCATCATATATGTTTCAGGTCAACTGAGAGTTTTACTTCGCCACATCGACTACAATATCGACTCGTATCCGTTAGATGGCGCCACGTTACAGGAAATCAGGGATGTCCAAGCGCTTGCTACCCAAATCAGTAACAAAGCGTTACCCTTTGTGCAAGCGTCTGATCCTGCATATTATCAAAGTGAGTTGAAGCAGATTTATACTTTCACTATTCTATATGGATAATTTTCAAGGCCGAATTAAACAATTTTCAGTTATATCACGGTCATCTGCACACCAAAACCGGAACTACTTTTTCCGAAGCCTGGAACTGGTGCCCAATTTGTTCTGCCAGTTACATTACCCAGAATGCCACTAAAGGAAGCCATGATACCATTTTATTTGGTCGAACAGAGAACGAAGAGAAAATTTGAAAGAATGAACAGTAGTTTCAATATTATAACATCGCATACCGTCTTTTGTCCCAAATTGAAAGAGTTTTCAAAAGATGGCTAAACTAGTGTCAAAAATGAAAAGAAATTGCGAAATATGGTTAAAACACTGTCCAAAATGATTACAACTCGACAAAATATGGTTAAAATGGGAGAAATGGAAAACTTTTGTTGTGGCGATTTATTTTCAATCCTATTGGTAATATTCTAAGTTTTTGAAAGCAATTAACACATAAACCTTTAAGTTTTTTCGAAGGATCCTCATAACATAGCGAGTACTGTAGTAGTATCCAGGAAGCAGTCATCGAGAGTGAATTAAATAAGCTTCAAACTTCCGTCACAATTGATGTCAAATAAATAAGTTTAAACCTAGAAAATAACACATCTAAAAGATACCCTATTACAATCTGGTTCTGGTCAATTTTCTTTCATTTTCAGAACTGAACGCATTGATACAGGAGAACTTCTGGACGCTTGACTTCGCCAGTAAAGACTTCACTAACGCGGACTTATACAACGCCTGGTTACCACGTGACGGGGAGGCGCTTCATGAGGAGGACTCGGACAACTGTATCTCCGAACTGCTGGGAACTGGGTAAGATTCGGGTACCAATAGGTCTGGTTCCTAGATTGGTTCTCTGGTAGTAACTTCGTGTGTCTTGTTGACTTAGTAAGGGAACAAAAATGTACTACGCAACTTGGATACCGTGTAAGAACCAAGTCCGGTTCCCAGACTCGTAACCAGGTGGGTCTTGACTTTAGGAACCGAAAAGGATATCCGGGCTTGAAGATGGATTAGATCCAAACAATTAATGGTCTGGTTCCCTATTCATCTTATTTGCTTAGATCTACTTTAGATTAAGGCACTTCTTGGCCTGCAACCGTACTAGCTAACATCATTGCCATATTGACCTAATCTTATAGACAGGGGACTAACTCAGAACTGATTCGAGTACTTTCTTGTCTGATTCTGTTGCTCCTTGCGTACACAGAAAGCCATCGACCAGCGTATCTCGGCTTTACAATCTTTTCAAAGAGGAGTCATTCATTGCATTTTATTTTCCAACTGCTTTGATTAAGACAACACGGCGTCAATGTATCTTCGTAATACAGTTCAAATGCGGAATATCTCAAATCAGTTGTAAAACTGTTTGAATTAATTGCACATTAATTTCCTTTATAGTGATTTTATATATCCAAATACGAACTAAGTCTGCTCACAATGGCTATTCTCCACTGCTTAATGTACCAAAGGTCAGCTCTTGTGCAGCATTGAAGAAAAAAGGTTTTATCTCCACAATTTCTCCACATCTGCAAAAAAGCAGCTTTAAGCTCAATTAAAGAGTGTTTGTATTGATCTAGAAAAGTCTTCAAAATATCTCGTGAGAGAAGTGATAAAAATCATAATACTACTTTAAGGTTTTCTTAACATGGGAAAACAAAGGCAAGCTTTCATAATTGGCCTTGAGATTAATTATGGAGTTATAAAGAGGCTACAAAAGAAAATAGATAACCGCCTTTGAGCATAGATGGTAATGTTAGTGTTCTGATGAGTTTGTATACCTTATCGGACAGTATACTCTCTATAGCAAGGGACCACATGAAAATGTTCGAAATAAAGAGAGCTCGACATATAGATGTCTGTTACACAAATACATATAATAAAATCTTGGACCCCGTATTTATTTCCACGTATAGGTGAGTTCGAAAATTAATAGTTCGGGGTATAGATGAACTACCGTTTATAATAAGATTTAAAAAACGGGGTCACGAAAATTGCACCGTGCATCATCATTGAAAGCTAAACGAGAAACGAAGTAAGTGTTTTTCGTTTGGCACAACATATTCAATTTCAATTGCAGTTATATCCCTAACATACATATATATTTGGAAAAGCCGATTTATTTATAAATCTAAATAAGGACAATGACAAAACAGGGTGCAAGCGCAAAAATGGGACGAACACTGAATTAACTTTACCCTGTCAAAAAGAAAATTGAATTTTCTGCCATGTCACTATGAATCTATGTTTTGTCATAAATGTTTCTATTGCAAAATGGCAAAAAAAAAAATCTAAAAAAAGTTGCAATGTCCCTTTGGGACAACACCCGGCCACGTTGGGCCTAAAAGTCACATTGAGCAGTTTGTTAAAGACTGCTTTTCACCCAACACAATTAACATCTGGCTACATGTGCGCGTTTTATATGATAAATCCAACGATGAATCAATATACCAGGGCTGATTAATTAGAGGCAATGCCGTGCCTTCACCCAATAACGGCTAAATGGGCAGTAGAAGATTCCTTAATTAAACACTCTCAAATTAGCGGACACTGTAACTAGCTCATTAGGCGGTTTTATCCTAGTTTACGGCGTATGTCAGCCTTTCTGGGTACTTTTTGCGACATGCAAATAACACTGAAAAGGAGATTTAATTGGGGGTATTAGTAGATAGTGATACGTTTATTTCACAATACATGAGGCCCTCGGCCAATAACACAAACAAAGACCGTACAAAATTTCATTGACCTTCACGGTACATGTAGATGAGAAAGTCACGAACTAGATATATGTTGCCGGTAAATTAAAAAAACATGTATCCACTGTAGAAACAACAATGAATAAAGGATACACTTTATGAAGTTGAGAGTGACTGTGAACCGTGGTTTATAAAGCTGAGAGTGACTGTGAACCGTGGTTTATAAAGTTGAGAGTGACTGTGAACCGTGGTTAGTTGAGAGTGACTGAACCGTGGTTAATTTTGTGTGTTACATTCCTCTGAAACAAACAATTAAAAGGTTGTAGAGAGAAGTTGCAACTTTTGATAACATCAGACTTTCTTTCTCGAAGACTTGTTTGATATTTCACGTATCGAAACCCTTTTTTCATGGAGGAGATAAGAGCTTAAGACTTACACAACGATGAAAACATTCGTGACAGAACGAAAAGTCCTTCATCGCAAATCCTGATATATGAGAGGGCTTTAGTCCTAATTTCTCGTTAAGAGTTTATGTACATGAGCACAGGTAAATGTATACACATTTGCACTTTGAAAAGAGAAAAGTAAAAACATGTTAAAGGACTTCTAGGAATTTATATGTTACCAAAGACTATGAAAATACACGTTATCTTTTATTTTCATGATATTTTAAGTCCAGCGTGATAAAGACCAATGAAAATCCTGGTACAAAGTAGGAAAAATGTCTCGCTTGTCTAAATGCGATACCCTTTCGACCGGTGACAAAATCCATTTTGATGTTATATCTTTAGCATTCTAAACCAATTTAAAAACTTTTTTTGAGATTAAGTTAACACAGTCACCAATTGAAAAGTATGTAAAATTCCGCGCAACTTACTAAATTAAGCCTTAAAGTGCTGGAACCGACTTCATGCTCATGTAAACATGTTAGATCCAGGCCAGCATCCAAGTAAATTGGTGTCTGGGTTCTGATATAACCTGATTCCTACTCTGAGCATATTTCCTCATCAAAACTAAGCAGATATTGAAGATTATGGAAAGCAGACGACACAAAAATCTATCTTTAGAAACTTATCCAGCATTCTAAGGGCGAGATCTTTTATTTATAAGATAAACTTTTAATAAGAACCAATCGTAAGGTAAACAGTTTCTGAATGGTTGAGATCTGGGCTCCAAAACATCATACATTCACATAGTCATTTGTCACGTTAATATCAGCTTTATTCTAGATCAAATGGGCCGTTAATTCGCTTTGATTTTGATGTATATCAATTTGACACTAACTGTAACGTACAAGAATATAACTCCATGGCTTGAAGTAAGTTTGTACCCTTATCTATTCCTATACAGACCGAACAATCACAACACATGTCAGATATCTGCAGGCTGCTGGAAAATGATGACAGAAAAGGGATACAGTGGTTACTCCCTAACACACCAGATTTTCTACATACAAATAGGATATAAGGTGAGGTAGTATGTACATATAGACCAATATACATACGGTCAGATTTGTTTTGTCTGGTTATAATGTCCTACAAGCGTTTGCGAAGATGGATTTATTGTTATAATCTCAGTCAATCATGGGCTGTATATGGTTCAGTTGAATTTTTTTCTCTAATTTGCGCCGTAAAAGGCCGTTTATGATAAAGTAATAACTAACGACGAGACAATACCAACCCTTAATAATAAGGTCGATGTTGGTGCGTTAAATGTGCAATAATACAGTTGGTTTTGTGAGGTGTTGCGAACTTGTCAGGTTTTACGTCCTTGCGCGAAAGCAGTCAGTTGCATTGGAATGTTATTATGCAGTACTGACGAAGAAAACACAAGTTGGTCAATAAATGCGCCGACCTCTGTTGGCATAACAGGAAAACCCATAAAAAAGCATTATACATATGAAACATTTAAATTGACATGTACCTTGTCATGTTTATATACAATACCATGAGAGGTCATTTACTGTATGGGACCGCTGACGTACACAAGTTACGTAATTATTCAGTCAGTAAAACAAGCCTGGACCAATGTGGAGGACAGTGGTCCAGGCTAAGATTGCCTTTCTCCGGACACGAGGATCGTAGGTTCGAATCCCTTGAGTAGCGGAATCTACCTTGCGACCTTTAATCCACACCCTGAGCTAGAACTGGTTATGGTCCAGGAAGCAGAATGGAGAGTGATTTATCTCAGTTTTAAGAACTGGTTTCACAATCGATGTAGAATAGATGAGTTAAAACTAAGTGAAACAAGCTCTTTAAATAACCTCATTCTCTAAGAAATGTTCACCCGAATTTGGTCGAATAGTACCCTGCATCTTCATCAACTCGATTAATCAAACGTTTTAAAGCATCCCATTCAGAATGTCGCTCAATGGCGGACAGTGGTCCAGGGGTAGAGCTTCGGCTTCAGAACACGATAATTGTAGGTTCGAATCAATAGCAAATAGCAAACTAAAACGAACTTGGGACTTTTCATTAATTCGCTTTCAGCGTGAATACTAGTTATGTATCAAAGGTTTAGAAAAGTGGTTTTAAAAAACTGACTAAATGCTTCATAATCGATAGAAGTTCTCCCCTGTATTTGATCAAATGACAACGTGAAGTGTGCATTTCGTCCCACAAACCCCCAATACGCAAGGACGAGTACTTAGTGCAGTCAGAATCAATTAGGGCCATCCTTACACATAATTATCAGGTTTTACCGAAGATGGCGTCGCCTGATATCCCGAGAGAGGGCGCTGCAGCGATCGCGAACCAAGTGCCCGGATTACGAACGGCTGTGCGGAAGGTCTGGTTCGGGCATTACATTACGGGAAGTCTTAAAAGATTAGTCGCGAAAACTCCCCGGACGCGTGAACTGAATAATGGCTTATAAACGAGAAATTTATCAGAGACTCGCGTCCATAATGTTATAGTGTGCGTGTGGTAGGGAAGGGGGTCATGCAATGGGTGCTTATGGTCTCTTTATATAAACCGTTTTACCGTTCACCGTTTTAGTACAGGATAAATGTCTAACCCTGTGACTCTCACGGCTTTCTTTGATCCACCAGTTCTAGGCTTGGGCTCTGACTTGCCAAAAGAAACTCCCACGAAACTAAAAGTATCGATGAGGCTCGAAACTGGGACCCCCGAGTGCACCACCTTAGCCACTGAGCCAAGCAGGACCCATATTTATGTACTCATTTGCTTGACCTTTATATTATGTCAATAGTACACCTTTCTCGTTACGATGAACTTTCACCCATTCATGTTTTATTGGCAATGCAATCGTCGAGTAACCCATTAAAATATCTTTTTGCGTTCAAATGATTCTCCAACATCCAACAATAATGATCCGGGCGGTGATTGTAATTATTCATTTTACATAGAATGTGGAGTACGATATTATATCTACATTATACAAACTCGCACATGTATATGATTCCTTGATACATAAACAGTTGTCGCAACGAGAATAGAAACATAGTTCGTAAAGTAACCCTATTATACATGGAAATGAAAAACTACAACCTTCGCAGTCTAATGCCGACGTTTTAAGCAAGTAGCTCTTCAATCCTTTGTCCTCGGTCTAACGCCCAGTAACGATTCCCTAGATGCTGTAGGACTGAGATTTTCTATCTATAGGTCTCCAAACGGACTTTGCCTAAACATAGACTGTCCGCCAAGACTTAAGTTGTTTAAATCTTACTGCAATGGGCGCAGTTGGGAATTCGGTAATAACGGCTACTGGAAACGGAAAATGTTATTTGTGAGGTTCAACAAAGCGCTCCCTCATATCACTTAAGTTATCAGACAGCTTAAACCTAATTATGATAAAAAGCACATATTTCTCACAATAAAATCATCTCCAATCGAGGGTTTGGTGCATTGCTACAGTAGGGGATTCACGTTTGTGAAGGACTTACTGTGGTATTGCGTTGAACCCTTCTAATTATTGTGACAAAATGCATCAGTTCTTTTCTTTAAAGGCACATGAAAGAATATGCGTACAAATAAATTACTGAAAAATATATTTAGTTCTTTTATTATGTTCATAAAAGTCTTGAAATATAATTTATGAATGCTCTGAGGCCCCATTTGATAAACTCCTTTAACATATGTTATTTTGTGGTTGAAAGATAGTTGTCTCCAGTTCAATCATGTTTATCAACAATCTGTTTGATTCCATATTCAAAATAGCGAATTCTGTTTGATCGGTTAAAAGATTTGTGTATCACGTGACTAGGTAAGAGGTGAAGAATCTGGCAATCTGAATTATTAAACTGGCTAATCTGGGTTAATACTCGTTGACTTTCGTGGTTTAGTTATGCTGATGATGTTTTTATTGGTGATAATTATTTGAATCTGACCAAAAGTTTACCAAATGATATCGTTTGACATATAGCATTAGTCTCCTTGCATAAGCTTTAAAGTATCACTCTAGTTTTCGTTTGATGCTCTGCATATAAGTATAAACACACATTTCCCCGTCCGTTGTAGATGGGTTGCGCCCAGGAGATGGACGAACAGCGGGTACTGGCGGGCCAGGCGCCCCCTGGTGAGATGGTGAACATGTTCTGTGCTGCCGTCTATCTCGAGGCCAAGGCCATTAAACAACAAGGGTTCCCTCCCCTGAAACAGGACCTGTTCATGGAACAAGGTAAGTCAACTTGTGTGTGTTTGTCTGTTTGTTTAATTTGTTTGTCTGTTTGTTTAATTTGTTTGTTTGTTTGTTTAATTTGTTGGTTAGTTATGTTTGTGAATCGCAGTAAAAGTGTTTTAGTTACATCGCTGCGTTTGGCTTTGTATATTTCTATATCAGTTCATCATTGTAAAATCCAGAGCTAAACTTGCGTTTTGGTACCTAATGCCAACCAACCAACCCAATAAGGCTTGCCTATAGGTTACCTAAATGGCTCGTTAGATATAGATATGCGCTATTACAAACATCTCCGGCTTTGAATTACACACACACACGAGAATGAAATTCGATTACACGGGAAACCTCGCCCTGATGGGATCTCGATGGATACAAGTAGCTTAATAAGAACTCCCTGTGATGTAATACACGGACAACCTTGACATATTATGTGAACTTTGACAAATATCGGAGAGATCATAAAAAATGGCAAAAACTGAAAACAACGCGACATGGAGCCAAATAGACAATCTTTACGTATAGTGTGCGCTTTCAGCTTCAGTCAACAAATGTTATATCTTTAAGAAGAAGGCTTTCACTTTAAATCGAATCGCTCCTGACACACTACAATGCCTAACCTCCTCCATCTTAGAAGAAGAGAAACACTCATTAAGATTGACAGTGACAAAATACCTAGATCTTTAGATTCTGTTGTATGACTCGCACTGTGAAAAAAGAATGCTAAAAACCCTGTACAACACAAATTTACAACTCATTAGGTATATATATCATCAGATTCGCTAATGAAACCAAGCGATATATAAAATAATGGAATCTGTATGAAATAACGACTAAGTTATCTCATTATTTCGAGTAAGTTAGTCGAAATAACGACTTAGTTACCTCGTTATTTCGAGTTAGTATGTCTAAATAACGACTTAATTTTTCGTTATTTCGACTTACTAACTTGGAATAACGAGAAAAAAAATCATGTGACCTCTATGCCACCGTAGAACTTTAAAAAGAACTTTTTTTTTCAGCGGCCCTTTGTGGCATGATGGGATTCCGCTGGTTCTTCTCTCCGGAATGGCTCGAGACGATTCTACAGTGGCAGGACAAGGGAACCGGCTGTTTCAAAGGGAGGGCACTCTTGGAGACACAAGTCGGTAAGTATCACAAGAGTTATTTGCCCAAAGTTCTCTTTTTAAAAACCAATATTTGATAAACCGAACAATTCTCAACAAAAATCGGATGTTTCATTGTAACATAATTAATATGTATCACGAGCCTCAATTATGATACTATTTTTGATATATCTATTTTCAACCTCTTCTGTGTAGTATTTTTTTACGTGCTTGATTGTTGATTCTGTCAGCCCATCAAACTTACGGAAGAAAGGTGCATTTTGGCATCATGACTATGTACCCCTCGAAGAATTTAAGAATGAACATGCATATCTAAAAACAGTTTCGTCCTTTTATTGAATGAATGACGGAATACAGCTCTGATGATCCAAGCTGTAACTGTGTGTTACAGATTGAAACAGCTACGTCTGGATTATTTGGACTAGACGGAATGGATATTTTAAGGCCCATAGACAACTTTAGTTTCGGCATTCTTAAGCCAAAAAGCATCATAAGCACAATCGACAGCGGAGCTTTCTTAGAATACAGGGTACCGTTTTACTAAACAACTTACGGAAAATGTTTGCGTAAGTCATAATTTATAAACATGGATAGTATCTTCAATGAAAATACAATGTTGCAATGTGGCACTTCATTGGAAGCGTCTCGGAGAGACGATTCCAATGATGTGTCACTTTGCAATATTGCTTCGTCCAATATTGAAATAAGAGGAATTGTTGTTTTAGACTTACGCAAATCTTAAGCGTAAACTGTTTAGTAAAACGGTACCCAGGCGTCTTAGTTTCGAATCTTGACAAGGTATTTTCTGGTGTTTTCCGATGTCAATGCATAATCAATTATGCATTTATCAACATTGATTTATCATGTTCATTTGAGAGAACAGTCAGCGACTTGTTAAGTGTAATGCACAGTACTGGTGAGAAAATACAAAGAACATAGATAGGTGCGCTGAGAGCAACGATATCACTGAAATAGGCTTGAAAAACTTTGCTCTCAAAATCCAACCAACCTTCTGTTGTCAAGCAAAATCTCCCTCGTACACGCTCCTTTTCTATTACTCAAATTTTGACGTGAGAGGATAAAGATATTAATGAGCATTGATCTAACGGGATATACCGAGATTAAGGCAGAAATTCAGACTTTATTCTTATCCATAATTTTCGAATTAGGTTAATACCTTTCAAATTTAAGAGAAGTTTAGTAACTTAAAGCTGATAATCTATTTCAAAACTTTAATATCGTATTGGATGCTGTCATCCATTCAATTTAAACTCATCAACGGGCGACAACTCAATCATCAGATCGTCAGAGCCTTGGTAAAGTGTCCACCAAAAGCACATCATGCATCAAGGAAGGAATCAAGTACCAGACGCTAACTACTTAAATGTGGAACCTTTATTCGTATCTTCATTACGTGGCATTCTGATTAATGGGATGACATTACGTACTTGAAGTCAGATCCATGTTGAAATTATTTCATTATTCCAGATGAAACCGTCATATAAGTGAAAAATATATTAAAATAAGGCGTATAACCTAAAACAAAACGCCCATTTGTTATCTAAATATGGCAAAGAAAAGGGGCATCTAGATGATACGCCAGATGATTTTGAGTGAACGTCAATGGATGTTCCTCAGGTGTACTTTTGGAAAAGTCCCTTTAAGCAAATGCAATTTTGCTTGTATGAAATATTCCCTATTGCTTTTACTTCATTTAGTTAGCGGGAATAATAAAACTTTGCAGTGTCGAAGTTGTAATAGAGCAGGATAGGGTATCTTTGAATCTGATTTCTTTGCTGCAGAGTATTTTTCACAGCGCAAAACTTTAAATATAGATATAATTTGGTTACACAAGAAACATGAAAAGGAGAACTGTCACTGTAATTGAACCGAACAATGTTTGAACAGTGCTTACTCAAAACCAAACAATCTAAAGAAGAAGTAGAAAAATAGTAACAACAGTAACAACAACATACAAACAAACGTGAATAATCATGTATGAATAATTGCCGAAACAAAACTGAAGTAGGGCATGCGCAACGTTTAGAGACGTTAAAACAAAGATAAAATGGTTATCTATCGATTTGTTAGCAATTCAAAGGTAATGCATGGATTACGTTAAAGTCCACATGGATAAGTGAATGTCACTAGGCTAGCTATTGTCAATACATCAAACCCTGTGATGACCCCGGGTAAGTGGGGGCTGTGTTATGAGAAAAGGATCATTACAACGGCGAAGTCTTCTTTGGGCATTTGTCTATTACCTTTGTTGCAGGATGGAAAATGAAAGTTGAAGACGAAAAAAAAGAAAAAAAAGCGATCGGAAAATCAGCTTAGTTCGATTGCTGGAATATCTTTATAGAGCATTAAACATGGAGACATTCCATGAGGAAATAACAAACAGTGTTTACTTAGTATGCACAATCTTCTATTTTCGATGCAATGCATCTATGTAAAATGGAGTCGTGTGTTAATTTCATGTATATTTTAGTTTGTAATTTGGTCGGTTTTGGGTGGACTTTTCTCTAGGGATTGGGTATGTCACTTGACCCAATATGTTGAGTTGCAGACATATTAGACAAACTACAGAATTATCAAGCAAATTTTCACGTATCTTTGACCGACATTCCTGTTATGGCTTGTTTGTTTATATAAACCATGTTCTCTGAGAAAGCTTATGCATATGTCAATCAGCATTTAGGAATGTACCCCTTCCATATTATCTTTTTTCGTATTCACTTTACGACATCTTCTTGTATTATTCTGATTAATTAAATACAATATTTGAAAATCTTGTTTTATTCTTGTTTTACCTAAAGAATTATGATTAAAACAGTGTTTTCTTTCCAAAGATTCATTCTGTACTGCCAAGAACTTTTGCAAATGTTTGTCCACATTTTGCCTGTAAGATTAAAGGCACATAAAAGGAGATTAATGCTATATCAAACTATTTTATTTGGTAAACGTTTGGTCCGATTAAGTTAGATATCACAAAAAAAAAACATCAGCAAAACTTGAACGTGAAAGTCTACCAGAAATAACCTAGATTAGCAAGTTTAATAAGTCAGATTGCCTCATTCTTCACCTCTGACATTGACAGTTGATTCACAAACATTTGAATCGACCAATCAGGATTCTTTATTTTGAATATGTAAACAAACAGGTTGTTGATAAACATGATTGAATTAGAGACAATTGTATTTCAAGCACAAAATAACTTATTTTAAAGGAATCTTTTTAATAAGGTCTAAATGCATTTGTAAATTAATTATCATGACTTTTATGAACATAATAAAAGAACTCCATTTTTCCAGTTATTCATTTGTACTTATCTCCTTTGGTGTGCCTTATATATTTTCAAGGGTTAATGGGTTAATGGTTAATGAAAGAAACAATTTTATCAAATTTTGTAATTGTTTAGGATATGTAGACATTACTCATGTAAGCTTATGTTTATCTTACAGCATTTTTTTTATTCTTTTTTCAAATTGAAATATTTTCAATACGATTCGATTTGTTGTCAGTAAATAATTTGAGAAAAAAGGTAGAAAAAGGAAACGAAATATTTCTTTGTATCTCTTCACTAATGGAATGTCGATGGTTCTTGTCGGCTTGACCATACATTAGTAAGTGTAGTTAATCACGGGGTCTATCCCATGTATAATGAGCGGAAGATGACAATTTAAATAAAAAGATGTTGATGCAATATAAAACCCCAAAGAAACAAACAAATCAATCGAATTAAAATGCAATTATCTCCTTCCTCTAAGGCACACTTTGTAATCAAAATCGTTACCCTAGACTGACAGGTCTGGTCCCTAACATGGTACTGTAAGAAATAAAGATAGAACAATACAAGAGTGTCGATTCAAAGTCACAAACAAGTGCTAGTGATAAGGCGAGAGAACACGTGAAATAACTCATTTATTATTAAAAATGAGGTAATATCAGAAAAAAAGCAAACACAAATATCAATTACTACACATATTCCAAATGATCCAGACGTAGATATAAACATTCAACGTGTAATATGAATACAGCTTGTATCATCCGAGTTATATTCTACACACTCTTATCTCTCTCCAGACTACAGACCGGAACTTGGAGTAAAACGAGAAGTGAAACGAGATGTCCGCGCGGGACGAGATCTTGAACGAGATGTGAAACGAGATGCGAAACGAGATGTGAAACGAGATGTTCGCGCTGAACGAGATCTTGAACGAGATGTGAAACGAGATGTCCGTGTGAAGCGAGAGGAGCGATTACTCGACCAGGGGTGCCTGTGTCACAGAACGACTGTGGCCGCCAGTGCCTTGACCATGTACGTGAGGTACATCGTGGAGTTTGAACGGATGGTCTTCGAGAAGAGCCAACAACAACAACAGTAGATGGATACGGGTATCCAACAACAACAACAATACTAATAACGACAACAAAGGTAGATGGATATGGGAATCTAACAACAACTTCAACAATAACAACACCAATAATAATAATGATGGTAATAATAATAACAACAACAACCAAACCATCATAACAACAACACTTCCTGGGTGGATGTTTTTTCTAATATTCAAAGATCTGGTTAACTCGATCGATCCAAGCCATAACTGTGGAATGAAATATCTACGCGTCTGGGTCATTCGGACCAAGATCTGATATTGTCGCCGTTGTTATAATCGTGTCGGGCGTTATTTTTGTCATTTACAATTTTATGATAATATTTATATTATTCTATCGGGGCATACAATCATAAGTTCGGTCTTGTTACAGGTTCGGTCTTGTAGCATAAATCCTTGGTTGTTTTGCATCGTTAGGTAGAATACACATAATCCGCTATTTTGGAACTCATTTTGTCGTCGGCTTACTTTGGTCGTTCTCGGTATACATCCGTCTGGTCCGGAACAATTCCGACCAATGCGAATAGTTCCGGCCTCGAATGAGATTCAAAATGGCGGATTGTTGATATTCTACTTTAAGCACTTGTTTCGAAGTGTTTATTTATCAAAACACTAAATAAATGAATTCTCGAGAGATATGTATTTTATTATTAAGATTAATTATAACCAATACAAACACAATGAACTGTGCTAAAATATATTGTTCTACATTAAATAATGTTACCTATATAGATGTTTAGATTTATGCTTTTTGTGATTTGATATGTCGTTAACATGTTCATGTATTGTGAATGCATACTGATGGACGGTTGATGGTGGTACAGGTGTAATTTTTCTGATGTATCTCGGACATACATCCGCTCACGAAGAATGCAGTGGTATTCCGAATGCATTTCGGAATTTTCTTCTAATATCGTACGCGATTAATCGTCCAAAACGCTGCGAAGCTTTAACATGGGTATCATCTCAAAGTTTACTATAGAATTACTAGTCATACCTCGCAAAAACAACAACAACAACAACAACAACAACAACAACAACAATTAGTTGTTAACAGGTAACACTAGAATTTGATAACAACAGAAAAAAGGAACAAAACATCCATAAAAGTAAGTCGGTCACAAACATCGCATTTAATGTGCTTTGTCCAAAATAGAATAAAATGAGGAAAAAAATGAAAGAGACAAAAAGGAAGAACCGAATCATACTTTGGTCACGTTCATATGGACACTGACGAATACACAATACCCTTTCAATACGGTGAATAATTCATTATAGTTAGGCAATATTACGTCTGTTACTGTTATTATGTAATAATACTAAAAGCCCCGTCTCATTCAGCGTTAGTGCATTATTTGGTTACGTTTTGTACGTCATCATTTTGGGAGCATTTAATGGTCGTCCCTATACCCCAAAACTTAAAGTCGAGGAAGGCTCCCGAAACACAGACCCTTCACAAAATAGGAAAATTGGGGCTAGTTTAAGTATCTTGGGCTATCGATCGATCACCAGGCGGGCATGAATTTAGAGTTTCTGTCTCGTTAATATACAAATACCATAATTGATAGTATTGGCATCATTTGTTATTTCTCCATTTGTCACCATGGTTTCTTCAAGTTATCTCAAACACTCATGATAAAATGAGTTTATATGAATGACTGGTATACAGTATTATGATATAAAAGAGGTTATGTCTTTGCACAATTTCAGTTTTTATTACTGCTTTTTTTCATATATGGGTTTTACATCACATCAACATTATTTCAGTTATGAAGCGATGCCCGACTCTTAATGATGGAGGAAGACCCCATACTCAACTGCCTATAAGGGCTGGACAAGGCGGGTAGAACCATCGGCATTCCGTAAGTCAGTCGGGAGACTGCATCTCATGAAAATCCATATCCCTCTCAGGATTTGAACCCACGCGGAGAGGGGCCATGTGATTTCAAGTTCTGTACACTAACCACTAGGATATATAACTGCTTACCTTGGATTCAACAGTACCTCGTAGTAATAAGTATGATGTATATGTACGTCTTTGCGGACAGATATCGTTGTTGAATCATCTCAAAAGGCCAAGCCTAGTTCAACCCTTTCCCTTGTTATTGATTCACTGTGTCAGCATATAGTTTTTACCCCTGGACATAAATGTGTCCTTAACCCTTTACCAAACAATAACGACATTTGACCAGTTTGTTTCAGGAGATTCTGGAAAACATTGTGGAAGAAAGGGGAAATTGCTTTTAACGAGCAATTTCTCGTTTTCCCACAATGTTTTCTCCCCGAAAATATGATTATTTTGCACTGTCATCACATTTTGAAATGTCACCTGCAAACTCTTTCAATATGGGACAGTCGAAAATATTACGTTTGGTAAAGGTTTGATAAATGTAAAATACCTTTGAGTCTATGTTTGTTGCAAGTGTTACACTTATCTTTCTATAAAGCTCGAGAGTATAGTGAGAAAAGTTTGCATTCATCGAAGTATAAAACTTTGGCAAGCATGACAAACACGTTGACCTACCTGACTGCCGACCGTAAGCGTGTAAAATAATGTAAGTTTAGTTTCAGGTTATTTTTTACATCGATTGTGAAACAGATTCTTACAACCTAGATAAATCTCTCTCGATTCTGCTTCCTGGATCATAACCAGTACTCGCACCTTATATGGATAAATGAAAGGTCGCAAGATAGATCCAGCCACTCACGGGATTCGAACTCACGGCCCTCGTGTCCCGAGGCCGACGCTCTACCCCTGGACCACTGTCCTCCAAACAATGCAAGTATGTGGGTTCAATGAATAATAAATTGCAACGTAAGCAGGTATAGGAATGTAGGTATATAGGTTCGATAAATAATGCAGTGTAAAGCCGGGGAAATGATTTGACCTGGGTCATCTATAATGCATGCGAAGCACTCTTTAAGTGATTCCTTTTCCTTTCCTTTACCTTATTTGTTTTTTACTTCGATTGTGGAGGATACTTAACCTTTTCCCAAACAACAAATTCTGGACTGTCCCAAATTGAAAGAGTTTGCAGACGACATGTGATGAAATTGAAAAATATTCTTCAGATAAAGCAGAAAACCTTTTGGGAAAAGGGAAAATTACTCGTTACGAGCAATTTCTCCTTTTCGCACAATGTTTTCTAGAGTCTTCTGCAACACAGTGGTCAAATGTCGTTATTGTTTGGGAAAGGGTTAAAGCTTGTTCAGAGCCACTCTCGATGACTGCTTCCAGGATACTAAACCAGTTCTCGCGCCTATTCGTTGGTTAGTCCCGGAAATTTTCACCCCGCCGAACGGGGATTCGAACCCGGGACCCTCGGTACAAGAGGCCGACGCTCTAACCCTAACCCTGTAATGAAATAACTGGTTTGACCCTGTTGAAGTCACGTGATACGAGAAATAAGAAACCGACCAATCGTTCTTGTATTCTTGTATTATTGTATTCTTGTATTCCTGTAGAGGAATTAAAACCATAGTCACATTTGACTTAGAGGAATTTAAAGCACAGCAATGTTATCACACTATATTGAGGAAGGTTCCATATGTCAAAAGAAGGTCCTGTATTGTTGGGGTAAAGTATTACAATGATTTCAGAATTTCTTACAGATGACTCACAAATCTGATTTCAGCATGTATTGAGAACCCATTTCTTCATAAAAACTGTCCTTTACACATCTGCTGAAGTCAATAGACAGCATTGTGATATAAATTATGAATTGCTACTAATGAGAAATGTGCGTCATTCCATAACCCCCGCAAAAAAAAAAGAAAAAAATGTATGCTGATTTGTCCTCTACTGCTGCTGTTAATTTAGACCCAGAAAACAATTTCTAATGAGGGAGGGGAATTGAGTGTGCTACAGAAACACACTGTTGGAGACTATACGGAGAACCGGTATTTATGTACCTATCTAAACCGTCACTACTGCGCGTCCGTATTTACATTGGGGGACGAGCAAGACAGTTGATGAGATAATGCGGTCGTATAAAAAGCTTGTAATACCGTAACTCGGATGATCCAAGCTGTAACAGAATAGAATATCTACGTCTGGATCATTCGGACTAGTTATACCGCATCAGTTGGATAACAGAGATGTTCCGATTATACAAGAAAACGAAGCGACTTGTTCTGGTGCTATGCGTAACGGTTTGCATAATGACAAGGATTGTTCTGCATTTCCGAGGTAGGTTGTTTGAGTTGTGTCTGTCTTATTGTTGTTTAGCATTTAGTACAGTGCTCAGATAAATTGCTGTTGTTATTTTTGTTTCAGATATTTTTATGTGTTAATATTGGTGCATATGAATAAACGAAATATTTATTCTGAGTGCAAATAGGGATATAATATAAACAATTAGAATGGCAATGAAGTAAGAAAAATAAAAATGGGATTTTTATAGGGAGAGGAACAGCGTAATTTTAACGTTCATTGGTATATAAAAGAAGTAATTTAAATTGTAATGGAAAAGGAAACGTGTAATGAAGGTGATTATGGGGAGAAAAAAGAAAATACTTGTGATGGTCATGGATTTTTTAAGCTATATCTCAATTTCGTTAAAAAAATAATGCAACAGTGTTAAACTAAAAGGCAACATATCTCTTCCATTTGTTTAAAAAGGAGTTTTGGCGTTTAAGTTTTAAATTGACTATATCTTAATAAATTGGGCACTGTTCATCATTTACAAGGCGGAATTTACCAAAAGCCTTTATTTCGTAATAATCTGAAAGAATGGTATATACATGCAGTAATAGATTTAAGAGTTCTTTAATTCAAACCACCTTAAGAAAGCACTGTTTTTCCATCGCTAAGTACAAGTTTGAAATACTGGATGCTTTGTACTTCAATTGTCTGATGAATTTGTTTCCATTGTTACTAAGTAATTTTTCTGTGTCACATCATATTTTACGTGATCAGAGCATCTAATTATTTTTTCCAGATATTCCTAATTTGGTGAAAAACACAATTTCCCCGAAATAAGTGACTATCTTAAAACGATACCTTAAGTGTTCAATCAGTCAGCCGATAAACTTAATCTCAATATCAAAAGCTATCGGTTTTTAAAATGCATATTTCAAATTGCATGTTAAAATCTTGTTTGTTGTGTCCTGGGCCCAGAGTTAGGTTTAATACCTTTATTAATCAGTGCGTGTTTATCTTTTACTTTCAGGTGTTGACAAGACAAATCCTGAGTCGGATTATGCTAACAGCTTTAAACGGCTCTTATATCTCGACAAGGTAAACAAAAGGTTTATTTTGCTTGGGTTAACTTCGTTTTCAACAGATTTCCGTTACACCACGGTGCATCATCGATTCATAGCGTTATGATTCGTTTTTTTTTCTGGCGTCCCAGTAGTTACATGTATTCCAAATACACAGAGCATTTTGGACTACCGATGAACTTTGGTGTTTGGTATAGCACAGTGTTATGATTGAACCTACGACCTTTCAAACCTTTTGTCTAAATAGTTAGATACATCCAAGATATGTTGAATGTGTGTTTGCTCGAACTGCAACTGTAATCTGAGGTTTGAGAAACAGACATTTAGACACGTGAATTATATAAACTGATTTCAAAGCTTGGCACTTGCATGTTGGAAATTCATCCGATCTTAAAATGGCTACTCGCTGAAGGCCACTGTAATTAGGGAAATGACAATAATACTACACGGTCTTTTGACGGCAAACGGCAAACGAAATCATATTACACGTTCAATGACCATTCATTTTACTTTGTTAGATAGTTTCTAGAAAAGGCCAAATTGTTATATCCTTTGTTGTGTTTTGCAAGACACGCAGTATGTCTTTCATTTTGACTCGGCTTGAATTTTCGAATTGGACAGCTTAAAAGATCGGGATGACATAAATAAACCGGAATACTTAACGCACGCATAACATGTTTAAACGTTTTGAAAAATACAATGTTTGGGCTGTTTACAGATTGAAACTTACAGGATGAACTTAACGTTTTCAATGAATTGCAAAAAATTTGCTTGCTTTTTTATTTGATTTATTCACAACACAATCATTCCGAATGCAGTTCTCTTTGGTCTCGTACCTGTGACGGAGAAATTCAAGGTCGTAGTACCAATTAGTAATTTTGAGTTTCGACTTCTAATGCATAGATTTGCTAGAAAGAGATGAGCTGGTAGAACACCGATGAATTTCCTGTATAGATGCTTGCCTGTGATGCTCTCAAATTCTGTTTTGATTGCTAATTGTAGGACTATTTGTCTTTTGATGTATGAATTCAAATGCCGGTACCTCGGCCAGATTTAACAGTTTATGCACTGATTTTCGGACAGTTCTAGTACACTTTGCTCCGTAGAAAAAACAATGAGACGATTGAGGGGTTCATTTTATTATAGTGTTTGAGGGTCAAATGGACCGATTGATATTTCGGTATATAGCTAAGGCTAATTTTTTTCTCTACTCAGCAGATTTTGAAAATACCTGATTTAACATTCGAGGCCATGGGAAATCAAGATCTCAAAAGTAACAGGTGTATGACCCTTTTCAGAGAGATGTATCCGGAGACCGACGCAGCACAGTTCTCCAATCCCATGGTTACACACTCGCCGAGAGACTGAGGAAACGCTGCCTTGCCGTCGATAACACCACCTACTCATTGGAGTACATCCGGTTAAACATGATGTACCAGTCAACTTCCGGTGACCTTCAACTCTGTCCCATCTGGAAGGCTGGTTCCACGTTCCTCAAGCGCCTCTTTTTAATGAGTAACAACAAGGGAGACTACTCTAACGCCTCCACGCCGTTCGATATCTCGTTCTCGGCGAAATACGCACCGGTCAGTGTGTTTATGTCGAACCTCCCCGACACTAAAAGATTCGTTTTCGTGCGCGACCCGTATAAACGGATACTCTCAAGCTATATCGATAAACTGTTCGCGCCAAATCCGGTTTATTGGAGAATCGTCGGAACCCGGGCTATACAACTAGTCAGACCGGATCCGGACCCACTGAGTTTAAAATGCGGACACGATCTGATGTTTGCCGAATACGTTAAATACATCATAGTAGCGATGACCCCTGGGAATACCTTCCGAGCCACACCCGATATGCATTTCCAGCAGGGGACGAAACTCTGTAAACCTTGTTACGCGAAATACGACTTTGTTGGGAAATTAGAAACTTTCCAAACCGACGTCTTTGAGCTCATGGATCGTATGAACATGACGAAAACGAAAGATCTTTTGACCAACAATTTGGATGAACTAACAGCCGATGATGCTATACGAGACACGTTAAGTCAGCCGTTTGACGAGATATTCAGAGACAGACTGAAAGGCTGTATCAGCTTTAAGGAGGCATTAAGACGTGCTTGGACGAAGCTCCAAATGCGAGGATTTGTTGGCAGACAAACACTTGACAAGAACGTAAACGCCGATAATATAACACAAGATCAACTGATAGAGCTGGCCAGAGAGGCGCGTAAAGTTTCTACAGTTAGTGAAAGGAGGGAATTGAAGAGGGAGTATCTAAAAAGCTTCTATAAAACCATAAGTGCGAACGATTTAAAAAGGATCCGAGAACTTTATGCCGATGACTTCGTACTATTCGAATATAATGAAAGACCTGATTATATATATGCAGGAAGATAAACAAGATAATAGCGTGAGACCTGATTATATATATGCAGGAAGATAAACAAGATAATAGCGTGAGACCTGATTATATATATGCAGGAGGATAAACAAGATGAACTAGTGTGAGACCTGATTATATATATGCAGGAAGATAAACAAGATAATAGCGTGAGACTATTTGTCCTATTGTAGACTAAAGACCTGATTATATATATGCAGGAAGATAAACAAGATAATAGCGTGAGACTATTTGTCCTATTGTAGACTAAAGACCTGATTATATATATGCAGGAAGATAAACAAGATAACAATGTGAGACACTTTGTCCTATTGTACAATACTTGTTACAAGTTCCTGATTCACAAGCATACATTTTACATAGGAGCAAAAGGCAATGTGTGCGAATGATTCCTACTTCTTGATTAACCAGCTTTAGTCTAAAAAATAAAACGGAACTGGATCGAAATTCAGTATAGGACTAAAGTTTTTGATTAGCGCATAAAGCATGCGATTTTTTAATGCAAATGGACTTGTGCATGATTGTTGCATACTAAAGTATAAAGTGAAAAAATGACAAACAATACGAAGTTTACAAAAAAGGAAATTCTATTTAATATAATTTTTCAAAGCAGGATACAAATGAAGAATACTCCCATTTAGAGAAATAAGAATAGAATGTTTATATTTGACAACTTTACAAAACACATAATGCATTTTTTAGACAGCAGCAGCAGCTTTATATATTTAGAATGTGTTAAGAAAAGCTATTAAAACTTGAAATACATCTTCTCGAAAGAAGGAATGGATAAATTTAGATATATTAATTTCAAGGGATTGGTGCAAAATGTTGCTAACTTGTAAACCATATGTAATGGACTCGTATATAGTCTGCTGTGGGACACTAACCAAAACTTGTAAGCATAACAAAAACGTAATCAAATATGATACTCAATAAAAAGGCAATTAGAAACTGTTCATCTTGACATTTGGCAAGTCACTCAAGAGCCCTAGCTAGCACTGGTGGATACAGGAAAGTCGTAATATAACTGGAATATTCTTGATACGGCGTAACACACCATAATGAAAACACCAATCGGGTTAGTTTGCCATCATTTTTATTTGAGCACGTATATGTCTTTTGTGACTTGCTTTGTTTAAGCACGTGTATAAAGAAGCATTGTTTTCACCACATCAATCAAACCGTAAAATCAGAAACTAAACACTTATATTATTAGTATTTTCATGAATTTTAGAATAATGAGTACATTATGACACATATAATAGCAGGTATAAATGTCACGCGAAATGGCACACATGAATGGCACATAAATGTCACATTTTCATGACACACAAAATGGCAGATATAAACGACACATGTTAATGGCACATATTGATGGCACACGAAATGGTACATGTAAATGATATTGGATTAGAATAATGCAAAAATCAACACGAGAGACATGGTCACGAAAACCCATGACAATGTTGCAGGCTTGGTTGCGGAGCCAACAATGTCAATGTCCATCTTTATAACTCTACTGTTACGACTTGAAACTGGAGATCTGAAATGATAGATATGTGTTTTATTTACGTGTAAAGGCAACATTTCTTATATACCATACACTTCAATTACAGCTGTATAGTCCGAGGAGGAAATGAAAACAGGTTTTGTGAGAAATGCCAATTTCTACAAGTAAGTTAATCTACAACACAATGCCACAACTAACGAAAATTGTTAATAATACACTAGAGAGCTATGTGTAATTTTTTTTCATCAAGTACATTTTGACTTTCTTCGAGTAATATCAAATTTTAGCTAATTCTTATTCTTTCTTGGGTTATCGAGAAATATCAGCAGATAACTCTCCGATATTTCCATCATTACTTCAATACTTCTTTGCTAACGATTAGAAATTATGAATTGTACGAACGTCTTCACACATACTTTATGAATATATTGTGTAAGCTATAAACAAGTCTTTTTCTGTTAAATGCTGAATAAAATTATGTTATGTATGTTTTGTAAATAATTTAGCGACTGGCCCAAATTGAAAACAGGCCCAAATCATAATTACTTAAAATGAAAAGAAAACAATAACAAAAACTAACAGTACTTTAAATGCACTTTTCTTCTTGTTTCAACCATTGTGATAAAAGGAGGAATTTGCCCTTTCAAAATCACTACAGCTTAATATTTAGAACATCACTAAACCAGGATCGGAGCATGATGGTTGGAGTCTCCTCGGGTAGAATTACTTCGTTCCCTTGGATTTCAGACCAATAACGTGACAACAAATACAGTTTAATGAAGCTGCTTAGAACAATCATTAAAACAGATCACGCCCCTACCTGGATCGGAGCATGATGGTTGAAGTTTCATCGGGTAAAACTACTTCGTTCCCTTGGATTTCAGACCAATATTGGCCCCCACTCGTACTGTATTCTACAGGATGGTTCGGGAATCGGGTGTTAACCTTAAGGACATTCTTTTCAAGCCTGCAACGAAAAGATTCCATCCTTAAAGCTGCTTTGTCACAGATGAAGTTTAAAAGTCAAAATGAATGACTTTGCATTTTTAAGGATATACAATTAAAATAACTTATTGAAAGCGTAATTTATTTAAGGAAGCTTTTTTCAAGCCCGAACTGAGGGAATAGACTTTAACACACTACTTCGACATTTATTAACTACTTGAGTCATACCAAAAAGGAGTTAATTGTCGGTTTAGTTCTAGGTAACCGCTATATCTGGTGGGAAAAACGGTTTCACAGAAATAGACGACCGATTGACTTATTAATCATAATTATAAAACTGGACAATAGTAATGACATATTGAAGGAATTCACTTACTTCGCCCCTGGGGGTGGTACCCTGTAAGACACATTATGCCGATCTAAGCGAGGTAACTCCTTCTCCCCCAACAGCTCTATGAAGGAATCACAGTCCCGATTGCGGAGGTTGTTCCGTGTGTCTATATTGGAGATGTCTTCCCAGGGTGCTTTGTGCCAGGCCCGTTCTGCGAGCGCCAAAATGCGCGGGAAACCCATGTGATGCCATTGTTCCTCGGTCCTCATGCTCTCACTGAACATAACACCTTGCATACCTAGAATAATAAAAGCTTGAACCCATTACCAAACAATAACGACATTTGACCAGATTGTTGCTGACGCCTCTGAAAAACGTTGTGGGAAAAGGAGAAATTGCTCTTAACAAGCAGTTTCTCCTTTTCCTACAAGGTTTTCTGCCCTATCATTAGATTGTTTTTAATTTCATCGGATTTAGAAATGTTGTCTGCAAACTCTTTCAATTGAAATAGTCGAACATTTTGCGTTTGGTAAAGGGTTGAAATAGTCTAGTTGTGGAATATCTGCTAACACTAATTTGCTTTTGTCATAATATGTCTTCAGATTATCAACAAAATTGTTCTGCTGTCCTCAGGCACTTACTGAACGTTACGCCTTGCATGCCTCGAATAATAACGTCTTTTAATTAGCTTTTCTTGTAGAATGTTTGCTAACAATAGTTTCTTTTGCCATAGAATGTCTTCAAGTTCTCAACAAAATTGTTCTTCGGTCCTCATGCTCTAACTGAAGATAACACTTTGCATTCCTGGAATAATAACTTCTTAAATACTTGCTTCCATTTTTTTAGTCGATAGATTATCAACAATAAAGGGTATGCATGTCTTCTTTACATACTCAAGGTTCACGTTGCAATATGTCAAAATCTTCCAATGAACAAAGCCTTGATACATACTACCGTATCTTGTATATATAACGTTTAAATTAAGAATTCAACGTTGCAATATGATTATTAATTGTCAGGCGAAATTGTTTTTCATACTAATTACTTTCGTTTTCTTATTTCTTTTCACTATGTCTGAAACATCATTACCCATAAAGAAAAATGTAGATATCAATCCCCCCCCCCATGTTTTATTCAACAGTTTGTCGCTAATTATGTCCAGCTTAACCAAGGAAATACAGTTTTAGGAATCAATCCATGATTTATGAGGCGGATTCCACTTCATAACTGTGGCATTTATTTTAAAAAAATCAAACATTTATCAGCGCTTACCTATGACATTTTCAGGTTTCATATTCACAGGACAATTCCCGTTACAAATCTCGGCCAACGTGACCGGAACTCCCATTCTCGTGACGTCAGCGTTCGCGAAAATGTCGTCTGGCATGAAATTGAAGACTTTTCTAATGTCCGTGACACGTGACGCCCAATATAAACCTCGCTCTTCCGGATCCGGTTCTTGGGGCATGTCAAAATACAGGTGCGTCGCTAACGGAAGGACGACCTGAAACACGGATATGAAATAAATGAATAGAAATAAAGATAAAACTAAAACGATATAGTTCTTGCATGAATTGGTATCGATTTGATTGGTATGTAATTGGGATTAACTGGTTAATTAAACGATATTCGATAAAAGAGGTATATGTACACATTGTGGGACAAATGTCTAGATTTGTTGATATTAACAAAAAAGAAAGTCGTACAGACGATGGCGGAATTCAGGATATTAGTAGAATACATTATGCTCATTTAACCTTTAGTTAAAAATGCACTTATAACATACTCAACAACTTTGCAGTAAAATATGTAATCACCTTATATCCTTCTTCTGCAAACTCCGACACTCGCTTGGCTTGGCCTTGTTCCCATCGACTGTTCCAGGGATATACGAACACGTTTCTGTAGAACGAAAACACGACATTGTATATATAAGAGTTTTGTTTCTGGGAGAATATCTCACGTATTGTGTTCTTTGAGAAACAAACGTTGAAATGGTGATACCACTACTCCTAAAGTTGCTTGAAACACATAAGGAAAATACCGTGTACCATACCACCATTCATCTATGACGTATTCAATTATAAGTCTATGATGCCATTTCATCCGTAGAAGGCATTCTGTTTTTAAAAGATTTAATTCTCAAAGTGTGAGATAGGCCTTTTGTAAGTACAACTCCTTGTAAAAATCAACAAGTCAGCTAAATTTTTCTATCATTTTTAACTCTTACAAATAATTACAGGAGTTCGTCTTGAACCGTATTCAAACACATTTGAAATATCTGGTATCTTTTTTTTTTTAAACCTTCAGAAATCTTAAGATTTAGTTCAGTGTAGTTATAACGTCGTTGTATCCGATATCACTTACGTCGATTTATAGTCCGATATCGGGTTGGGTTTGTTGTCGGCATAAACTCCGTCCTCCCATACCGCAAGGTCAAGGTCGAACGAGGCCACGATGTCGGCCACACGTCGTACAAACTCACGCTGGAGATTTCCGGTTCTATAAATAGTTCAAAAGGTTATTTTTAGACTATATCATGATCACTGATCAGTAATCATTATTGCAATATTTCAGTATTCATTTATTTAGCTATCATTCAATGAATGATGAAATAAACGAACAAATAAAAAAAAAAAATTATCAATTGGCTATCAATTAGATAAGGCAGGAAGAAACAAATAAAAATGATCTCTTTAACTTAGAAATCATAACAACTTGTTGTCGTGGTTCTGACCCCGTCGCATGACCTTACGAACACAACGAGTCACTGTCGGAGTATCGTATACGTCGTTTTATGAAAAAATACAAATAATAAATAAAACATGTAAATGTGTTAAATCGTTAAATAATGCTACAACATCAAGTATGTCTTTGTGATACAGGGTGACACATCGTAAAGGATGAGACCGATGGTGCATTACAAACTATTTCAGTGGCTGAAGTTTTAATATCAAGATTCAAAATTTACTATTAACTTAAACTACATGTATATACAGTCTATCATCAAGTCAGTATCTATTTTACCATTTTGAAATAAAAAATCAATAAGAAGTTGTTAATAAAACGTACTAATAAAATGAATTGACCATCCTTTGGACTAAAAACATCCCTTTATGATGATGAAAAGATTGAAAACAAAACAAGACGTACGATATATTTGAATACAATGCTTTACAAGCAGCAGACGTACTCCAGGCGCCGTCTGGTACCTCATCCCCGCCAATATGGAAGGATTTAAGCGGCATGATGGACTCGTGAAGCTCCTTCACACCTTTCACCAACTCTCGTACAAACTCGTACGTGGAATTCAGACAAGGATTGATCGCATTTAGGCGCCATTTCTGCGGACTTTCCACGGAACTATTTTCGTCTAAATCGGTCAGGGAGAAAGATTCGTCCACGTCGTCGGCGCCATGCATCAGTTGTCGACCGATTGTTTTGTTACGTTCAGACATCGCCTGTATGGCGGCGGTAGAGTGGCCCGGCATATCTACTTCCGGTATAATTTCAATATGGCGATCGGCGGCGTATTGGAGGATGTCTCTATAGTCCTGTTTTGTGTAGTATCCTGATCCGGGAACTTTACTCTCCGGTCCGGAGCCGAGTTGGGGAATCACGCACGTATCTTTGTAGTCGCTATGGCAACGGTTACTGGATATCTGCAACCAATATGAAACTTAAAACTTTATGTTTCTTTATTCATAGTTCAAAACGAAATAAATAAAACATAATTTTGATGATAAAACTTGGATACCCTGGTTATTTCATAAAGCTTTTATTTTACAGTTGCATATTTCAGAGCTGGGTTGATGTGCATACCCAATTGGATGCCTCATTGTCATCAGAAATCCTTGGAATAGAAAAAAACAGCATCTCAATCCAACTTACATCGTTTTTTGACATCTACATGTATATGCAAAAGTTGGTGCATAAAAAGCCATTAGCATTGAAACTTGGATCCATGCACCGTCTAAACAAGTACAGACAGGCTAGTGTTTGTCAAACAGTTATTAGGAACAAGAAATGTTTTTATCCTGTCACTAGCGTCATTTTGGGACCAATAACTAGGTGCCGTATAACATTTGTGATATTCGGCACTAACCATATAACACATGCACGTGACGAATCATGACGTCATAAGAACGCCATGACGTCATTTTTTCAGCATTCCCTACTTATTTTTTCATTTTTGCTCGTGTTTTTATTTTCATCTTGTCTGTTTGAAAGAATACATAAAGGTAACAGGATAAATAGAATAGATGTTTGGTGTCTTTGAATGGGAAATGTTATCGGGCTCGGCCTCGGATTATTATCCGTTTCGTCTTCGGCTCACCGGATAATATTCCTAAGCCTTGCCCGATAACATTTCCGATTCACGGCACCAACCATCTATTCTCTATTACCAGACCCTTGAATCATAATACCATTGTGTTGTGTTATACCTGGGTGAGTTCTGGGATTCCCGGAATTTCGAACCGCCACCCCTCGTCGTCCGTGAGGTGGAAATGGAGTTTGTTCATTTTGTACATGGCCATCACATCTAACATTTTGAACATCCATTCCTTGGGTTTAAAGTTCCTAGCTGTATCCACCATAAGTCCACGATAGCTAAACCTGGAAATGAACAACGGCCACCATTAAGACAATCCAGTGTACGGAATAACCCTTAGAATGCTGGTTAATTTTTTAAAGTTAGTTTCTTGTGTCCTCTGATTTCCAAAATATTAAATATCTGCTTAAATTTGATGAGGATAGATATTCAGAGTAGCAAACAATTCAGATCACAGAGCAATGCGCTTTTTATTCAGAACTCTGTATTCTGTTTGATTGGTCAATAAACAATGAGACGGCCTACCTCGGTTTATCCTTGATCTCCATTTTCTCCAGCAGTACGTTATTCTGGACCAAGGCTATCACTGTTTGCGCGCCATAAAACGCTCCTTGCAAGTCATTGGCTGTTATTGTTATCGCTGGTACCCGGGGATCCACGGTCACGTGGTACGATTCGGTGACATTATAGTCGGTTGGTTTCCGGACGAAGGAGATATATTTACTCTGTGGAAGCGTACTCTGGAGAGGTATATTCAGCTTCTCTGTAAACAAATAATATGCTATTTTCATCTGATTGTTCTTTGGATGAAGTTGTCATATAACTATTGGACAATATGAATTACAAACAATTCTTACACGTTGAGCTTGAAGCCTTCTCTTAGACCAAATCCTTCTGATGTTTCAATAGTTTACCGATAAACGTTTCGCGGCACTTCGATGTTTACGCCATTTTCTCCTAGATAACTGATTTGATATCGAAGTTAATTATTTTGATTAACTATTCCGACATTTTTTAACAACAAATGACAAAAGTTTGCATCATACCAACGTTTGTTTCACATACCTTAAAGATCCCTTACGTCATATATATATAGGTAAAAAGTAGAATTTGTGTATGATATCCAGCTATGCTTCTAACAAATATTCATTAAAAAAATCGCCGAAATCGCGGTATTAATGAAGATATTGGCGGAAAACACCCACGGCCTCGACTTTTGTATGTTACTACAGCTATATGGTAATTAGTTACGTCACGTGGGCTGTCTAGTGCCAGTCACGTGACGATGTACACCTAACTAAGAAAATACTAGCGTCGGCGTCCATTTTTGTTTTCAGCGTGAAGACTTAGTATCACGTGAACGTCACGTGACCGGTTGTTCATAGATTGACGCTATATTCATATTATGTCGGATTTCCCTCACATTTTTATAAATTGAAAAATGTCAAAATTCATCTTACATGCTATTGGTTTCTCCACTAAAATGTAAAATTAATCGTATTCCTTTATTATCAAAAGTTTCAAAAAATAAACCTATGACGCGCAGAAACTTTAAGGGTTAGCTTCTCTGTGAATAACATAATATTCGGGTTGATCATATGGAAATTGTGACGAGCCATTTCTCTTTTTTCCACAAATGTTCTACCGTATCAGAAGATTTTCAACACCATCATATTTTGAAATGTCGTCTGCAAACTTTCAATTTGGGACAGTCGAACATTTGGTGTTTGGTAAAGGGTTAAGTACTTACCGGAAATGAGTTTTGAGGAAAACTTAAAGTCTGATGAATTCTGAACCCTCCAGCCTGATCCAGTCGGCGTCTCCATGGTAACCATATCGTCTACGTTAATGTAAAACGGTGTCGGCACCAACATGGCCGTTTTCGAACTTTCACTTCCGGGTAAACGTTCAAACTTTGAATATCTTTCCTCGGGCGTCCACGGATTATACTCGTCCCCGGTTGTACGTTTCCATTTCGCCTTTGTGTCAAAGGCACCAACAAAGGACAGCGTGTCGTCATGCGTGTTATTCATAACTTCTGGCTTCATGCCAAGAGAACTGACGTACCAATTCGGGAACTGGTCTGTCCGCGTGACGCTCCACCATTGATTGTGAAATGTACACTTGAGTGTTTCTCCTGGTTTGATGCCGGGAAAAGTGTTGTCCTCGTTGTTTTTGTTATTATTGTTGTTAGGAGTGACGTAGAATAACCCACCGTTTACGTGACCTGTTTTCAATCCGCAGTCCAAAATCTCGAGCTTTAACCCGTACAGACTGAAAGAAAGAATGCGAAGTATTATTCGGTTATTTCACTTCGGACGAGACTTATTTCATTTTACTTGCACCTTTTGTATACCATTCAATCTATGATGGCATCAATTGATTAAATACGAAGCGAAACTTATGCACTACATGTACCTATATGTACATAAATTGGCTAAATGCAGAAGTAAACTTTCGCCAAAAAGCCGGGAATCTTAAATCCTCTCCGAAAGGAGATCCGAAACTTGCAAACCGAAAGTTAATCGAAATTGATCAAGAGTACAAAGGGCGGTGAGCCAATCCCACCTTATCAACGGACCATCGAGGCACTAAATTTACAAAGAGGTATTTAAAAGAGGTAGATATTGATGTTATCAAAAAAAAAGCGTACATTTATTCATATGATGACGCCATGAAAGGCTGTTTTTTTTTAAAGCAATCAAACACTGCCTCAAGTGGTTTGCATAATTATTTTCTCAATTTGTGACGGCAAAATTCCAAAGAACAGGCGACAAAAGGCGACAAAATTCTCATTTTCTTTATCATAATGGATAGCAAACATTGAGAAAAAAGATAAACTCCTTATAATGAGTAAGTTATCATTTTACCCAAGTAGTTGCTGATATCTCTTGCAGCAGATAGGCAAACGTGAGGTATAAAAGAGACACGTGTTTATGACAAGATGGCTATATCTAAGTACGTAGAGTTGTGGCCACACTATTTTATCTCATCAAAGTTATTCCTTGTTTCATTCAATGTATTGGTTATCCCCGTAAACAATATTACATTTACAAAAAGCAAGGTATACAAAGAAAGGAAAGAATAATTAATATAACAACATTTCGTACACACCTATACAGATATATCGCCCAAGTCCCGGTTTCGATATTGTCACTTCCGGTGTTTGCTAATCGAAGCTCCATGGTTATAAAGTTGTCCACTTTGTTCAAATTGTCCACCACAGAGACAGAAACATCCACGTTATTAGCGATATAGTCAATCATTGGCTGATCTGACCACGTGATAGGCTCATCTGTAAACACACGTGGTTGATATAAGGCTTTAAAGTCGCTTTCAACAGTTTTCTAGTTATCACTGTCCTTCATTTATGTAACATTCACACATTAGTATTGCAATGTTTTCAGTAATGTTCATATCTTGTTAAACAATATCGTTGAGGTCTGATTTATAAATCATGTTTGTTTCATCTTATATTCGGTATAATGGTACATTTGCCGGGCCTTTCTAACAGTGGAATGCACGTTAGCTTACAGTTAAATACTATAACACCCGCTTGGATCTATCAAATTATCGAAAGAGTATTAAGTATCAAAATTTCAAGTTACTTATCAAGTTCCTTCACTACTTCTTTTCTTTAAAAGCATACTAGCGCTCAGAAAAACTGCAAAACTAGGTAATATGAGTTGTAAATTATGATATATTTTTTTGTTGAAACAAAGTTAAAAATCAGAGGATCATGACAAGATAATGCCTTCATAATTTATTATCTATTTTTCAAAGTACTATTTTCACAAATTTGGTACCCACCAATTCAACTTCATTGTTTACATTTGGGTAACATCTAAAGGAGAGCTCAGATTAATATGTGAAACTCATAAAAATACTGTCATTTATCCAATTTTAACAACGTGAAAATTCAAAATTGAGAATTTCTTGGGTTTTATTGGTTCCCAACGTTTCTCAGCTGTCCTAATTCTATCGCTAATAGTAAACAAACCTTATAGTATTTACTCTGTTAAAGCATCATGTGAACGTGTTACAGTCTCAATTCCTCTATAAAAGGGAATATAAAGTACTTTAAAGTTATTTATCAATTATTCTAGAACTTTCACAATTTAAGTGTAATTGAGCGCAAGTATGGCTCTAAGTAAAAAAAAAACAGGAAGGGACTGTGTGTGTTATTGGAACTGACTAGTTATACTTCAAAAATGCATCTTGATGCAAACCTTTTTTTTGTTTTGATGCCAGCAGTTGTACTGCATTGTAATATGCTAAATGGATCAAACAGTTGATATATGCAGGAAACAATCTATCAAAATTCGAAGAGATTGACCAATTTGAAGCATAGCACAGTTAAACAGATAAGCCCAAAAAACTCACCATGGAATAATTCGATTACACGGCTGTATCGCTTGTTGTCCTTCGATCTGTAAGTGTGTAATACCATTAATTTCTATTATCTTATCTACATCGCAATTGTCGTTCAGACCGACAAGGTTATTGAATTATTATATAAGATTAGTTTAAACAATTTTTTATTCATAAGGTTTGTCGTCTACGTTTGTGTCAATTTGGAGCAGTAACGAAACTGCACTTGTGGAGAGGGAAAAGGATTTTTCATGTCTCAGGAAATCAAGGTACATATATATTAAAACGTTCAACCGACAAGCGCATTTACGTTTTTACTAAGACTTGTTTTACCAAATATGAATGGATAAAATAACATGTTTACCACCAATGACAATGACAAAGGGGGAGAAGTGCTTGTAGAATTCAACACCCGAATCAGCCAGCGCTTTCCAAATTATCTCCCTTCAATAACGTATTATATTTCATTTGAACAACATCGACTAGATTATGAAACAAGAATCAACCGAAATTGTTTTTTGTTACTAATAACCACATGTGCTTGAAACAATCTTCGATAATATCCCAATACATGCTCTATATACTATATAAGAGAAGCATATATATTATCGAAGATTGTTTCAAGCACCTGTGCTAATAGCCTTTATAATGGCAGTCAAGTTTAGGTGTTTTTCATTATTATAAGCTGGACATCACAATGTAAATGAAGTAATGTTGACACAATGAAAAACCTTAAAAGGATAACAATTAAAGAAGCAGTGTGATCGAACAATGTAACTGAGTGAATTGCAGGTTTATTCTGACCTTGTCCTTAGATGAAGCGTGCCAGAATCAGGATAACGTTTCGGGTTTGCTGGTAACACTTCATCCCACGTGGTACCCTTATCGGAACTGACTTCCGTTGCCAAGCCGGGGAATTCGGTTGCTATGACGACCTCTCCGTTGACGACTCTGTAAAATACAAGACGAAAATTGGCGCAAAATTCCAAATCAATGGCATCGACATGCTGTGATTATAGTCGTAATGGACCAAAACGCTACTTCTAATCTCTTTCAAGTGATACTAAGACGAAAGTTAGCATAACCTTTTCATACGTGCTATACCGATTAAATGGCCAATGAGTCTTCATGTCATTTCTTTTGATTTGGTATATAATCAAACTTTTAAAGAGTAGAGGGGAAAAGAACTATTAACAATACAAACCACTTATGCCTTTTAATTCAATCAGTTAACGAGGGCTTTTGTTTTGTCAATTATATTTACTTTATTTATAAGGAATTACTTTTGGCCACTTCCTCTATATAAGTGGACAACCATTGGATATCATTTAGAGACTACCTTCTCTACATCATAGGAATCAGATTTAATTGTAAAATTTACATAAAACACTAACTTTGCACCAGGTGGCGCAACTCGATATTGGATTCCAAGTTTCTCCAAACGAGCTAACTCTTTGTGGCCAATCGTATCCGCGAACGCCTTCCATTCCTGACCAATCAAATCGTCCCGTTGTTCGGCGTCACTCGATTCAAACGCTGCTTTATGCCAGGCACGTTCTGCAAGCGCTAACATTCGGGGAAATATCATAAAGTCGACGTTTTCGGGAGTTTTGACGGTCTCACTCCAAAGGTGCCCTTGCATACCTGTAGAGATGGAAAACAATGCCGTTGATATTAAAGGAAGGGTTATGGTATGTGTTACATTTAAATGATTTGTTTACATGGGTTTTTAAACATTTCAGTTATGTAACGGCTTTTCTGTAATCACCAGGACTATGCTAGGACTATGAAGTATCTTGTTAAAAGATTATGCCGTGAATCCCGAGGTACTATTGGGACTTGAACCTGGGGCCCCGAGTTTTAAGACCACTGCCATAATTACCGGGCCACATGGGCCTTTAAAAAATGATGAGTATAAAAGTGATAAAGTCTGATATAAGGTCATCTCTATGCAAATCGGTCACAAAGTTCACTTTTTGAAGGCAAATCGAGCTTATTGAAAGAAGGTTATTAATCAAAACTTTTAGAAAAAAGATAACCTGTTACCAACATATTCGTACAAAGTAGTGAATATCGAAACTGAAATCTAAACACGCATGCTCACCTAATATGTTTTCCGGTTTCTTCAAAACGTCACACTTTTCCATATTTTCCCCGCAAACGTCATTTTTCGTTAACGGTTCCCCGCTTCTCTTCACGTCAATGTTCTCGTACAGGGAATCAGGCATGAACGAGAACGTTTTGTGTGTGTCGGTGAAGCGCGGGGCCCAGTAAAATCCCCGCTCTTCTGGGTCCGGCTCGTAAGGGTGGTCGAAATAAAGATGGGTCGCTTGTGACATGATGACCTGACAAATAGGAAAGGTTTTCTTCCGTAGATTTGATATCATTCATCTTGAAAATGTAGATAAACCTGTACCAAATTACTGACTAATGATATGTTTTCCTTCGTATTAACATTGCATGATTGGTATACATGAATTCATCTTTTTTATAATTAAAATACACTTAGCTGAATTTCTAAACGACCATCGAAGGCAGTTTGAGTTTTGACTTTTGTTTGAAGGTGATATTGCTAATCCTCTTATCAATCCTTGAGTTATTGACGTTTTTTATATGTTTTAAATAAAGGTCGTCATAAGTATATGCAGATGTCAAATATTTTATAGTTTACATTGCAAGATTTTAATGAAAATGTAAAGTGGACGTTTAGAAATTCGGTTCTGCGTACATATACAACTGTACCAAATTACTGACTGATGATATGTTTACCTTTTTATTGCCGTTGTTTGGTATACATGTTTATATTAAACACATTTTTTCTTTGTGTTTAGGTTTTTGTTTCATCTCGTCAAAATTAATATGAATAGAAGAAATCGTCCCAAACAAACAATGAAACAAACAAATAATAAAAAAAAATAAATAAAAAAAAACCAAACACACAAACGCACAAACACACAAAACAAAGAAACAAACCTTATAGCCGGCGTTGGCCAGTGCGTATGCCCGTTGGGATGACTCCCATTCCCATACGTTGTCCCAGGCATTTGCGGACATGTTGGGATTTTGGAGGTGGGGCAATGCAAACGGCCGCCCCTTGGCATCCATAAAGCCGTCCTCCCAACCCCGCATAGCCACGCCCTTGTCACGTGTTATGTTCGAAACTCGCTCCACGAAATGTTTCTTTAAACCTGGAAAGAATTGTTCGTAAATGGGTAATATTTTCGCCGTGTAAGTTTTATATTACGTGTCGAGTTTAATGAGTACCAACAATAAAGGGTTTTGAAGATTGAATACATAAATAAGCCGAAGACTTGCGCCTCATCTTTGGACATCTACTAGCTTAGAGAATATTGAATAGTTATGGTTCAGAATTACCTCGTATAAGACTTATTAGTTTTAACTGAACGTTATAGCAGATAGATGTTAAGTATCAAATACAACACTTAGTGATTACTTATTAAATATTATTTTTTTTTCATGATATAATTGAAAAACAAATTGAAAACGACATACAACTCCAAAACTCACAAGAAGAAAATCAAAATTATTCCTAAGCCCTTTTTACAGATGGGTTTATTACTCATAATAAACGAACGGTCATAATGAACTTGTCTTCTTAGGACAATTTGCGTTTATTAATTTTTGTTGCGATGAAAAATGTCTTCCTCTTTTCGGGAGTTTTACACGACATAAACAATATTTCGGTCACACTGCAGTACCTACTAAACGATCAATGAATGCAGACCCCAACCATACATCTATTTGCTTAAAAAGCTTTTAAAGTTTGGTAGAGCGTCGGCAGTTAGTCAGCTGAATGACTTCCACGACCTTGATTTGAACCCTCGCCGGTAAGAGTCTTGCGATTTCAAGTTCGGCACTCTAACCTCTAGACAACGTAAGCCCTTTGTCATAACAAGCTTGTCCTTACCTTTGGACACGTTGTAAGACGGGTTGTCCCGAAGAAAGGCTTTGCAAGCCGTCGAGTTTTCCCATGCACCCTTTGCCTGCTCATCACCTCCGAAATGAAACGTCTTCAGTGGTTGGATGTCAAGGTGTAAAGCGATGATGTAATCAAGTATTTGACCAATGAAATCGTACGTTGTGTCTATACACGGATTGATAGCATTATCGTTCCAGTTTTGTACAGACAAGTACTTTGAGGTATCATCCGGGTCTATTAGACGGTATTTGCGAGCGGCGGTCATGTTTCCAGTCTGGTTGTAGGACTTAAAACGCGACTCCATGGCAGCGATAGCTGCGTGCGCATGTCCTGGCATATCTATTTCCGGTATGACTTCAATATGGCGCTCGTCCGCATATCTTAAAATGTCTCTGTAATCAACATCCGTGTAAAAGCCACTTCCGGTTGATGAATTTGCGAATGGTCCAGAGCCATATTGTGGAATAACGCATTTCACCTCAGTCAAATCATGACATCTTCTACCACCAACCTTTAACAAAATAAAACACGAAGTAAACATACATATCCATGCTTTTTGGTGATTGATAAGCCAGTTTGGTCAGCTTCATTATTAATTTATTTACGTTATGTGTGTAGATGGCTAGCTTCTTTTCGATATTTTTTGTTATGGATTATTGTCACAATAATCAACAAATTATTGCTTTACTTTACCGGCTTTTAAAATAAAACATTTCATGTTTAAAGACTATAAAAAGGTATTATTCGTAGCTTTCATTTTCATACTTTAATTTTACGAGAGCCTTGCGCTATTTAACGCTGTCACAACTTAAATTGATTGTCTCTTAAAAGCCACGGGTCCTAAATTGCCCTATGTTGTAGAACTCGTAACATGGGGACCCCAGGTTCAATCTTCACCAGCGGCACTAGGGTATTTCTTAAGAGTGTCCTTGGGCAAGACACTCCAGAGCCCTGCCTAGTACATGTTAAATCCAGAAAAGACGTAAAATAACTGAAATACAATTGACACGGTGTTCAACCCTTTCCCAAACAATTACGACATTTGACTACTTTGTTGCAGACGGCTTTAGAAAATATTGAGGGAAAAGAAGAAATTGCTCGTGACGAGCAATTTTTCCTTCTCCCACAATGTTTTCTCGCCTATCAGAAGATTATTTTCTAATTTCATCACATTTTGAAATGGCCTCTGCAAACTCTTTCAATTTGGGACAGTCCAAAATTTGTTGTTTGGGAAAGGATTAACCCAATATACATAAAACAAACATGGTTTATATGATTAAATGTTTTATCTTATGTAAAGGATCTTTCTGATCAGCCTATAAAGTTTATTCGGGTTGATGTGTAACCCCAAAAGAAACTAAAACTTGTACATGTGGGTGTTAAAGATACACATTTATCGTCGGGGATTTTGTTTACATTACAACTGGCTATCAGTATGTAAATAAATCTGACTACTGAATGTAAACACTTCTAAGTAGATACAATGTATCGGGTACAGGGTTAGAGTACATAATAGTTATCTCCCCTTTTCGAATACGGAATCCCATTAGAGCATTCGTGTTTGTAATAAGATGTTGCTTATATTCAGTAATGCATAAAACATTGTGAAAGAAGCACGTGAGGAATGATCGAGCATAGAGAATTATCGGTGACAATGTTAGTTACAAATAAAATTGAAATCAATTCTATCAAATATATTTCTTTCAATATAAAACTATGTTAATCTAAGCATTGTCTTAAAATACCAAACGATACTTTCAATATATTATGGATTGGCGTTTTTGAAACACCATACCAAGGCGTGATAGTCTGTACTATTCGAATAGTAAAGTAGTACATGCTTGCTTCGAATACTGTTCTAAGAAATTGTTTTGACATACACTTGCGTTCGACCCGAAAATGGCCAGCGAACCTTTTTTTGTATTAACAGGTATTCGGGTATTTGTGTTTTCTTTTCACATAATAATGCCTTTGTTCGATCAAGGTTAAAAAAAAAACGCTTCAAAATCGCGTTATAGCACGATGTTGCATCCTCAACGGGCCGAATAATGACTCATTGGTGAAGCAAGATGAACGCATGCGCACAAATACAAGATCCCTGAGCATGCGCTTCGTTTAAACCACTCACCTTGGTAAGCTCTGGAATTAACGGTATATCGAGTCTCCAACCCTCATCGTCTGTCAAGTGTAAATGGAGGGAGTTCAGCTTGTACATGGCCATCGCGTCTAATATTCTCTTAATATCCTCAACGCCGTGAAAGTTCCGTGCCACATCGACGTGCATGCCCCGTAAAGTATACCGCGGCTCATCGAAAATGCTGATTTCCGGGATCCCACGTCTGTCGTAACCATCCAAAATGCTTAACAATGATTGGACGGCGTAGAATAGACCATCCGAGTCCTTCCCTTCCAGTTCGACAACATTTTGGCTCGACCGGAAGTTCAGTCTGTATGCCTCCCCAGTGGTACCAACCGATGGATTTATTTTGAGGCGGATCGTCTTGGACCCATTTGGACTCGTCGAAAATGACATGTTCAGTTTTTCTGTTGATAAAAAGAAGAATGTCCGAAATTCATATAAGATGGATATCGTCTTTGCCGACGTATAATTTTTCTTCTAAAGTCTAATCCAGGCGAGGGAATCACGTGACCAATGTTTACGGTCTTATGTCCGAACACGATGACCGCCCCAAAAGTATCTTTTTTATCTTTTTTTGCCAATGATAGTCCCAATGTGTAGCAGTAGGTGAAAACAGCCAAGAAAGCTGTTCCGTCTTGGATGCAGCCATCTTGTTTACATAATAGTGTACACATTGGTTATATGATTACCCCGATATAGTTTTAAAATCTTATTTTATTTCCTTCTTCTGTGAAATATAGTTTATTGACTCATCTCTAACCCTGCCAAGTAAAGCTGTATCTGTCCGACCCAGATCAACTTATGTGAAGCGCAAGAGGGTAATTTTGTCACAGCGAAGGAAGGTTTCCGGTCCATATCAGGCAATCACACTCGAAAAGAGCATTCTCGTATATCAAATACGAGGGACATCATATAAAAGTAAATACCGAAACTCGCAGTCTTTGATTTAAAACCTGTCTTAATAAGCACATCTTTTATTTACAACCCTTTATATTGGACTGATAAGGGAAAAACCTCGATTTCAATAAGAGACTTATTTCTTTCTAGCGTCATCACATACAAACACATTTATAACAAAAAGCAAAGGACCAGACCAGTTATAAATCACGTTGTAGGACATTGACATATCAAGATCAAGATCTTTGATCTCAAACTTGAAATGAGAACTACTATTTTTAACAAAAACAATCATGAATATTTCGATTATGGTTAATAAATCAACGCAAAATCATAGGAAATCATTTCATATAATTCTAGTTTATTATTGGTCAAAATTCGCTTGAGTTTAATTTTGGCCAATCAGAAACAAGAATCAAATAAACAAACTGATAATGAAGCCAGAACTAAACCTACGAATACACCAGTAAGCTGAAATAGGAATCTATTTCTGAATGGAGCTCAAACAGAATATTTGGAACGCCAGGTACAAAGTTAACTTACTTGACAAATATGCAGCCACCGAGCTAGTATCAGCAGTGGTGTTGTAGATTGTCCACGTGGCGTCAACGGTAATGGTGCCGGTTCCACTGGATATATTCACAGACTTAGGTGTTGGTATAACCAATTTTTCCGCCTAAAAGCAAAGGAAAGGGGAAAAGGGCAATGAGGTTTCAATAACATATTTGTCTTCTATGTATGTAATGATTCAATTACCATATTTTGGTTTTGTTTGATATGGATTTTATGCGGTTTCCATGGTCAATACCACAGCAATAAGCGCAGATATTAATGCTACTAAATTTCCTTATAGGAAGTTTATCTTTTCACAGAGTGCTAACCCATATAAACATAATCTAAAGACGAATGAACCTCGTGATAGTTTAAAAAGAAGAATAAAAGAAAATATACACGCATGTTCTACAAATAGAAATGTTTCGACTTTGCTTTGTTCATATTGCTGGAAGTATCCTGTTCTGAGGCGTCAAACTTGCTAACTATTTTTGTCGTTTTATGGAATTAACAATCTGAATGGTTATCAAGACTGAATGCACAAGAATGGTGCAATGAATAATGAAATTCTTTGATAACCGACGGAAGCAAGAACTTACTCGATAATTGAGGATCAAAATCTGACTGGCGACATTTTCCCTTTTTTTTTAAATTTGAATGAATGCTCGGAAAATACATATGAGTGAAATAAGAAACTTAGATAACTAACCTTTTGTGTATCATGGATTTGAAAGCGTCTGTATCGTTGTTGTGCGGTAAATGGGTTGTATGTGTCAAAGTTGTATCGTTTCCATTGGCGAACATCGTCAAATGCCTCAACAAACGGCAGATCCAAATCGTTCGTTGATTGGATGATTCTTGGCTTGAGTGTGACGCCATCATCGTCACCAGTGACGTACCACATGGCCGCGAAGTCAGTGCGCGCAACAGACCAAAGTGCAGCGACGATGTCAATCTCTCTGACGTCACCAGGCTTCATGACCTTGAACCCTGGCACAGGTTCGATCGAATAAAGGTCACCATTGATCATGGAGACGCGGACCCTCTCAAGTTCAAGGTCAACGTCTGTTGCCTTTGGAAATACTTTAGGATACAGCAGATAGATGCTGTGGAAATACAATTTCCATCCAGAGGAGGGTAAGTCAAAACTTCCATTGTTCTCCAAGGTGATCCGAACTTCGTGCGATACGGCACTGTTTAATGTGTTGTCAAGTACTTTGGCCTTGACCTTTAGGCTGTCGGCGAGTCTGTCTAGCTCGGTCTGTTGGATGGCTTGAATTTCAGCTGCTTTCAACACTAGAATGAAACAAACATAGATATAGTACACTCATAACAATTTTACCTGTGTACATGGGTACACAGGATTGCACATGAATTGTCGATAGCGATGTCTGCAGAGTTGCTCAAATGTATTTCGGACTCTTTTGCAAAGTATTCGAATATTTAAACGTTAGATCTTCTTTGCAACCAGATGACAGATACTATCTTAATGATTGGGAACATTGCTGACTATAACTCCATTGTTGAAGTGTCCTTCTGTATTAAGACCACACTCGTTGGGGAAAGGGTACTTTCGTATTTATTCAATGTATTACAATGTACTAGGTAGGTATTGGGAGAAAGTAACGTTACATTGACAATCTTGGCAATACTAAAACACTGTGGCAAAAGAAAACGGTCTTGAAACGGTGTTCAACTTAATTCCAAACCGCTAAATCCCTTACGTGAACATAACATAGACATTATATGCCAACAGCACCCGGGCTTTGGTGTTGACGGTTTGAAGCTGTTTTCAACATAATTTGATGTTCAGTTACATCAGGAGGTTTTTGGGATCCTTTTTGTATCGAACCCGAAACCATTCTACACACGATGTGGACACGCTGGTGCAGAATGTATAAAGCATTGATTCACTTAAATAGGCTAAGTGCCTCGATCCAATAAAATGTTTATCAAATCATCTAAGCAAACATAAACAACAATTTAAATGCATTAAAGCACAGTTTCCGATGGCTATAGATGATAGCAAGCTCACCATATTCACGATTCACTCTAAGTGACATTGAGTGAAACAGTCGAACATAAAACGTTAAAAGGTGCTTGTTTACAGGAGAGAAAATTTGAAAGTCGAAATATAATGTCATTGAAAACAATATAGTTTTTGTATTGTTGTTTGATATCCAATGAAAAAGTTTCTATTGAAAGCATTATTAATTCAAGCATCAAACTATTCACACATCGCAACAGCAGAACTGAGAGTTGTTACACATGTTTACAAAGCTTTATAAAGTCGTCTGTTTCAAGTAAAAAGAAAATGTTGTCTGCAGGTGGTAAAGAGTTAAAGAGTCTCAGGATGTCCCCCTTTTGTACTAATAATTGTGATAGATACGCGAAATGTGGAATTGACAAAACGATTTTATTGTCAATATACACCGATTTTATCAAAGTTTCCGTTATATTGATTCTAAAGCTGTCTTCGTCGAGCTTTTGATGCTACAAACAGTCCAATAACAAGAAAGTTAAACGTTACATGATGGACTAATAAATTTGTTGATTTCTTCTTGTTGAAATAAAAAGAAACCACTTAAACAACCATCCCGAAAACTGTTAAGGATGGTCATGATAGCATACACACGTAATTGAGGTTACCTATGCCATAAATGATATAAGCGGTTGACATAAAAAACAGTACGTCATTAAGTTAAATGACACCCACTAAAATTTAGCGTTATGTTTTATACCAACAAGTATATGTATGTGTAAGTTAATACTTAGAAAAAACACACACACAAACACCAGTGGATTACACGTATTTTATCATTTGTATTTACCACCATTTCCCAGGCATTTTAAATATATATCGAGGGGACTTCTGTTTTCGATGTTATCAATTGATTATTCTTATGCTGGCGCCAGAGTCCATTTGCTATCCAAACTTCCTTGTTGACTTAATTTGTAAAATTTAAAAAAAAAACGGTTTGTTGTTGCAAGTTTATCCCAAACGACCACACAAATAACGAATACGAAGTTTGTAAAGCAGAGATAAGCACTTAAACAAAATGGACCAGTGTCACCTGTTGAATATAAGATAAAACACCGACCGGATTTGTAACAGCTGTTGTTAATATAAGATATTACCACATTAAGCCCCATTTACTTTATGTCCATCGTTACTAATTGTTTTACGTTGCTAAGTCTGGGTCATTCTCCGGACAGTAGATCTACTTTCCACACTATCTGGTCAATATCTGACCTCGGATGTTAGCAATTAACTTCAATGTAATTCTGCATTCCAGAAATGGTAAGATAGAAATATACATACCAGACAGAACTTGTACGATCATAAGAGATGCAAGCATTCCGAATGGGGATTTTATAGGTCACATATATCACATACAACATGGCGGCATTGGTTCAAATCGCGTCAGGACATACAGTCTAACTTGTGTTAAGCAACCACCCTTTTAAGCAGCCAACATGTCTTACACAACTACTACAGAAAGTCCCATTGATTGATTTATAGTGTGCATCAATTTGTGATAAGCAGCCAACCTGTCTTAAACAGCCAATTTACTCTGTCCCATAGGCTGGCCTCTTAACACAAGAGTGACTGTATTTAAATTTTCATGAAAGTTAGTCTGACTTTCGGAATGATGTTGGTTCTATCCAGCTTTACCAACCCATACGGTTGGTTAAGCTTGTCAAACTCTTCCATCCATAGCTAGCTGGGCTTTGCAATATGATTGAAATACAGTGAAGCCTCGTTTATCCGGACCCCGATTATCCGGATGTCTCACAATCCGAACGTAATTGTAAGGGAACGGAATTATTTGACCAGTTTGTTGCAGACGACTTTTGAAAACATTGTGGGTAAAGGAGGAATTGCTCGTGACGAGCAATTTCTCCTTTTCCCACAATGTTTTCTGCCATTTCAGAAGATTATCTTTCAATTTCATCACGTTTTGATATGTCGTCTGCAAACTCTTTCAATTTGGGACGGTCGACAATTTGGCGTATGCTAAAGGGTTACAAGTATACACGTGCATACAGACCGTCTATGTCTTAATGTGTATAAGAACATTCTCTGCTTCATAAGTCCGGATGATTCGGTAAACCGGACATTTTGTTGGGAACGGACATGTTCGGATTAACGAGACATCACTGTACTGTTGAAGCAATAACATATCAAAACAAATCAGTAGACGATACATGGTCAATTTCAAACTAAAGCACCACACAGTGTTGTCTGCCCTACCAGAAGATTACTTTTCGATTTCACCACATTTTGAAATGTCGTCTGCAAACTCTTTCAATTTGGGACAGTAAAAAAATGGCGTTTTGTAAAGGGTTAAGAGACCGAGCGAAAGTATATGTAAACAATGCATTGACACATTGGCACACGTTTAACCCTGTTTTGTTCATCTGATGTGAACTTGGAAGTTATCTTTAAAGGTTCTCGTTCACAGATGAGAATTTTTTTAAGTCAAAATAAAATGTCGTAGAAACAATACAGTGTTGTGATTGTTGTTTGATGTAAAATAAAAAGTAGCTTTAGAAAGCATACTTGAGGCAGGGAGCGTCAATTTATCTAGGTATGTACAGTTTATATGTGGTAGATCTCAAAGGCGATGTCACGCTTTTGGATTAAAACACATGGTAATTAACTGTATAAATTCTTTAATGAATTAAAAACAATCTAATTTTGCTTCAAACTCTTCTAGTGTGTATCTTTTAAGAGTACAGATGCTGTGTAGTTTTAGATATATTTATATCTAAATTCCCAAATTTCCTCAATCTGTGAACAAGCACCTTAAAGTTCCTATTAAACTCTTCCCTAAAAAGACGAAATACAGTTATCGTCCTTAGTAAAAACACACATTACAGGAGCACGGAGAAGAAACTGCATTGTGAGATGTTGTTCGCCTTTTGTGTGATGTTGTTCGCCTTTCGTGAGATGATGTTCGCCTTTCGTGAGATGATGCGCCTTTTGTGAGATACTGTTCGCCTTTTGTGAGATATTGTTCGCCTTTCAACACTCCCTTTAAAACCCCAAAAGAAGGACATGTGGTATTGAGGTTTGACAACGACACAATATAAATCACGGATATAGTTTGAAGATATTAGATATTTGGAAATCTATTTCGGCTATAACGTATATAAGTATCATTGGCCTCACCCCTTACGACATTCGTAAATACGTTAGCATACATGTATCATGTTGAATAGCATGCAGTCTACAGAAGTACTGCTAAGATTTGAATTTTATTTCTGGTACCGCTTTCAACGTTAATTTTTAAATTCTCGCTAGAATAAACCAGTATCGTCCGGGTTGGTGAATAAAGTGAGACGGGGTGAATACTGATAAGGTTGCCCGGTTAGTCAAAAATTAATCTCCATTGGTCAACACGGGCGTTTTTACCTCACTTTAACGTTTGTTGAACGTATTTACCAATTCAAACAGCCAATCCATTATCTAAGAATATATATGCAAATACATAAAAAAAATCTATTTTCAACAGAATGGACATGATTCAATTTTTGCCCGATTTGTTTTAATGATGGCATCGGTGGGATGCCGTCACCTCCTTCTGTCGGATTTCTTTTTTTTTTTCATTTTCAATTTCAATTTTATTCGGCAAAAAAATAGCACAAAGCATACTTATAGCCATTACAAAAATTATACATGTATTTAACACAGACATAGACAGCAACAGTTAGGTAAAGATTTTCAAGAGAAGAAGAAGAAGATTGAAAAAGTCTGATTGTCTGTCCCACGTATCTCCAACGAGCGTGATCGTATCCTCATTGCGGAACTTGTTCGATTATTGACCAATCAGAAACCAGGACAATCTGGTTTGACTAAAATCTATCGAAAATCGAATCAAACTTTATTTCCCCTTTTCCAACGCAACTTTATCTTTTGGGAAGGCGGTCCAATATAAATGCATTATATGCAACTATTCTAGGTATCACGTTTTCCGAATGATCTAAAAGTGAACTTGTTTTAATTACAATGTTTTCGTCGAGTTAGGTGCACGGGTGAAGAAATATTGGGTATCTTGTTATCTTTATAAACATCCAGATAAACAAAACACTAAGAGGTTTGTTTGTGTAGGATGCACAAAATTATCGTTGGAAATTTCTCTCATAAGAGCATGAAAACATGAAAAGGTTTCATAAGTTTAAATCATTAACAACAACTACAACAACAACAACTGCATATGGTCGGCAATCAAAGTACATACAATAACCAACCGATGAACGTGAAAACATTACAGGACATATTTTACAATATTGTGAAATATATCCAACGGGGATGACATTCTGAAGTAGATAAACCCATGTTTGACGAATTTATTATCAGTAAACAAACGCGAAAATAGATCAAGGTATTAGTTTATCTCGCACTGAAGATTATTTTTGAAGATCGCTATCTCTGAGTGCAATTCTTGCGTCACCAATGTACTCCAACTGTCAACCCAAATGACCGAATTTTCCCACATGGGACTATAATTCCTCAGTGGATTTGTATAGCTATGCTTCGTTGCAGACATTGTTCTTAAGACGGGGGGCTCGTCAAAGGTTGGCCATTGAGTCATTTGATCGTCCGAAGTGGACTTCTATGCCGAAAAAGGCTTATCTGTCATCATAAATGATGACTCTCAAGTGGGAGGGGGTGTCAGTTAACCGCCACACTCTCTACAGCAAATTAACAATCATTAAGGACAAGATCTAACATCTGCGTTACGGAGCCTACTCTTTAGCTCAGAAGTTATGGTCTTGGTCTCTCGTCCAGGTGAACCAGTATCGAATCCCCATATGGGACTATAATTTTGGATTTATCTAGCTATGCTTCTTTGTGGACATTGTTCGTAAGAACATAAACGTGCCTATATTTCCGTGTACACATATACAAGCACACACGCAAGCATGCATTCGAATGCAAAATAAAATAAGCACATAACAATGCACATACGCAGTTACATGCTTACATATATTTTAATGCGTGATTACAATCACACATACGCATATATGCAAATACACATATGCCAACATTCATACGCATATAAAATGACCTTTTGAGTGTCAATATCTGTCGTAATAACGTCCCCATTAACCAGAATACCATTTGGAGAAGCCATTATAACCGTTGTTTTATATTTGGTCTGACCAGGGGAGTATCAACCTGAAAACATCGGGTTTATCCAATGAAAGCGCGTATTTCTCAGCTCACGGAAATACCCGAGTAGGTCCGATTGGTAGAGTATATTAAACCGATAACTATAAATCAACTCCTAATCTATTATACACCCGACGACTCTAAGGCACGTATTTGCACGACAAATATGCACTAAACAAACTTGTACAAACCAACTATGTTAGATAACCTTGTTATTTTAATCCATTACCAAAAAATAATGATAGTTGACCAGTTTGTTGCAGACAACTCCGGAAAACATTGTGGGAAAAGGAGAAACTGCTCTTAACGAGCGGTTTCTCCTTTTCCCACAATGTTTTCTGCCCTATCAGACGAGTATTTTTCAATTTCATCACATTTTTAAAAGGTCGTCTGCAAACTCTTTCAATTTCGGACAGTCGAAAGTTTGTCTTTTGGTAAAGGGTTAAATTTACCTTAATGATAACATTCTCCTGGAACTGAAGACAAAAGTGAAACTAGCTGCGCAATGTAAAATGGCAAAATGTCAAGGCTAGAAAAAATTGTTGCGCGGTAGCAATGTCTCCTTTTCTCACAATCTACAGTTCATTTAATTTTTCTTCTAATGGCGTTGATTAAATGATTGATTGAATTATATGTTGCAGTAGAAAAACACATAATTTTATAAAGACTCTTCTGTCAACATGGAAAAGGCGGGTTCCAGCGGCAATAGATTATAATAATTGACGACTAATTGGAAAGTATTAACGCATTTCAGAACTTTAAAAGGGAGATTGAAATTGAATTGTGAGATTTTTTTGCATTATTTGACACTAAATGACTGGCGCTTTTCTGAAATTCTCAAAATATACCTATCAATGATTGCAACGTGCAGACTATTGCAAAGCGTTGATTTCCTCCGTGGATTGATTACAAATGGACGCCGAAAGGGGATTTTGCAGGCTGTTTAGAAATGATTTTGCAAAATTGATGGTTGTTTTATTGTACTTAAAAAAATGTCCACTAGAAGGCAACCCTCTTTCAAAACTGTGTATTGGCATTTCTGTAATAAATTGTGCTGAAAGAAATTAGTATAGGCATTCCGTAAAAAATTGTACTGATAAAAACAAAAAAGCAACATATGTATTTATTCTACGCATCGATATCTAATTGCATGCTAAAACCCCGAATTCCTTTTGTTTTATAATACTTTTATTTCTTAATATATGAACCCTCAGGCCCATACTACAAACATAAACTTTAAAATAATTCCACAACGAACATTGTGGCTGAATAAAACGATTACGAACCAAGTATCTGCAGCTGGTAATTTGAAAACATGTATAAGATGCAGAAAAGTATGACGGAAGAGGGATTCACGATTTGAGGTTGTTGTTGTTGCTGGCTAAGGAACTGTTTCCTTTCCCTTCAATGACTACTAAACCCTATGTACAAAATATGGCAAATAAGGGATTTACTATTTAAAGTTGTTGTTGGTGGTTGGGAAACTATTTCCTTTCTCTTCATTGACAACCCAACCCTAGGTCCAAACTATGGAAAATGAGGGATTTACAATTTAAAGTTGTTGTTGTTGGTTAAGGACCTTTTTCCATTCCCTTCAATGACAACCCAACCCTAGGTCCAAACTATGGAAAATGAGGGATTTACAATTTAAAGTTGTTGTTGTTGGTTAAGGACCTTTTTCCATTCCCTTCAATGACAACCCAACCCTAGGTCCAAACTATGGAAAATGAGGGATTTACAATTTAAAGTTGTTGTTGTTGGTTAAGGACCTTTTTCCATTCCCTTCAATGACAACCCAACCCTAGGTCCAAACTATGGAAAATGAGGGATTTACAATTTAAAGTTGTTGTTGTTGGTTAAGGACCTTTTTCCATTCCCTTCAATGACAACCCAACCCTAGGTCCAAACTATGGCAAAAGAGGGATTTACAATTTAAAGTTGTTGTTGTTGGTTAAGGACCTTTTTCCATTCCCTTCAATGACAACCCAACCCTAGGTCCAAACTATGGAAAATGAGGGATTTACAATTCAAAGTTGTTGTTGTGTGTTAAAGAACTATTTCCTTTACCCATTATGACAACCAGACCCTAGGTACAAACTATGGCAAAAGAGGAATTTACAATTAAAAATTGTTGTTGTTGGTTAAGGAACTTTTTCCATTCCCTTCAATGACAACCCAACCCTAGGTCCAAACTATGGAAAATGAGGGATTTACAATTTAAAGTTGTTGTTGTTGGTTAAGGACCTTTTTCCATTCCCTTCAATGACAACCCAACCCTAGGTCCAAACTATGGAAAATGAGGGATTTACAATTCAAAGTTGTTGTTGTTGGTTAAGGACCTTTTTCCATTCCCTTCAATGACAACCCAACCCTAGGTCCAAACTATGGAAAATGAGGGATTTACAATTTAAAGTTGTTGTTGTTGGTTAAGGACCTTTTTCCATTCCCTTCAATGACAACCCAACCCTAGGTCCAAACTATGGAAAATGAGGGATTTACAATTTAAAGTTGTTGTTGTTGGTTAAGGACCTTTTTCCATTCCCTTCAATGACAACCCAACCCTAGGTCCAAACTATGGAAAATGAGGGATTTACAATTTAAAGTTGTTGTTGTTGGTTAAGGACCTTTTTCCATTCCCTTCAATGACAACCCAACCCTAGGTCCAAACTATGGAAAATGAGGGATTTACAATTCAAAGTTGTTGTTGTTGGTTAAGGACCTTTTTCCATTCCCTTCAATGACAACCCAACCCTAGGTCCAAACTATGGAAAATGAGGGATTTACAATTTAAAGTTGTTGTTGTGTGTTAAAGAACTATTTCCTTTACCCATTATGACAACCCGAGTCTAGGTACAGCGGTATGGGGACGTGATTAATCCGTAAACTCGAGCAGGGGTCAGGGTGGGGTTAACTTGTCAACAATTCCATTTGCACCGACTACCATGGGCACGCCTATCTACTAACAGAGTCAACTTTGCCCATTCTCCGATATGAAAGTGTTGTGCTAGTCCAAATTGAAAGCAACAGCAGACGACAATCATACGCTCCGAACAATGACAAGTATTTATTTATGTTTTGGAAGAAACTATTGTGATAAAAGGAAAAAATGCTTGTTACAAGCATTTTTTCCTTTTGTCACAATTGTTAGTTTAATGTTATTTGTCGTCATCATTGTCGGGTTAATTGAAAGTAGTCCAATTAGAGGAAAGGGCTCAATTTAATTACAGTTCAAACGCTCTCGCACCAGAGGAATGTTTTACAGAGGACGGATATTTGTGACATTACCCCATGTCAACATTCGAACCATGTGACCTAACCTACTGAACCAGCGCGGTGAGGTAAAGGTTAGGGTATCCATTTTGAGTGAAGAAGGTAGCGGGTTCGAGACGCCACCCGGCTAATGCCAAAGACCAGAAACCAGGATTTAGTAAACATGTTTTATATATCTGTTTGTCCGTCAGTGTCTGACCGATCGAATGGTTCATTGACAAGGAAGGCTGTGGTGTCAACCAGATACCCACCGTGCGCATTGTTTTGTCTATAATAAGTAGAAGAAAATTGTACATGGTTTAATAAATCTCATATGAATATATTAATGTGTATATTGTCTGTATAGCAACGGAATTACCCCTGTTTCTTCGTATGCTCGAAGTGATTATTTCTCATGTCGTTTGTTCATATGGGGTTAAACGACTTGTCAACATAATATTTGTCATATTACGGCCTCCTTGGGTTCATCAGGACTAGTCTAGATATCTGAAGTGTCTAGTGGTATCGTTTATACTCAAATATGGGACCCGCGAAATCTATTTCTAATATTGTAAGAATACAATTGATATCTTACATTTGTTCTCTATAGTCTAAGTAAATAAAGAATGCTTTACGACTCTATACGTCATAAGCTGTATGGGGTATAGAGAATAGATAGTTGGTGTCGTGAATCGGAAATGTTATCGGGCAAGGCTTAGGAATATTATCCGGTGAGCCGAAGGCGAAACGGATAATAATCCGAAGCCGAGCCCGATAACATTTCCCATTCAAAGACACCAACTATCTATTCTATTTATCCGGTTACCTTTATGTATTCTTTAAAAGAAAAAAGATGAAAATAAAACACGAGAAAAAAGGACAAAAATAAGTTAGAGAATCATGTAAATATGACGTCATGTCGTTGTTATGACGTCATGATTCGTCACGTGCATGTATTATATGGCTTGTGCCGGATATCACAAATGTTATACGGCACCTAGTTATCCGTTCCAAAATGACACTAGTGACAGGATAAAATGTGGTATAATCGCCAATGGGAAAAGTCTGAAGCATCGAACCGAATGTGTATACCGAGAACGACCGAGGTAATCCAAAGAAAGAATGAATTACTAAATGGCGGATTATGGGTATTCTACCTTAACATACATTATACAGTCCAGTCAATTTCAAGCATTGAGGATATGTTCTCACCTGTAAACTGCAAAAACAAAAAGATTTACACGACTGAGTGGATTTACCTGGACTGCTATACACTAGATAGATGTTTATTAACGTCGCTTGAAATTTAAAACCATTATAAACTGCAAAAACAAGAAGTGACTGGTTATTCGCTCGTTTACCTTTACGGCATGTAACATATGTTATAAATTGGGTTGTCAACGAATCTAGGAAATTCAATCTTTAAGGTTTACTTGTACCTTTTCTACGGGAACAAATGCACTGTTTGGGTACAAACGTACTGTGCGGTTCAAATGTGCTGTTCTATTGGGGAATAGTTGCGCGAATTAGAATACAGTCTTAATGGTCCATACAATTTAAGATTAAGTATATGCACATGTCACAGTGGCTTATCTTAATGACATTGATAAAAATATAGTATATGTACGCGGGAAAAAAATCCAGCGAAACTTCTTATAAACGCTCTTAACCTTACGTTACAAAATCGAAGGTATCTCAAATATAATAGTTTAACGTCATCAACTTTAATGAAACATGATGTATCTGAAGATAAAAATCAGAGAAATGATTAAAAAAACCGGCAAAAGATGATGTAAATATGCCAACCTTGCGATTTCAAAAGTTTACACGTGGGTGGAACTCCCCCCTCCCCCCTCTCCCCTCAAAAAAACACCCATAAAAGCACCCATAAAAAACACCCAACACAATATTGAAACTTTAATAATGAATCTTACAGAGAGGTACGGAGAAACAGAGGGACAGTAGAACGACAGACAACCATAGGTAAAAAGGGGACAGGCGGATTGACATTAAGACAAAATCTGACAGAAAGAAAGACAGGTGAACGTACGGACGGACACATGGATTGGCGGACGGATGGACGGACAAGGAGACAAACTATAAATACGCGAGGGTGCAGAAATGTACCTTTTAGTAACACATTTTTCGGAATACATTTAGAAAGAAGTCTGCAGTAGACATTCGACATATGGGGGTTGTTTCTTTTTAACAGGATGAATAATCTATTACCATTACCTCATATGGATGTTTTTATGCATCTTAAGAAAAGGTTCAAGAAATTTTAATGCGCAATTGCTTTAACTTATCGGTACTTTTAACATTTCTTATCGCAAAATTATCTTTATTGTATTACACAATCAACAGTTAACAGGTTATGACTAATAGAGCATGACCAAACGAGTTTGCATATATCAAATTTGTCCCCCTTTCGGAAGTCTTACTTTCAAATGAATAGCTTCATTTCTCCAGGTAGAAAATGTTGTTGAAAAAAGGAAATTTACGTGTTCTCACATTTGTTTTCACATAACAAAAATAAAACATATGTTGGTTTGAATTTAGACCTGTCTCAAATTTTCCCAGCGAGCGAGCGTATGAATGATAACATGAAGAGAGTAAACATTTTGATTAATTACGCATTTAATCTTTCCCGGTGTTTACGTCAATTGCTAACCCTTAGAATGGTGGGTAATTTTCTAAAAATCGATCTTTGTGTCGTCTACTTTCCAAAACCTTAAATATCTGCTCAATTTTTATGCGGAAAGATGCCTGGATCTGGCCTGTTTGCATAAGACCGAAGTCGGTTCCAGCACTATAAGGGTTTACCGTGCTCTTAATTCAAACACGATCTTTTTAAACTTGCCACTCTGATCCGTATTTCTTTACGTTATATTTAGTTTACCTGCGTTGTTGTTGTTGTTATTTCATTATTTTCATCCTCATATTGAACATATTTATTTTACATCGATTGTGAAGCGAGTTCTTACAACTTATATCTATCTCTCTCGAATCTGATTTCTGAAATAATTACCAGTTCTCGCGCCGTATGTGGATGAATGAAACGTCGCAAAGCGCTTCCTGCTTTTCTCGGGATTCGAACCCCACGACCCTCGTGTCAAGAGGCCGACACTCTAATGCACGACTGTCCTCCTGCATGTTTCGCGATGGAACAAACACAGGACCTCTGTATATGCTGACAATAGCAGGAGTTAAACGTGTTCCCATAATTGGGAATTTTGGACCGGTTAAAACTGTAAGGATCAGCACACGCCAATAAGGAGCAAGAAATTAATCGCATTTTCTCTATTTATGATAGAAGCCTTTGGGACAAAAGAAGATCCGTGTCATGCAAAGGACCGAACGCACAACTCCTGGACATGCTGATAATAGCAGGCATTAGACGATTTCCCAATTTTGAAATTATGAATCGATCCAAATTGACAGCAACAATAAATGACAATAAATCGCATACAAATAAATACATTTTCTTTGTCATTTCTGACAGAACCAATTATGGCAAAAGGATCGATCGAAAGATTCGTGCCATACGAAGGACCAAACATACTTTCTCTGGGCATGCTTAAAATTGAAGAATGATTTAACCCATTTCCCCGATTTTGGGAATATGGATCGATCCAAATTGACAGAAACAATAGACGACGAAAATAGCAAGACAAAAGAGCTTTTTCTTCATCATTTTTATGGAAACCATTTTGACAAAAGGATAAATCAAAAGATTCGTTTCATACAAAGGACGTATTCTACTAATTCTGGAAATACTGACAATAGCAGACGTGAGGATATTTCCCCGAAAATCATGTCTTTCAATACATCGACGCATGTCCTTTATCATATTGGATAAAAACCATTGTGACCAAAGGATAAATTGCTCAATATGAGCAATTTATCCTTTGGTCACAAATGGTTTCATGATATTTTTTGCAACATATGCCTTAATGCGATATACCATGGAGTAAGATGCGATGACTTAACTTATGAACTATTAGAATTCTAATAGGTTCACATAACTACTTGTGCTAGGCCCCCGAAAATATGCTAATGATATAATATAGGTAGAGATACATGGTGAATGAATTCTAACGACCATGTCGTAATGCTAATGATGTTGATAATGTTGATGCTGCTGGTTGAGCTGATAATGTCGATGGCGCTGATTGAAATGATAATGTCGATGATGATAATGATATTATCGATGATGCTGATGATGCTGCTGATGATAATGATAGTGCCGATGATGATAATGATATTGTCGATGATGCTGATGATGTTGATGATGCTGATGATAATGATAATGTCGATGGTGCTAATGATAATGATATCGTCGATGATGCTGATGATAATTATAATGTCTATGATGATATTGATAATGTCGAGGATGCTGATGATGTCGATCATGCTGATGATCTCGATGATGCTGAAGATAATGATAATGTCGATGATGTTGAGATCGATGATGCTAATGATAATGATAATGTCGATGATGCTGATGATGTCGATGAGACTGATGATGTCGATGCTGCTGATGATAATGATAATGTCGATAATGATAATGATAATGTCGATGATGCTGATGATGTCGATGGTGCTGATGATGTCGATGATGCTGATTATGTCGATGATGCTGATGATAATGATAATGTTGATGATGATGATGTTGATGGTGCTGATGATAATGATAGTGTCGATGATGATAATGATATTGTCGATGATGCTGATAAAGTCGATGATGCTGATGATGTCGATGCTGCTGGTTGAAATGATAATGATGCTGATGATGTTAAAGTACATCATGATGTTAAAGTAATGATATTGTCGGTGATGATAATAATAATGTCGATGCTGCTGATGATGTCGCTGATGCTGATGATAATGATTATGTCGATGATGATGTTGATAATGATATTGTCGATGATGCTGATGATGTCGATGATGCTGATTGTAATGATATTTGTAATAATAAGGACTTTGTCAGTTGTGGTGATTTAAAAACGATATATAAAATAGATTTAAGTTGTACCAATGAGGCAGTTAGTTTTTATCGTTGTTAATCTACTTCTACTACTAGTAATATTTTAAAGTGCCTTACTATATGCTCTAATTCACAGGAAAGAGATGTGTACTTAAATATACAGGTGCAACTTATTATTCAATCCATCGTATTCAAATAAACCACGACTAACAACACTTACGGAATAGTAGAGGTACTAAATAATATTTGTTTGGCGTTACACACGAACCACTTAAAGTCAGAAAAAGCCATGTGATAGACATTATTCGCTGTAAATAACCAATTTATGTAAACAGTACGGGAGAACGACTTTAAGGTTTTTGTAAAACGTATTGTGCACACGTTAAGACAAAACGGATTGTAAGTTATTGTTTTCGATAGTCGATTTGATGCATTTTGACAATCGCCTTAGGGGAAACTTATGCATAATGAATCGTTGCGGTCTGTGAGTTGAACTTATTTGAGGGGTTACGTTATGCTATATGGAAAGGAAGTTAAATATCTCAAACAGAAAGCAGGTAAAAAATTCTATAAAATCATTTGAATGCATATGAAGACATTGTAAAGAAGCGCTTTGTTGTTTCACACAAACACGTGTACTTTAATTTCAAATAATATTGACCGCATAACTTACGTTTGTCGGACATAATTGCGTGATATTTGAGGCAATAATTCTGAAGTTGTGTACACTGCATACATGTACATGACTTAAAGACATTGCAACAAAGGGATACATTTCGTGACGAGCAATGTCGAGACAAAGAAAAAATTCATTTATTTTTTAAAGTTTTATTACTTAACATCGCAACAAACACAGGGTGGTACTAGGAAAACTGGTCGTGTCGGTCAATCAATTCAATGTAAGCCTGTAAATGTTCAACTGTAAACCATAATAGCACTAGAACCGACTTCATGCTAATGTAAATAGGTTAGATCCAGGTCAGAAGCCAAGTAAATTGGCGGCTGGCCTGTGATCTAACCTGTTTGCTACTCTGGGAACCTTTCTTCGCCAATATTCAAGTTTTGGAAAGCAGACGACACAAAAATATATTATTACAAAATTACCCAGTATTCGAAGGGTTAAGATAAAGGACCATTTCATGGAAAGAGGGTGATAAATAAAGGCTTACATTAAAGGTAATAATCGTATATGATATGATTTATACCTATGCAGTGTGCTGTATAGTTATGTCAATAAATTGATTAAGGGGATTCGGAAAATATGGTCAGACGTTGACCTTTCTCTCCATAATGGCTTATTTTGACACACAGGAAACCATTACAAACCACTGTGACAACAAATTTAATTGCTCAAATTGATGCTTTTCTTCCTTTTTGTAACAAAAGTTTCTTCTACAAAAAACGTATCAAAACAACAACAAAAACAACAACTACAAAAACAAAACACAATTTTTTCAACCTGTTATAACTGTTATCTGCTTATTGTTGCTTTCAATTTCGAGAAACCCCAATTCCCATAAAGGGAAAGGATTTTAGGGAGCAAAACTGGGAAAAGACAGGTGTAAGCGCATAAGAATGATAGATTAGATTATCATTAACCCTTTACCAAACAATAACGACATTTGACCAGATTGTTGCAGACAACTCTGGTAAACATGGTGGGAAAAGGAGAAATTGCTCTTAACGAGCAATTACTCCTTTTCCCACAATGTTTACTCCCCTATCAGAAGATTATTTTCAATTACATCACATTTAAAAAATGTCGTCTGCAAACTCTTTCAGTTTGGTAGAGTCGAAAAGTTGGCGTTTGGTAAAGGGTTATGGGAAAGGCTGAACCCGTCATATTGTGACATGTTGAACATGTTTCATAACTGATACAAACAAAAGTGTCATTCTCTTAGCCGGGCCGCTGTGTAAGGAAAGGGGACGCCGATATAAGAAATGAAACCAAGTGTTATGACACTTCATCAACTTAGGGAACAATCAATGCAAAAACTGAAAAAGAAATCATCATAAACAAAACAGGACTAGTTAATCCATCACAGAATTTATTCGAGGTTAACCCATTTCCAAACGATAACGACATTTGACCAGCCAGTTTGCTGCAGACGACTCTGGAAAGCATTAATGGAAAAGTGGAAATTGCTCTTAACATTAACTTTATCGACTTCAATAATCATCGCTAAGAATATTGGTCGAGCGAGTGTGTCACTTTTCTGACCCTTGCATTCTTAGTAGGGCACAATCCCGAGTTGTTGAGGTTAATCCTGATATTTTCATTGACATATTTTACATCTTTAAAATATTACAAAGTATTCTATGTCATGTGATCCGTCAAGTCATTCAAGAGTATCTTACATACTTTGTTGTCACCAGAAATTTGCTCATGATCGAGGAAAAACCTCCTTTCTGTCAAAATGTTTTGATACTGCCTGTCACAATGGTGTTTGGGTTGTCTATTAGTTGTGACAAGATAAATTTAAGGCGATATGATATTTGGGGTCGATTTACATTTACTTCACAACAGGACTATGTCCTTAATCGAATTTTCCATTGATGGGAAAACGTTCACATGTAAAATCCAAACTTCAACTCTCTTATAACCATTGCCTCTAATGACATTTTTGATACACCAAAATATGAAGGAAAACACAACGATCAGTTAATATAAACTGTGGCAGTTTCTTCCTTATACCCTTCTGGTGTGATGAATTTGAAACAAGACTGTGAAAGAATAATATTTCCTGAATGTAATACATTGTACTCGAAAGGAAGGTAGTGGGATTCTTCTTTATGTCCTTCTAAAACGGTGTACTTAACAGACGTCTGTGGAAGTTTAATCTTTCCTGGTTGTAGTTTTCGTAAGATTGGTTTTTGGATCACGAAGACATATTATTATATAGTTGTGGGAAAACAGTTTCACACTATGGAATGTGAAAGGAAACTATGTAAAGTCGTATTTTCGATGTTGTCTATGCCAGAGAGATCTCAATGGCGAATGACTCGATAATATCGAAAATGGTCACATATGCCTTGTTATTGAACGAGATAAACAAGTTTATGATGTTCGGTTTTGTGGGGGCGAATATACGTTTCGTTGACACTTGACATATGATGTATCTTTGGTATACAAGATCGAATAGTTTCTTGTAAATAGATGCAGGGGTTTTCGGGCAATACAAGCAAGAATGCGAGGGCACAATAGTTGCATTTGACAATCTTAATTTAATTGAGTGAAATGCACTATTCCAGCGTTGAATTTGGGCTTTGCGAATCAATCCCACGATCAACATACAACATTCCTAACATTCGACATGTACCAAAAAATAAAATACATGGAAACGAAAGCAAAAGAGAACAATTTTCAAATACACACCAAACAAACAACAACAAAACAAAATCAACTACAACAACATTCACGGGTTTTTATCTATGACATCTAATATCTAAAATGACAAATCGGCTTATAGGGAATCTATTTCCTACACCTTACATTGCAAAAAGTCGTATTAAACTGGAATTAAACTCTCGACGGTACAAGAGGAGCGTGTTTAAAAGCAGTCAACGTGTATTTAAATCGTTAGGGAAGTTATTAATGCTTTAGAGTTCATTAATGCATACCTTAATCATGAGGTAGGACTAAGGATGTTTAAGTTTTAAAATTTAAAGAATTTGTGAAGAGGACATACACAAATAGATTTAACCATTCCTTTATATTCGTTATTTAAGCCCACTTGTTGAACATGATTTTCATAACCAATTCAACGGAAGGAAACGTTGCTCTTCACGATGTTAACACTTAAATAGACTAATTAATATTTCTTAATCCTTTACTAAACGCCATATTTTCGACTGTCCCAAATTGAAAGACTTTGAAAACGATATGTCACTATGTGATGAAATTGGAAAATTCTTCTGATATGGTAAAAAAAATTGTGGGAAAAGGAGAAATTGCTCGTTATAAGCAATTTTTTTCTTTGCCACAACGTTTTCAAGAGTCATCTGCAAGTCAGTGGTAAAATGTCGTTATTGTTTGGTAATGGATTAAAATACACTTTAAGAAAGTTTAGTTTTGCGGTTTAGATAGATTGTAAACATCATGAAAGATGCAAAGCGATTGTTACATAATGCACATACCTGCTGCGAGCAACAAAACACAAAAGCTCCACTCCCCCATGTTCGTTTTCTAAACAAACTTTCACAAGTGTTTCATTCAACTCTTATCTTACATCACATTTACTGCTTTCGAAAGCTGGGACACAGAGTGTAAGTTAAACCTGTTCGTAAAGGTATCACATTAGATGACACACCGTGTTGTTTCGAGATTTAAATTCACGCACATGCGCATGAGATGTCTTCCGGTTTGACAAAATGCAGCCGATATTTCTTACGTCATGACGTCATAACATAAATGGTCAACGACGAGATATAATGATATACGAAATTTGACCAGATTGTTGCAGACGACACCGGAAAATATTTTGGGAAAAGGAAAAATCACTCTTAACGACCAATTTCTCCTTTTTCCACAATGCTGTCTGCCCTATAAGAAAATTACTTTTCAATTTCATCACATTTTGAAATGTCGTCTGCAAACTCTTCCAATTTGGGACAATCGAAAATCTGGCGTTTGGTAACAGGTTAAACAAAACAGTTCTGAATTCGAATAATCGTATAGGAAAGGGATTTTGATTAATTACTGACAACCAAGTATGATTATTAACTAAATGAATGTGAGGCGTTTGTTTCATATGTGTCAAGACAAATGAGTGCAAAACGTATGAATAGCCTCGGCTCACGCCCATGCGTTCTTTACTCCTTTTTTAAACTTGAACACCTTCTTCTATTGTGCATAACTACTACGGTATCGGGAAAGTCATGAGACAAAAAAAAGAAAAGAAAATAGATAACTTTTGATTGGTAATACATCCTTCGTCACGATAAATTTCATCAAATTTCATTTAAGCTAATACCTTTTTATTTCAAGCTCAAGTTGCATTCATTTGCAATACTTTCTGTCACACATATGATGATGTCCCGCTCGAAATAGATAGATCGATTTATTTCAATGGAAAAATGTGGCAACTTGGTTGGCGTCATGGACTAGAGACCGTCCAACCCAGGTTCGATCCCCGAAGGCGATCACTTATTTCACCGCAGAGTGTCCTTGGACAAGACAGATTTCATAACCCTTTCCAAAACAACAATTTTCTTACTGTCCTAAATTGAAAGAGTTTGCAGATGACATTTTAAAACGTGATGAAATTGGAAAATAATCCTCTGATAGGGCAGAAAACATTGTGGGAAAAGGAACAATTGCTCGTTTCGAGCAATTTCTCCTTTTCACACAATGTTTTCTAAAGTCGTCTGCAACAAAGTGGTCAAATGTCGTTATTGTTTGGGAAAGGGTTAACCTAGTACTGGTAGGTCATGCATGGAACATGTACTATAATACTCAAAAATGGGTGCTGTACATTTTAAGTCCAACAAGAACGTTTAGTCCAACAGGGGCGTCGTTTTTTGTATGGAAAAAGAAAATGGAAATAACTATACAGTGTTGTACGTTCAAAAGTCATGGATTATTTCCCCTATACTTAACTCGGCGTTGCGTAAAGTCACAGGCAAAGACAATCCTACCAGCATGAATAAGTTCCCACCAAGCTGCTATATTTATCTGTGAGCATCTAACGATAGTTCTGTAAAGGAGATTGGGACAAAGAGGTTATGATTTGCATTAATTACATTATGCGCCATCAGTTGAAAATTGGCAAAAATAAGTTGAAAAAACACCCCCAAAAGTATAAGTCCATCGCGCTCTCGTGAGATGTTTGTTATTCAATCGAACGATACCATACCTGAGATAAGGGGTGATTTGAATATCCACGGTTATCTACCTACCGTTGCATTTAGCCTATATCACCTTAGTCCGAATGATCCAGACGTAGATATTTCACTCTACGCAGTTACAGCTTGGATCATCCGAGTTAATATCACCTGTGTACATTTTTTTTCACTCGACCATATACTGCGTTTGACCTATACCTGGGCGCGGCCATCTTGTTCGGACATAAGATCGTAAGCATTGGTCACGTGATTCCTTCCCCTGACAATATTAGCTCACACTATCTTTTCAATGCCATCGTTAAGCTATATCACGCATATGTATGAATAGTCTGGTTCCCGTCGTACTAAAATTAGTAGGTAATATAAAGGGGCAGGTTATCCAGACTAATGTATTAGTAACAAAGGATTAAAGGTGCTTGATCATATTTGGAAGTTAAAAAATATTTTTCATTTAAACTGCACATCTTTCTTAAAATTAGGATATATCACTCTACCAAAAATCATTTGTCTACTCTTATTTGCTTAATTGAAAACTAGTATTCTTTGATACAAAGCTTTAACATTATTAAATGATCTTTGTACTTTGTATTTTACAAATGACACTGTAATGTTTCTCTGAATAAAAGGATTGTTATATGACAATTCAAAAAAAAAAAAATAAAAAAAAAAAAATAAACTGCACAATAGCTGTACGGTTATATGATACACGCTAAAGAATGGTCCTAGGAAGCAAGATTATATAGTTTTGAATTCTTTAAAGTCTACATACAGTGACTTAATATGTATTTAAGTCAAAAAGCATGTCACCACTTTTGATATCTACCGCTTTTTGGATACCTTCTTAGATAGATTTACGCTTCCTAATTTAATGAAGCTTTCAATGGCTACTTTAAGTTGAATATCAAACAAACGCACAGAAACTCTATTGCTTCAATGCTGTTTAATTTTGATTTTAGCGAACAAATACAATTAAAGCAAAGTTCCATACCATGATATATATAGGTGGACGTCTTGTCCTGGATACATTGGCGATCTGACCCATATTGTCAACCTGCTCCTGGTAACACATACTGTTTGGAATCTATCGAAGTACCAACAACTGGTCAGTCCAATTTACGTGTTCTGCCTTCATTAGTATATACCCCGGATTTAACTATGCAACGGGTTCAACAATATTTTTTCCACTAAAGGGAGGTAATGATTTGAAGATCTCTTCTTGTACCTACAACTTCATTTGCTTAACCCTTTCCCAAACAATAACGACATTTGACTACTTTGTTGCAGACGACTTTAGAAAACATAGTGGGAAAAGGAGAAATTGCTCGTAACTAGCAATTACTCCTTTTCCCACAATGTTTGCTGTTCTTTCTGAAGATTATTTTTCAATTTCATCACATTTTGAAAAGTCGTCTGAAAACTCTTTCAATTTGGGATAGTCGAAAATCTGTTGTTTGGGAAAGGGTTAAGTGGTACCTTTTCTCTGTTGGTAACGTATCATCAACGTGTCATCATCTTTACCATCACTATTATTATCATTATCATTCCTACCATTATCATCATTAGTCTCATCATTATCATCAACGTGTCATCATCATTATCATCAACGTGTCATCATCTTTACCATCACTATTATTATCATTATCATTCCTACCATTATCATCATTAGTCTCATCATTATCATCAACGTGTCATCATCATTATCATCAACGTGTCATCATCTTTACCATCACTATTATTATCATTATCATTCCTACCATTATCATCATTAGTCTCATCATTATCATCAACGTGTCATCATCATTATCATCAACGTGTCATCATCTTTACCATCACTATTATTATCATTATCATTCCTACCATTATCATCATTAGTCTCATCATTATCATCAACGTGTCATCATCATTATCATCAACGTGTCATCATCTTTACCATCACTATTATTATCATTATCATTCTTACCATTATCATCAATAGTCTCATCATTATCATCTTCACCATTTTAAGGGAATTTGTCGTTTCTAAGTTGTGAGAACGTGTGGTCAGACCCTTTTGTCAAAGTTGATGATTCTGCTACTTACCGATGTTGTGTACCGTGTATTTTATGTTCAATTATATGGCAATAAAGTATTTTTAAACTAAACCATTTTAAGCAACGCTATCATTAACACCAGTAATTACATAGCCATCATTAACATTCTCAATAAGAATGTTCTCTGTATAGACGTTGAAAACAACATTTAAAGAAAAACAGAACAAACCATTGCATACAACAGAAACAACAGCTTCGGACAAGCATGAACGATTTATCCGAATAACAAGCGGTAACTTTCTGCAAGTTTTGGTCACACTTTTGTCGTTGCTGAACAGATATGGTAAATTCTGTCAGACAAAAGAAACCTATTTGACGAGGACTTTCACCAAATGGGCCATTTCCGATGGTAAGTTATGTATTTAATTAAGTGGGTTCCTATTCTTTTGTGAGGGCTAAGTATTGGACAAATAATTGATCACTTTAAATGTAACTTATTAAAAGATCAATAATGATTTTACAAGTCCAACTTTGCGTTGATGTATCAACTGCCTAAGACTTTAGAAACCAATGTAACAAAATGATAAATTGCTCTTCATGAGCAATTTATCATTTTATCATAGTGGTTTCAGTTCCATTAAATAAAGGTAATGCATTTTCTTTCTTGTATCTTTTGTCGTCTTATGTGTGTGTATTTTAATTTGAACCTGCAGTATAGGTAATTTCAGTCGCACTATGCTTCTTTTGGACATTTCTTAAAACAGGAAAAGCATTAATGTGATACTATTATGGTGAAAAATCCAAATAGGCTCACGAACGGAGTATAATTCAATAGACTGGCTGACCAAGCCTATAAAATCTGATTGGTCAAATATTTATCCAACCAGAATATTGACGATTTCGATCACATGACTTTTGCATCAAGGAATAGATAGAACGTACGCATAGTCTCCTGGGTTATTGAAATAGTTCTCTCGAAGAATCGGTCGTTTAAGTGTTATTCTAAAAGGCCACCGATATTTCTAGAATAATTTGGTGCTACTCGTGAATTTTGCAAATTCTCCACGGAATTTAGATAGGGACTTGCTTGTAAACAGAACTTTGAAAGGGAATTTAGTGTTACATGTAAGCATGTTTATGTGATTGGTCAAGACATATTTCGAAAAGGGATTGCGTTGTAAGAGTACTATTTTGAATGGTTATGGATTTTCAAAAGTTAGTTGACCATACACTAGTTATCTTGTATTTGATCACATAACTTTGAAAGAGACCGTGGTAAACGCGTTTTTTCTAACTATTCACAGAACACCGTCGACTATTCAGAACAATGGTAAATGCAGTATTATTGGGTGTTATCAATATTGCACTAGTGTACGTCTCTTTTACATCGGGCACGAACTTGCTCAGTGTTTCCGTGTATTTTGATAGCATTAAAACGGATAAAAGCATCAATACGTCAATCGTGATGACGTCATCAAAGGCGTCATCGATTTTTGAGTGTCTATCACGTGACCTCCACTCAACCTTGACGTCCGTGAAATCGTTCTACTTCGACGAACGCACAGGGACGTGTTACTACAACAACGACGTCGACGATGACGTCACGGTGCACGTACCCGAGGGCGGTGTGTTTTACTGCCGCGTAGAAGGGAACCAGCAACCGGAAGCAGCTGAAACGAGCACCTGCTCGAATTGCTCGTCATGCGCAGACGTGTACGATACCGGGTACACGGATCCCGGTGTTTATCCGGTCCGAGATCCGGTAAATCCCGGAAGTAACGTCGACGTGTACTGCAGAGACGGATGGACCGTCTTCCAACGTCGTATAGACGGGTCCGAAGACTTCTACCGAGGCTGGACAGATTATGTTAACGGGTTCGGGAACCAGACGGGTGAGTTCTGGCTGGGACTCGAACTTCTGAACCAGTGGACGTCCCAGGGACCTGCATGCGAGTTGTACATCTACCTCCGGGGGGAGCCGGGAAACCCGCACCGGGATGAAGGATTCGCGCGTTATCCAAACTTTGCGATTCGAGATTCGTCCTCGAACTACGAGCTTTACGTGTCTGGGTATGCAGGAGATGTGTCCGATGCCTTGCGGTACTCCAATGGATACCCATTTACCACCCGGGATAATGATAACGACGAATCTCCCCACAATTGCGCCGAGTTGTATAAGGGGGCGTGGTGGTATAAGAATTGCCACGCCTCTAACCTCAATGGTCAGTACCTTAACGGAACTCATGAGTCTTTTGGGGATGGAGTTCAGTGGACGGGTACATGGACGAACTATTACTCGCTGATCGAAACGGAAATGCGCTTTAAATGTACCTGAAAATGTACTCGGGAAGCAGAGTTAAAGTCAATCTTCTAATTTTCGAGCCACTTGTTCACAGATGTAAGGAAAGTTGGACATCAAAATTTATTTTATTTCTATCAAACTGTAAAGCAACGGTATTGTTGTATAAGACGTAGTAGAAAAGCTATTGTTGGAAGGAAAAGTTCGCATTTAAGTATTCAGATCCTGTATGTTTATAATTAAAAAATATATATTCCAATCGAAAAGCGTGGCAACAGTCTTGAAATCTATCGCATAACGACTGTACATACTTAGATATATTGATACATTCTGATTGAATTTTGCGTTTGGTCTAGCTTTTTATTGTTAGATATAATATACCGCAGTACAAAAGCTGTTTTGGTTCAACAACATTTTTTTTATTGTTTGTAAACCGTCTTATGTGTGAACAAGAACCTCATGTTTTATGCGTATGGCTCAGCATGATTATGTACATTGTACAACAGTGTTAACGATATAGCTAAAACTCCTTGAAAACGTTAAAAAATACAAATAGTGTAAGTTGTTCATGTTACCTACGCTCACTTTTTAGCAAATCCACCGAAAACGGCAGTCGACTGAATTGTGTAGTATAGGTAATGTGAAGCAGTTTTGAAAGTAGTCCGGCAACATGGCGGCGACGAATGGCATGTCCGTTTGCAATCGTATCTACTCAGCAATCCCCGGCTTGTGTCGGCAATTGCCAAGTAGGAACGATTGAGAAAAAATATGAAAAACATATGTGTTGATATGATAATCTTGAAAGAAATAAGTAAATAAGTAAGAAAAAGAATATTAAATTGTTATTTTTAACCAATTTGTGTGTAGTTACATAAATATTTACTTCCTATGTGTATGTTGTAATCAAGAATGTTATCCGGGGAAAACAGCCGAATTTTTTTAGGATTTCTGGTGCATACATGAACGACCTACGAGGTATATCTACCGACTTGTGCTGGGAATTGCCGGGTAGATACGATTACAAATAAAATATCTGTATTCTGTATTTACGAGGTTTATTTCTCAGGTTACGGAAATACCCGAGTAGTTCCGAAAGCTTGGAGCCTTCAGTGGTAATGTAATCGGAATTCCTCGTCACTTTCCGGCAGACTGGATCCGACCTTGGAGTCATCCCAGGGAAAGCATTCGGAACTCTTCGGGTAATTCCGATATGCAGAATCAGACCTAAGTCTTGTCCGAATGATCCAGACGTAGATATTTCATTCTGGACATATTTGCAGCTTGGATCATCCGAGTTTAACTAGGTCATATCTTAACCCTTATAGTGCTGGAACCAACTTCATATATTATGCAAACAGGTTAGATCCAGGCCATTAGTTAATTAACTTATTTGCTTCTCTGAGTATCTTTCCTCAACAAAATCATGCAGATATTTAAGGTTTTGGAAAGCAGACGACACATAAATCTATTTTCAGAAAAATTACCCAACATTCTATGGTTTACGATCAATATCGTCCGCCTACAGGACACTAATGATGTATTGTTGAGAACAATAGTCCACAAATTTGACGAGAACATTTACCAACAGGTTTGGTGTTTATTGATTCACATGTACAGCGTGATAACAAGTGTTTCATAATCGATCTTTATAAAACATGAAGAACAGACTCAAATGAATCAATCCTTTTATGGAAGCCATCAGTATTCCACAAATTATACCAACCATATTTGTTTGTTTTAATGGTATATATGACCTTACATCGTGTCAACCATTTTGACTTAAATGGAGTTGATATGGACTTGTGGAATTCATCAGCACATTACACATAACTTATGTTATTAATGTTAAAGAAGGTTGTGTGAAAAAAATGCCGGAATCTTCATTTTCAAAATCATGTTCTATTTCAAGCAATGAATTACTTTCAATGTTGTAATCAATTTCAATTCTTGTATGCGAACGTCTTTTGTTTAAAACTATTGACACCAAGTCATTTGAAGCAAGGGGTTACACAAATAAATCACCTATTGTCATACCTATAGCCTTATCGAGCCCTCTTCCGACACTTTAAACGCCAACGCTACACAAATACAAACTTGTTTATTTTACATCGACAGTGACAGAAACTTGTCATTCTGTTCAGGGGCCTACGTCATCAGTAACAACGGACCCCTGGCCTACGACGCATCACAGCGCGATATGGTTTTTTGTGTACCTACGCACCGTATCACAGTAGAAACATACGCAAAGAAATAGTTTTTTAAATAAAACCCCAGGAATTGATTGTGGTAATAACTACAAAACAGATTAATTTAACATTTGAATCCATATCCAGCTAGAAAATAGAAAACACTTACAGGAGTTTTTCGTAGAAGAACAATATCTGTGCAAATGTGCACCTTCCAGAGGCCTGAATTATCTCATAAAATATTGTAAATGTCATAACCAATCAGTTAATCAGTTTCCCGAACAAATTTGCCATCACGCCCGTCTAATCTTCCTCTCTCATGATGAAATTGTGCATTAAAGGCACATAAAAGGAGATAAATGATTTTTCAAACTATTCTATTTGTTAACCTTTTGATCAGATTCAATTAGTTATCACCAATAAACCCCATCAATAAAACTTGAACGTGAAAGTCAACCTGAAATAACCCAAATAAGCATGTTTAATAATTCAGATTGCCTCATTCTTCACCTCTGACCTTGACAGTTGATACACAAATATTTGAACTGACCAATCAAAATTCGTTATTTTGAATATGTAAACAAACAGGTTGCTGATAAACATGATTGAATTGGAGACAAGTATATTTCAAGCACAAAATAATTTATGTTAAAGGAGTCTACTTAATAGGGTATTAATGCATTTATGGATTAATTCTGATGACTTTTATGAACATAATAAAAGAACTCCATATATGTTTTCAGTAATTTATTTGTACTTATCTCCTTTTATGTGCGTTTAATGACGAGAGACCTACAATGTCTCATACAATAGTGTCGTTGTCATAACCAATCAATTTAGCAGTTTTCCAAAAGAAAACGCCCTTACAACCGTCTAGTCTTGCTCTCCCATGATTACGTTGAGCATTATTGGCCAGAGGCCTAAATTAATATTGTAATTATCATAACCAATCAGTTTATAAGTTTTCTTAACAAAGATGCCCTTCTAATCTTGCTCTCCCATGATGAAGTTATGCATCCTTCTGTTCGCCTCGGACATCATGCTTTTGTCCGCCGAGAAATAGAGACTGTTGCTCAGGTTAGGCTTGTACCTGGACGCCGGGGGTTGCCGGCCAAACACCTCGGCTACCTCCCGGAGATGATAGCTCGAGCTACCGCAGCAGAGGCCGATGTATCGAACCCCTGCCTCCCTCGCCTGCCGTCCGAATTCTCGGATCTCGGAGCGCGTACACTGGTGGCATTGAAGGTCGAACGGGTAGCTATTGGCACCTGTGAGGAGAATGGTTTACCAAACGCTAAGTTTTCCGACTGTCCCAAATTGAAAGAATTTGCAGACGACATTTCAAAATGTGATCAAATTGAAAATAATCTTCTGGTAGGACATGAAACAATGTTGGAAAAGGAGAAATTGCTCTTTACGAGTAATTCTCCTTTTTTCACAACGTTTTCCATAGTCGTCTGCAACAATCTTGCTCAATGTCGTTATTATTTTGTAATGATTTAAGTAGGCGTACTCCACAATATTTTTTTTCAGGGTGTTTTTCTTCATATTGTTAATGATATCGCGTCTTGATGCTGTCAATTGGATTTTTTAATTGATGTAAGATAAATAAGTTTAAACAACTAACTCCACAACAAATGTTTGTTTACTTTCAAAATGTGTTTCTTCATGTTGTAAATGGTACCGTCTCCTATTTTATTGCTTTCAATTTGGATCTCTCGATATTTGGGAATATAGTATTTAAAACGCACCTGTTACCGGGTCTATCAGGGACTGCCAGCATTTGTTTTTCTCCGTCGTTCTGTACACAACAGGCATCGCGGCAACAGGGCCCTGAAATGGGCGGGACAAATCTGTATCAACCATTTCCTTCATATAGGTTCTGGTTTAACCCTTTATCAAACACCAAATTTTCGGCTTACTCAAATTGAAAGAGTTTACAGACGACATTGCAAAATGTGATGAAATTTGGAAGATAATTTTCGGAAAGAGTAAAAAACATTGTGGGAAAATGAGAAATAGCTCGTCACGAGCAATTTCTTCCTTTCCCGCAGTGTTTTTCAGAGTCGTCTGCACCAAAGTTGTTAATAGTTGTTATTGTTTGATAATAGGTTAACATTGGGATAGCTCACTCATTAAGGATAAAGAAGGCTCGAAACAACATTTGAACACGCTTGCCTCCATTGATATGTTGGTGTAGAATTGCCAAAGAAAATGATGCTATTATCCGAAAGGAATATCTCACAGATTTTAAAATGAAATATTTTCTACGAATAAAATGACATCACCGACCAATTAAGACATAGAAGACTTGATCATTAATAGACTTCTCCTTTTATGATACTGCGTTGGCGATAAAGAACGTTTATGTTGAAGATATAGTAAAACGTTTAAGTTACCAAAAGTACGGAATCGACCGAAATTGTAAATGGAGTTTCCCCTACATTTAAAATAACGGTCAACCTGTAAATTTACAGGTTGATCGTTATTCTAAATGAACGTGAACCTCAATTTACAACTTCGGTCCATTCCGAAAACCATACAGTTGGGCGGCATATTGGTAACGGTAAATTCATAGGTTGACCGTTATTTCAAATGTAGGTGAACATCCATTTACAATTTCGGTCCATCCCGTACACCATACGACTGACCCTCACCTTGCATACTTTGATGGCTTCTTTGACCAGTGGTAGCATGGTCCCCGGCCCCCGTCCACAGTTCATACCAACGACTGCCGCCCCGCACTCCTCTAACTGCCTACAGGCATCCGGAATATAAACACCGTCGAATGTAAGGTCACTTGTGTGGGGCGAAATGGTCACCACGGCAGGAATATCTAAAACGTCGTAATACATGTAGTTTGTTAGGGTTGTTAATCGTGTTGAGATTTTACATTGTTTATTACATTGTACCTTCCACTTACATTGCTATTCACCATGGCAGGATTATCTATACATATACCATATTTTGCTATAACTTTGTTGATAATTCATTTCTTAATTTTGGAATATTCGAAAATATGCCTCATTCGAAAAAGACGTGTTGTTCCATCTAACCTAGCCTAGTCTGCTATACGATAGAAGTAGCAGGGTCATCATATATCGTATAAGATAATGAAAGGTTATGACAAGCGAGAACGTGGCAGCTCGAAGCCAACTTCTATCAAGTACTTTCGTGAAAGGAAAACTTCTCTTTGCATAAGTCAGGTGGGGGAATCACAGTCGACAGAGAAATCGCAGTCGACATACGCGCATGTTCAAAACAGTCGGTCTTCAACTGCGATTTCTCTGCCGAGTGTTAGACATAATGCGGTTATAAAGCATGGTTTATGTTATCCACCGTAACCGGGATATTGATGGTCAACAAATGCGGGGTACACAATGCGGCTATCATTGGCAAAAGTACGGGGAAAATCAAAAATACCTGAGCGCGGCAATCTTGTCCGGACATAGTTCGTAAACATTGGTCACGTGATTCCCCCTCATGTAAATGTTCACAGCATTCTACTAAAAGCTCTTCGTTGGCAAAAGTAAAAAGAGCATTTACATCTTTGTTAGAGAAAATAAAAACTTATCCAATATCTTGGTAGGCAAAAGAAACAAGATCGTTTACACATTTTGTAAAAAAAACCAAAAAAACCATCAATACAATTTACACGTACCGAGTGCTTTGACAACCTCCAAAGCGAGTTTGGACTCGCTCAAAGTCTTAAAAGTCTCAGCAATGATCATATCGACACCCTCCTCTTTCGCCCATTGTGCCTGCTCCTATAGTGGTGGAAACAGCAAATGTTGGTAAACCCGTTGGTAATGGCAACAAGCGATGTAACAAGCAAACAATTACAGCATTGCATTTGGTTCAATGGAAAAACAATAGGCAAATGATTTAACAATGTTTTACTTGTGTACCATCGCCCTTGTTTCTATGGAAGAAACAATATAAGCATGTGCAAAAAGCATCAGATCGGATATTTGATAGCTGTAGTAACAAGGCGTTAACTGCTGAGATAGTAAAAGGTTTTTTGCGTTATCTGAATACAGCCCATTTGTCTGGTAGAGATGGCTTAATCACGTGACCAAAACTAATCTTAAACACAAATATGAATATGTCGTTTCCGATCATTTGCATGAAGTCAATAACTTTACCTCGAACATGGCGCGTATTTCGTCATAATCGTCCGGAAGAAACAGGCCTGTGTTACAGATATTTCCCGCCAAAAGGCAGCCATGTCGGTCGGCTACTTCCCGAGCCATTTTTAGCGCATTTCTGTTCAGTTTCTCGACGTCATCTTCTCGTCCCAAATCACGCATCTTCTTCCGGTGTCCGTAAAACTAGCAAGAGAGTTAAAACTAGGTTATTACTTTATTGAAGCACCCTAAACCCTTTACCAAACGTCAAATTTTCGAATATCCCAAATTGAAAGAGTTTGCAGACGCGTTTAAAAATGTGATGACATTGAAAAATAATCTTCTGATAGGGCAGAAAACATTGAGGAAAAAGGAGAAATTGCACATTTAGAGCAATT